>CM035161.1:134012933-134555786 GCA_020205615.1 Panax quinquefolius
ACCAATTATTGATTCTTACGTAAGAGGACACTACTCAATAATTGTTACAGTAATTACTGTTCAATATTTTATTTTATTGATTCAATAATTCCTACGTTGATATTTTATATTGTTTGTGTTTCAATAATTGTCACTACACGCATTTTCCATTATCGGATCAATAATTCATATTATTTGAATAATATTATTAGATAACATTATTGGAAATGTCTAGAAAGTTACATTTGAGGAGAGGTTTGGTCACCTAATCAAGGCTGCCAAGTAGTGAGAAATCCTTATTGAAAGCCCCTCTTTCCTGAGGGACTACTGAATTCTTTAGTATTGTGATTCTGTAATATTATTTGTGAATAATTAATTATTGATTTATATGATAAGAAAAATATTCATTTTATGTGGATATAGATGGAGAAAATTTTAAAGTGACAATTGTTGGAAAAATTGATATTTTATCTTTTCCGATAAATAATTTATTTAAAAATATTATTATATTTTAATAATATAATAATGGTGATATTTTACAATGAATGTGTGATATATGAATAAATGAGGACGAAGAGTATTTTTGTTACAAAAAAATATTTAAAATATGTTAAACATATTTGTGGGCCCCACTTTGTGACTGAAATTGGATTATAGCCCGTAAAATCGTCCGTTTGTAGATTTCGGTCAACTTCTGCTTAGAATTTGGAAAAACTTAAACTTACAAAGTTGTAGAGAATGGAATTTCCTATGGAATGGACATAAGATTCGAATTTTTCTGATAAAAGGGCTATTTATTATGAATTATTGAAGCTCCAAAGTTCTGAAATAATTGATTTTTGGAAGTTTTAATTGTTTTATTTAAGAAAAAAGTTTTTTTTGCAATTAAGTGGACTCACATGTGATATAAATGTGTTGAATTCAGTTGGTCTAAGGTGGGCTTGAAATTTTGTAATTATATTATTATTTTATTAAATTTTCTGCTTTTTTTGGTGTTAAAGCATTTTCCTATAAATAGGTGTGCTTGGGTTAGAATTGAAAATCACACCGTAAATCAAGTTTTCTCTCTATATTATCGAGCATATTCTTGTGAGTATTTTGATACTTTGAGTGTTCTTATATCTGGTCAAGATGCCTTGAAGACTATATCTAGTATTCCAAATGTAAATCTTGTCTTTTCGAGATAAGGAATATTATTTTTTTTAAATGATATTATTTCTTTCAATATCATTATCTTGGAATATTGGTAAGATTTTTCTTGTGAAATTCTTGTTTTTAGTGTCGGGTTATTATTCACGATACTCAAGACTATTCACTGTAATACTGACCTTATTCACAAAAAATTAAATTTTTGTTTTTTTGTCCAAATATCTATTATGGATACTAGCTTTGATTGTATCCATGTTTTGATCATTCTTGAATTTTACTTCACTATGATTATTAATGAAATATTTTTGAACTTCGGATTGTTTAAAGTATGAATCCTTAATATTTGCTCTTTTGTTTCAATTGGATTCGCTTTTCTTTAAAATATTTTTCATCATCCTCACCCTAAATGATGATATTATTGAATATCTTTGGCTTTGAAAGTGCAAAGATGGTTGATTTTCTTATGAATATCTTTGGCCCGTAGTGCAAAGATGTACAGGTGTTGAGATGAACATGACCAACTGATGAATATCTTTGGCCTAAAGTACAAAGATGAATATTTGATTCAAAATGAATATTGATTGATGTTACAGGATAAAATATTGATGATGGACTTTTAAATTCATAGATTATAGTAGATTTCATTTTCACGTAACTCATCTATGAATTATTATTTCACCGCAAATATTGATCCGAAACTTGTTGCCTATCAGATTTTATCGATTTTTTCCTCGTTGAAGACTAACGATAATTTGTTCTATATTATCTTAGTCATAATATTCTTTACCGGGTTATTTGAGCTCACCCTTTTCCTTTTTTGTTCCATTTTTCTTCCTCGTGGAGGCGAGAATGTAGCGAGTTCTACAGTGGGTGTGGAATGATGGTTCTAGAGAGTTGTTTTAGTAGTACTCACTATTTTTGTAAAATAATGTATCAATAATTATAATGAGGACTTATTTGAGTGTGAATATTATTAGATGATAATATTTACATTTAAACTCATGATTTATGTGTTGTCGTATTTTACACGACAATTGTATTAATAAAGTTGTAGTCGCTTCGCATTCCATGTATTTTGGCAACTCAAAATGGGCGTATATACCTATTTTGGGGGTGTCACAATGACGATAGAGAATTTTCAATAATCTGACGATCATAGAAGTACACGATGACCAGAGTCTTTCATGCCAAAGCATAAAGGATCTGGGGATCTATGATTTTGGAATCATAATAGTATGAGACTCAATTGTTCTAATTTTCATAGTATATAATCCGAAGAAATTGAATGAAGTTTTTCTAGGATATTCTTTTTCCGAGAAATAGTAAAAGTGATGAGAAGATACTCATTATCATTCTCATTGGTTGTTTCAATATGAAAACCATTTAGTCGAATATCTTTAAAACTAAGTAAATTTCTTCTTGATTTACTAGAATACAGAGCATCTTTGATAAAAACTTGTGTCTCATTTGGTAGCAAGAAACTAGCTTTTCCAAATCCTCGATTAAATTTGATGTGCGTAGATATAGTTTCTATATTTTCCTTAGCTTTGATAAGTTGTGAAAATATTTCTCATTTCGAAGGATTGTATGAGTTGTTGCACTGTCTGCTAAATATATATCCTCCATATCCATTAAAAAAATGGTCTGACACATATAAAAACATAAATAAGAAAAGAAAAGTTACATTTCAAATATAATTTTATTCATGAGAAACACATACCACATATAGAATGAAAACTAATAATATTATATATGCAGGGTGTTTAATTAAAACAAGAAATTAAACGATATCCCAAAAGATACTTTCAGAAGGTTCAGTAATATCAACAATCTTTTCCTCAATGTTGGTCATTGGTGGAACATCAATAATATTCAATTGATGATTAACAAAGTTGTTTCTGCCTCCATTACTTTGTTCTTTTGAGACTCCTGGAATAAATTAACCAGATGCCTCGGCGTACGACAGGTATGCGACCAATGCCCATTCATTCCACACCTAAAACAAACATCTGGTTTGTTCTTTATCTGTGTTACATTTTCTTTATTTTTACCCGGCCCAGACACTTGCCACTTCTGGTAGCTTGAATTGTCGCGGTTCTGGAATTTGTTGTTACGATGGCCTCGATTATTCTTTCGTCCCTAAGGCTTCTTATTATATGACCATCTCTTGTCACGTTTATTCTGCTGGAATGACGTGCTGTTAATATCCGGCAATGCGGTAGCACCCGTTGGCCGTACTTGATGATTTTTCAACAACAATTCATTATTCTTTTCTGTAACAAGGAAGATAGACAACAAGTCACTGAATTTTGTGAACTTACTCTGTCTATATTGTTGTGACAGAATCATGTTAGTGGGATGAAAAGTTGAGAGTGTTTTTTCTAACATTTGGGTTTCAGAAACTGGATCTCCGCACAAAGCCAAAGTAGAGGTTATTCTATAAACATTGGAACTATATTCCGTAATTGATTTGTAATCTTGTAGCCTTAAATTAAGCCACTCAAATTTGGCATTAGGGAGAACAACCAATTTTTGGTGGTCAAATCTTTCCTTCAGTTGTGTCCATAAAGACAAAGGATCTTTGACTGTTAAATATTCAGTCTTTAATCCTTCATCAATATGGTGACAAAGAAAAATTATGGCTTTTGCATTTTGTGCCGAAGTTGCTATATTTCCTAATTCAATGGTCTTTTCTAACTCATTTGCACTAAGGTGCAATTCTGCATCAAGTGCTCAAGCCAAATAGTTGTCTCCAAAGATTTTCAAAATAGAAAAATTTATTTTTGCTAAGTTTGCCATCTATTCTGGGTTAAAACATAATTATTATTTATTAAAACAATAAATAATTGCATGTATGATATAGAAAAATAAACTACGTCACGACCTCAAGTGGTGATAAAATGTAAATATAAATATTCTTATATTTATGTTATTAGCATAATGCAAATGGATCTTCACCCCAGATGTCACATAGTTCAGATAAATGTGTTATTCCAATGTAATAATAAATAATGGAATAATGTAAAAATTTCACCAGGTATACGATATTCGTGATATACAAGTTATTCCAATGAACAATAAAGAATGGAACCAATTAAATGCAGTGTCCGAATGTAGATAGGATATTCAAATGTAATAATAAAGAATGGAACTAGTCATGCGTAAACGCACATACGGCGATATTCCGAGAATAATAAAGAATGGAATAATAGAAGAATTTCACCATGTATGCGGTATTTTGCATGAGAAAGGTTATTCCAACATAATAATAAAGAATAGAATAATGTAAGAATTTCACCATATATACTAGAGTCCAGTGATACTGAGTTATTCCTACAATTTAATAAGCGGTAAAAAGGTTCCCACCAAGTCTTCAGTAAGATCAACAAGGATAGATGGTACCATTGTAAATAATGTAATTTAATGGCAAAAAGGTTCCCACCAAGTCTTGTAAGATCAACAAGGATAGATGGTACTTCTGTAAATAACATAATTTAAAATGGACAATAAAACATAAATATAACTTGACAGTTAAATAATATGATAGGCGGCAAAGCCAGACCAATTGTAAGAATAACATTATACTATTGGTGGCATAACCAAACTGGTAATATAATAATAAATTGCAAGAATTTAATTTTACCGTCTCAGTTGGTTAGAGCTTCGTGCTGATAACGTGTTATAAAATTTTAGCAAAGTGTATAAAGATACTCTTATAATTGTTGTATAAATTTAGAGAGAATAAGCAAGAGAAAAGCGAGAGAGAAATTCTTCTGAGAAGTTCTTATGTTCTTTCTTCACTATCACTGTCATTATATAGGCAATGAGAGGAAGAGTCAGGAGGAAGGAATCATCACGGGAGAGAATAAAGGAGGGAGACAAGCTGGCATTCATGTACCCTCACGCTGAGGGAAACATGATTATAATTTGATAATTTTAACAGATTTAGTAAGATCGATATTTATGTAAAGCTTTGTGAAATATTTAAATTTATACGATAGATATATTAATTTGTTAATATATTTTTTATTTTCTCTATTTAAAAATAAGAGATATACAAATAAAACTATATTTTTAAATCAAAATATTTCTTTAAAAAATGATCTAAATATAATGGTAATGATATGATAATTCTCAATCAATTAAAATAAAATAGTATTATGTTAAGATTTTATTTTAACATAATTGAACTTACCATAATATTTTGTTTTATTTTAACATTAATATAAAGTGACAAATTGAACTTACCATAATAATTGTTCCGTTGAATTAATTGTCTATAAAAATATTGTCTTTACATTTTGGTGGCCAAGTAAAATAGCTAATCCTAATCTTTCTTCTAATTTTAGTTTTGATGATTTTTAATGAAATTTTAATACTTCACATATAATATATTTTGCACTACTTATTTGTTAATTTATGATAATTTGATTCTCAAATATTTTATATAGGAAGAGAACTGTGAACTCACCAATTTATTGTAAGCAAGATTTAAAAGTTTATAACTAATTGTTCATCATTAATTTTTGATGTATAAACAAGTTTAAAATACGTTATTATTGGTAAAGGTATAATAGTAAACGATATTTTTAATTCAATCTTTTAAATAATTTTAGACAAAAACAAACATAACATGAAAATATTTTAAGTTATAAAACAAACATTTTACTATGACGTACTATTTAATACTAGGATTAATAAATTTAAAATTATAATTAATTATAATCCTTGCAAACAAATGTGCATAGTCTAAGGGGTTATTTGTTTTCTACTGAATGGCTAACCGATTCAGTGCGTTTATTTTTTGAAAAATCGTCTAAATAGCTGAACCGATCAGTCATTCAAACGATTTGGGCTGAATGATTTAGTCCTATTTTTTTGACTGAATGGATTAAATTAATGACCGACTGAATGATTTTTTTTTACTATATTAATTATTATATTAAGTAATATTAAATAAATTTATAACTATTTTTTAAAAATTTTTAAAAGAATAAAATAATAAAAATATATTATTCAGATGTTTCAAACATGTCAATTATTAAATAATTTTTTTCATTCTGATTCAAATTCATTCGATCTTTATCAAACACCCCCTAAAAAAAATACATCATATGTCCCCATTTTGCCTGAAAGTGACAATTTTTGGAAATGGCATAATGGTTCCTACTTCCATAATTCTAATAAATGAGATTTTTTTTGTGAGGTGGTAATATTTCTAAACAGGTACTAAGACCAGTACCTAACAATCTTACCATTAGACTCTCATATAATCTATTAGATTAACTATAATCTAATTCAGTGTCAACGATTTACTTCCTCAAAGGGCACTAAAATTTAGATGATTAAATAGAAAGATTAAATAAAATTAATATAAAAAAGAAGATAAAATAGTAATATAATTAAATTTATTTAAGCAAACAAAAAAGTGTGACATAATTACACCAAACATCTCATACATACAATAGATTGATAAATAAATAAATATTGATAATTGAAGAATTAATATGTCTATATGTGTGTGTGACATATTCAAGAACTAACGTTAGTTGTCGACACTATTTTAGTTAATAGATCATGGACGCTCATTCAATTAATTGAGAGTTGAGATTAATTTTGGCATGGGTCCAATCGCACTTCCTAGATGTTGCCTATGTAACTCTTTCTTACGGCCAAACTAATGACTATTATACCCTCATAATATGGACTATGAATGGAACATATGAGTAAATGAGGAGTAATATATTTAGTTTATTTTAATATCTCAACATAATAATATGAAGAAAAATAATTATGTTAAGAAAGTGTATAAACTGAATTTAGCCCAACTTCAATATTTAAGTAGTGAATGGATATTATATTCAACCAAGTAGTCCAAATTAATTTTAATATTAGTCGTTGGAGTTATAGTCCAAATTAACTTTAATATTACTAGTTGGAGTTAAAGTCCAAAAATATTTCATTTGTCAAAAGTTTTCATAAAAAGAATTAACAAGCAACGAACTCTATTTGTCCACTTCTTATGCCTATTAAAGCCAAACTGCTTTCGCATAAGCTTGGAAAAAGCTACAAATATACTTCTGTTAATAGTAATATATATCCATTGCATTAGTATGTAGTAATTAGTATGATGAAGAAGTAGTTGATAATTCAAATCAAAACCCATCATCCATCTATAATTACCCATCCCCTATCTCTGGGCTATTGAATAGTGAATATTGGATAGTACGTACTCTAAGTTAAGTTAATATATATATATATAGGTTCCATCCACAGCAACCGGGTTGCTGTGGAGCAATCTTTTTTTAGCATGTTGAAAATTTCGACGGAAGCAAAAAAAAAACAAAAAAAAAATCAACAGGCCAAAAAAGAAGTTGTTCCATAGCAACCGATTGTTGTGAATGAAACACCGTATATATATATTAATATATATATATATATATATATATATATAGAGAGAGAGAGAGAGAGAGAGGAGTACGTACTCTAAGTTAAGTTAATACTTCCAAATTCCCATATATATCCGAAGATTGCACCAGACTAGCTAGTGTAATGAGATTAATTTCTACCACGCGTTTAAATCTTCTTCTCCTTCTTTTGCCTCTTCTAACAAATCCAAATCCTTCTATGAGAAGCAACTTATTTTAATTTTGTTTCTTCTAACAAATCCAAATCCTTGTATGAGAAGCAACTTCCATATATTTAAGTAGAACTCGAGGTCAAGAATTAGTCGTCTCTCATTAAAATTTTAGTTTAAAAAATGGCAAAATGATTATTTAGGATTTGCAGGTTTCAGTTAAATCCCTATACATTTTTATTTCATAAATATCAATTTCATTCTCAAACATTAATTGCCAACTTAATTAAAATGACATTTAAAAATTAAAGAGAAGAAATGATGACGTGTCAATTGTGTTTAAATTTATTTATTTTTCCTGATACTATTTAACCAATACATCATTAAGGGGAGGGGAGTAGATTTGAACTAACAATTTGATTATTCTTTATACTCACTTTCCTCCTCTATCATATCTCAAATGCCAAACAATTTTATTCAAATAAAGCCAAATGAATATACATGCAAATATTAAGCATGTTTATTTATATATACCAAAAATCTAGAAACCTTGTCAATAATACAAAAATGAAAAAACGAAATTAGATATACTATATACTCTTTCCGACTCTTAAAAGTTGACTTAGATTGATTTTTTGGATCAAATTGAATACTTTTAGATTTAAAAATTAAGCATGTTTATTTATAATTTCAAACTCACGAAATTTAAAATTAGTAATAAATTGATATAATTTCTTATGGTTTTACTTTATTGCACCTATATATATTTAAAATATATATATATAATTGTGTAGACTTAGAGTATAAGAGGGTAACGCATTGAAGTGGCTTAGAGTATTAGAAAATAAAAACTTTTTATAAGGGAGCAAGGGCGGATCTAGACTTGGTAGTGTAGGCAATTTACCTACACGTTTTTTGAAAAAACAAAAATATTTTAGAGGTACTTTTCATATATATATATATATATATATATATATATATATATATATATATAATACATAAAGTTAGGGATTAGATAAAAAAATTCAAGTGTTTAGATAAGAAAAAGAAGAACTTTCAACAAAATGGTGATAATTGTGTAAATTATATAAAAAATTCAACCTTAATTCGTTGCCTTCATGGGTCTCATGAATTCCTTTTCTTTTTCTTTTGATAAATAAAAGCGTATTGTTTATTCGCTGATCCGTTCTAAAATTAAAATACATTGAGTGAAAAAAATTCATTGAAATGTAATCTTCATCTAAGTAAGCCTCTATATACCCTTGTAAATATAGTGTAATGGTTCTGAATCACCTAAATTTGTTGTTCATCATTATGCTTGGTGTTTGAACAGTACTAGCTAGAGAGAACAGGTGGTGGGGAATTAATTTGCAGGATTCAGTAATGCAAAACTAATTGCTTAGCAAGTGAAACTGACGGTGTGACATGACATGCGAAACTGAGATGATGATCATCTGCAAGTTAATAAGTACAGAATATGAAAGTATTTTGGCATTACCTTTAAGCATTCAAAAAAATTATCATTATAGGAACTTTGCCGACTAGGAGATTTGGAGGACTTCTGCAAAGTTTATATATATATATATATATATATATATATATGTATATATATATATATATATAGTTGAATTTTGTTTTTTAAGGGACCTCAAATCCTTACAGTACTCCTTAAAATGCCATTCTAGTTGCATACCCAAAATGGACTACGACTCAAAAAATGCATGTCCCAACATTGATCGGTTGAAATCAATAGTATAAGCACTGACATGTCCCTTTAATATTAATAGGAAAAAAAAAAGAATAATACTACAAGATAACTATTCTACAAACATTTTACAAAGTCAATACGCAAGATACCCATCTCAAAGATACAAATTCTTCAACGTAATGTTTCTACTTACACATAAAAAATCGAGGTGTAATATACCACGACATACATCGCTATAGCTTTGTAATTAAAATGTTTGTAAAATAGTGATAAAAAGAAATTCAAATTAAAGTAAATAAAATTTTATTAATGTTCTTAATTTATTATCCTCACTTTTCCTCCTCTGTCATCGACGATTTTCTTCAAATAATAATATATATGTATGTGTATATATATATATATGTAAATACATGTTTGGTAGCAACAATTTAATTAATTCCAATAATATGAAAACAAATGTGAGCATTAATTCACAAAGTAAAACTAATTGTATATATGCATGGTTAAATGAACTGATATTCATTTAACATTTTAACCTATAAAAATATATTAAATTTCCCAGAGGGTAGAGATGTACGTAGCAATTAATTAAGGCCGCATGCAGTGGTGATCACATGATGAAGCAGGCAGTTTGGCAGGAGTCTTTGACCTCATAAACTTGGTAGGAAGGTGTAGTTGTCCCATAATAAGGGTGACAAACCACATGCACCTTCTCCTCTTTCTTCTCTTCTTTATTTTCTTCTCTAACAGGACCAACACTCACCACATCTGCATGCCCCACGTTCTTCCTCAGGGATTTAGCAAGTTCAACCGTGTCGATTCCTTCTCCGACTACCTCTATTTCATCCTTCTCAGCCCCCTTTATTGCTACTGATTCTACCCCTGCATACATACATACATAATTTCATCAAATCATAAATTAATTAGACTATTTTCGCGGAACATATATAGGGTAATAAAACAGTCTCGGTAGCTAGTACTATATATATAAATATTTTTCATATTTTAACAAAATTGATATATGAGAGTACTGTTTTTGATAATAAAACATATATATATGAAGTAAATTAAACCTATTTTTTTCATACCAGAAACAGTAGCTGCAATCTTCATGGCCTTAGTACGAGACTTCTGTTGGTTGCACATTGTCACTTTAATCACCACCTTTTGCTGCAAACCAAGAAATTAAATGAAAAGGGGGGAAATTAATTAATTAAACAAGGAATTCATACCATTGTTTTGACGAATTAAATACTACTATAGTAGTACTATTCTGCCTCCGTAATTTACAAAATGTTACTCTTTTTTTTGGGAGCATCAAAATGCTTGTTCATTATATATATATATATACCTTCATCGTCTTGGTTTTTGCTGGCGTGTTGAAGCATATAGTGAAACTCTGTCTTAAGAGTTGTTGGTGTATAGAGGAGAAAAAAAAAGCAAGTAGTGTTTTATATTTATATACGTATAAAGTAATGAATATATATATATATATAGAAGAAAATATATATATATATATATATATATATATATATATATATATATACTAGTGTAGTTGATACAATCTCGATCGTGAGTTATTCATACGTAGCTAGTATTATGCGCCTTTTTATAACTTTACATAATCGATTACATGCAAAGGAAAAAAGCAAGTTTCACGCTTAAAAAGATCCTAACGTGGCAAGGATTTTGGGATTTTAGGAAAAGATTTTGTTTCCTAAAATATTAGGCATATTCTATTAGCCTAATTTTTGGGATTTATTTTTCGAGATACTTATCAAATTCTATTATAATTAGGATTTCTTTCCAGCTTTAGATTTACATTCTAAATAAGGTTTCTATTGTTTTATGAAATAGAATTTCTTTTCCAAATTGATTTCTACTTAGAAATTAGGGTTATGGTTTGTAATTCCTATTAGGATTAGAATAATTTGTTCCTATTGTTATTAGGATTTGGATTGTTTTGAGTAGTATAAATAGAGGTCTAAGTTAATGTAATCAAATACATTATTCATTATTCAATATATTTGTGAGGTTATTCTCTTTTTGGTTCTTTGAAGAATTCCTAAGTATTTTCTTAGTTATTTCTTTGAGATTCAATTGACTTATCATACAATAATTCATAGTTGTTGTGTGTGGCGTCTTCTACCGCGTGATCAATCGTCGATTGTCTTCGAGATTACCGCTTGATATAAGCGAGGGTCAAAGTGTCGTTGGTGTCCATTCAACGCTAAATTCAATGCGAGCAATTGTACCAAGATTACCGCTCTACATATAGTAGAGGGTTAAGGTTATTGCAAGAATTCACCCAACAATTTGTAAGAAACGATCGGTATATGACCACCTCACGCAAAGTCGCTTCGTGGAGTCTATCATTTGGTATCGAGCTAAGCCTTTCTAAAGAAGTTACTTATCTTTAATTTTCTTCGAAATATATATTGTAAAAAAAAAAAGCAAAAAAAAAGAGAGCAAAAGAGAGAAGAAAAAAAGGAAAAGAAAAAAAAATTATATTTTATCATGTATAACCCAATTTGTAGCACACCATTAAATCATCAAATTCCAACCAAAAGTTCATACCGTTCAATCATCATCAATTCTGAAACAGAGCTACAATTTACAAATCTGACGCATACAAGAGGAGTACAAGGCAATCGATTGGTGATTTTGTGATATTCTAATAGTTACAACATCTATAATTTTGTTTCGTGATAAGTAAGTTTTGAATTGATTAGTAAAACCAAGAATTTTGCTTGGAGAATTCAAGAAGAACCTATTAGAGAGAATATTTGAGGTAAAAGGCAAGAGTGTAAGATTATTAGAGCGTAAAAGCCAAATTTGAGCGATACACGAGTGATTCATCATTATTTGAGTGAAACACGTAAGGGAGTGTGTGAGGAAAATTTTTATCTACTAACCTTTGTTTCAAAAAAAACATGTATGACTACAATTATGAAAGTTATTATGGGTCTCAAGGAATACTTTCCAAGGCAATATTGATCAGAGACATATCTCGAGATGGGAGAGAAAAATGGAGCGAGAATTTGACTCTTCATGATTACTCAAGAGGAGGAAAGTCGACGGCAATTCAAGAGTTCTCCGATCATACAATTATATGGTGGCGAACTATCAAACAAAAATATGGGGAGCGTCTGCTCGAGACATGGATGAAATTAAAATCAAGAATGAAAAGCGCTTTGCTCCAATACAGCGTGACAGGAGGGAGGAGTATACATCTCAAAGACATGTAGAGCAATCTTCAAGGCGATTTACAGTAGACAATAATAGAAGTGTTCGCACACAAGTAAACAAGGAAGATTATTGGATGCAGCTACAATATACTTCTAAGACGCAAAAGAAACAAGATCAGCTGGGGGAGGTGGAAGAAATTATAGAATATGCAGTCCAAGGAGAGTTATTGGGTTCGAGTGTTCAAGATGAAATCCATGATCTAAAGCAAGATGGTGAACATCCGAAAGAAAGTAATCGAAAAGATGGGTTCGTACAAGGAAATACATGTGGAAAAGATCGACAAAAAGAAATTGTTCGAAAGATTGATAATGTTAAAGAAAAAATTGAAAGGAGTGAGAATGAAAAGAAAAGAGAGATTGAGAATAAAGAGAATGAGAGTGACCTTGAAAACAAACGAGAGAAAAACAAACGAGAGGGTGAGCATAAAGAAGAGAAAGAAGAAATATGTGACTATGAAAAAGAGAGTGAGTTGAAAAGTGAGTTATATTTTGAAAAGCCAACGATCGTATACATTCGCATAAGACGGCGCTTTTGAATACTAACACTAATGATTCTTCTTTGTCTAGTTTTGTTTTGTCTCTTGTGCAAAGTTGTTGATGAAATACCCCCTGAC
This sequence comes from Panax quinquefolius, assembly GCA_020205615.1. Classification (NCBI taxonomy): domain Eukaryota; kingdom Viridiplantae; phylum Streptophyta; class Magnoliopsida; order Apiales; family Araliaceae; genus Panax; species Panax quinquefolius. The sequence continues at coordinate 134,026,209 of CM035161.1, forward strand.
TATCATTCCGCATCTGATCACCGATAGTATTCAGGAGACGCACGGGTTACCAAGGCAGTTGGAGAGTTGGTGAAAATGGGTATCGTGAGAGAAGACATGAGTTCATGTGTTGATTATGAGATCATAGTATCTAAGGAGGGTGGGACAACGAGTTTGTTCGTCGATTTTGAATTGGTAAACAAGTATCGTTATTCTTTTTCTTGTTTGGATAATATGCTTGATAAATTGCATAGTACTTGTGTTTTATCTACATGTGATAATGATACAATGCCTAATCAATTTAGCACGAGAGATTGTGATAAATGGAAAATTGGTTTAGCATGTGAGTTATATAGGTGGTTAGTTATTTCTGTTAGATTAACTAATGCATCTAGTGTTTTCATGAGTTATTTAAAACATGTTTTGCATGCTTCTATTGGAAAATTTGTTGTTAGCTATTTTGATGGTAGAATCATTTTATCATAAACTATGGAGGATATTTGATTTATGTTGAGTTAGTTTATGATCATGATATATATTCTCGTTTTCGATGTGTTTACTTGCATGAAATTAATTCTAGGTTTTGTTATCCAAATATTGACTTAGGGTTTCATGCTATTCAATCTTTACATGAATTGTCGTTAGTTAACAATGGTAGTAATCATGTTGTTTCGTTGGAGCAATCTTCATTGCATGATTTGTTATCATATGGTTCTGATTCAAGAAATGTTTATCATCAAGATGGTTTGAGAGATGAGTTATTTGCATGTGTAGTTAGTTCACTTGGATTAGCTAAGGCATTGCATACTTCCATGGAATTGTTGAATTATATTTTGCATTTTTTCATAGGAAAATTTGTTATTCTCTCTTTTGATGATATTCCGATTTTTGTCAACATTTTGGGAAATTCTTTAGCATGTGTAGAGTTTGTTTGTGATCATCGTCGATATGCTATTGAATTTTCAACTTATGATTGTGACCTTTTACTCCATTGATAACATTATTTGTTCTTTATTGTATTAATGTCAATGGAATGAGGAGGTTGGTTGTGTTTTGCAGATTCGTGATAGGATCATATTCATCGAGGGAAGCATGGATCTTGCGATTCATCCCGCTTCAATGCATAAGACATCTACAGTGGAAGTGTTTTGAATATTGTTTTAGTAGACTATGCATATGATTTTGGTTTATTTAATTTCTTTGTGATTGAGACAAAAGGAACTTATTGATTTGTTACATTTTGTGTTTAATCCGAGAATTAAAGAGAGTTTCATAGAGAAATATGACAAATTTCAAGTATTGATATTTGATCCAGGTGCATTAATGAATGTGTTTCTGCGAAGGATTGAGATCATTATATTGAATTTTGATCCAGAATTACATCGGGAGAATCTACCACGTGAAGAGTTTTATGCGACGCGATTTTTGATCCGTGGAGGATATAAGACTTTTCATATTCTTTCTTACTTTGCATTCATGATTATTTTAGTAGATAGTAGATTAGTTTATATATATAATTAGTGTTCTGGGATTAACTGGTCTACAAATTGTCAATTCGGGAGAGAAGTCGGGCATTGTTATGTTCTTAGCGGGAGTTGGAGTTTTTGTTGCTTATATATGTCATTTTGAAGTTGAGTTTTGGCATTATGATTGGTTTGATGCTACTAACTTAGTTTGTTTTTATGTAGGAACAATTTTGTGGTTGAATCATTTTTGAGAAGACGATGGGCCAGATTTGAGGACAAATCCTTTTGAAGAGGAGGGGAATGATACAATCCTGATCAGCAAGTTATTCACATGTAGCTAGTATTATGTGGGTCTTTATAACTTTACATAATCGATTATCTAAAAAAAAAATCCTAACGTGGCAAGGATTTTGGGATTTTAGGAAAAAGATTTTGTTTCCTAAAATATTAGGCATATTCTATTAGCCTAATTTTTGAGGATTTATTTTCCGAGATACTTATCAAATTCTATTATAATTAGGATTTCTTTCGGTTTAGATTTACATTCTAAATAAGGTTTCTATTGTTTTATAGAAATAGGAATTTCTTTTCCAAATTGATTTCTACTTAGAAATTAGGGTTATGGTTTGTAATTCCTATTAGGATTAGAATAATTTGTTCCTATTGTTATTAGGATTTGGATTATTTTGAGTAGTATAAATAGAGGTCTAAGTTAATGTAATCAAATACATTATTCATTATTCAATATATTTGTGAGGTTATTCTCTTCTTTTGGTTCTTTGAAGAATTCCTAAGTATTTTTCTTAGTTATTTCTTTGAGATTCAATTTGACTTATCATACAACAATTCATAGTTATGTGTGGCGTCTTCTACCGCATCAATCGTCGATTGTACTGAGATTACCGCTTGATATAAGCGAGGGGTCAAGGTGTCGTTGGTGTCCATTCAACGCAGAAATTCCAAACGCGATTGTAGCAATTGTACCAAAATTAACGTCTACATATAAAGCGAGGGGTTAAGGTGTTGCAAGCAATTCACCCAACAATCGTCTGTTAGAAACGATCGGCGACGACCACCTCACGCAAGTGTGCTTTTGGCAACATTGGTTTGAACTCATGTCTTCTCTCACGATACTCACTTTCACAATGATACAATCCTGATCAGCAAGTTATTCACATGTAGCTAGTATTATGTGGGTCTTTATAAATTTACATAATCAGATTACATGCAAAGAAAAAGCAAGTTTCACGCGAAAAAAGATCCTAACGTGGCAAGGATTTTGGGATTTTAGGAAAAGATTTTGTTTCCTAAAATATTAGGCATATTCTATTGGCCTAATTTTTGAGGGATTTATTTTCCGAGATACTTATCAAATTCTATTATAATTAGGATTTCTTTCCGGTTTAGATTTACATTCTAAATAAGGTTTCTATTGTTTTATAGAAATAGAATTTCTTTTCCAAATTGATTTCTACTTAGAAATTAGGGTTATGGTTTGTAATTCTATTAGGATTAGAATAATTTATTCTATTGTTATTAGGATTTGGATTGTTTTGAGTAGTATAAATAGAGGTCTAAGTTAATGAAATCAAATACAATATACATTATTCATTATTCAATATATTTTGAGGTTATTCTCTACTTTTGGTTCTTTGAAGAATTTCTAAGTATTTTTCTTAGTTATTTCTTTGAGATTCAATTTGACTTATCATACAACAATTCATAGTTGTGTGTGGCGTCTTCTACCGCATCAATCGTCGATTGTCTGAGAGATTACCGCTTGAATATGGCGAGAGGGTCAAGGTGTCGTTGGTGTCCATTCAACGCAGAATTCGAACGCGAGCAATTGTACCAAAATTACCGTCTACATTTAGGCGAGGGGTTTAAGGTGTTGCAAGCGATTCACCCAACAACCGCTAAACGATCGGGGCGACGACCACCTCACGCAAAGCGTCGTGCCGTGGAGTCTATCATTTGGTATCGAGCTAAGCCTTTCTAGCAAGTTACTTATCTTTAATTGTCTCATCGAAATATATATTGTAAAAAAACAAAAAAAAAAAGAGAGCAAAAAAAAAAAAAAAAAAAAAGGAAAAGAAAAAAAAATTCATATTCTATCGTGCTTAACCCAATTTGTAGCACACCATCAAATCATCAAATTCCAACCAAGAGTTCATACTGCTTCCATCATCATCAATTCTAAACGGAACTATAATTTACAAATCGACGATACAAGAGAGAGACAAGACAATCGATCGGTGATTTTGTGATATTCTAATAGTTACACCATCTATAATTTTGTTTCGTGATAAGTAATTTTGAATTGATTAGTAAAACCAAGAATTTTGCTAGGGAATTCAATAAGAACCTATTAGAGAGAATATTTGAGGTAAAAGGCAAGAGTGTAAGATTATTAGAGGTAAAAGCCAAATTTGAAGCGATACACGAGTGATTCATCATTATTTGAAGCGAAACACGTAAGGGGAGTGTGAGAAAATTTTTATCTACTAACCTTTGTTTTACAACAAACATGTATAGCTACAATTATGAAAGTTCTTATGGGTCTCAATGGAATACTTTTCGAGGCAATATTGATCTGAGAGGCATATCCGAGATGGGAGAGAAAAATGGAGCGAGAATTTGACTATCATGATTACTCCGAGAGGAGGAAGGTCAGACAGGCAATTCAAGAGTTCTCCGATCATACAATTATATGGTGGCAACTTATCAAACAAAAACATGGGGAGCGTCCGTTCGAGACATGGGCAGAATTAAAAACAACAATGAGAAAGCGATTTGCTCCAGTACAGCGTGACAGGAGGGAGGAATATACATCTAAAAAATTTGTAGAGCAACCTTCAAGGCGATCTACATTAGAAGATGATATGAGGGTTCACAGACATGTAAACAAAGAGGATTCACATTGGAGACAACCCCAAGACACTCTTAAGGCATCCAAGAACTTAAGAGAAGACATCAATGAGAGCTTTAAAGGAGGTGGAAGAAATTATAGAATATGCAGTCCAAGGAGAGTTATTGGGTTCAAGTGTTCAAGATGAAATCCATGATCAAAAGCAAGATGGTGAACATCTGAAAGAAAGTAATCAAGAAGATGAGTTCGTAAAAGGAAATACATGTGGAAAAGATCGACAAAAAGAAATTGTTCGAAAGATTGATAATGTAAAAGAAAAAATTGAAAAGACTGAGAATGAAAAGAAAAGAGAGATTGAGAAAAAGAGAATGAAAAGAGTGACCTTGAAAATAAACGAGAGAAAAACAAACGAGAGGGTGAGCATAAAGAAGGAGAGAAGAAATATGTGACTATGAAAAGAGAGTGAGTTGAAAAGTGAGTTATATTTTGAAAAGCCATGACTATACATTAAATGCATAGGACGCGCTTTGAATACTAACACTAATGATTCTTCTTTGTCTAGTTTTGTTTTGTCTCTTGTGCAGGTTGTTGATGAAATATCTCGTACTATCATTCCGTCTGCGTCACCGATAGTATTCCCGAGGAGACGACAGAATTACCAAGGTGGGTTGGAGAGTTGGTGAAAGTGAGTATCGTGAGAGAAGACATGAGTTCATGTGTTGATTATGAGATCATAGTATCTAAGGAGGATGGGACAACGAGTTTGTTAAATCGATTTTGAATTGGTAAACAAGTATCATTATTCTTTTTCTTGTTTGGATAATATGCTTGATAAATTGCATAGTACTTGTGTTTTATCTACATGTGATGATGATACAATGCCTAATCAATTTAGCACGAGAGATTGTGATAAATGGAAAATTGTTTTAGCATGTGAGTTATATAGGTGGTTAGTTATTTCTGTTAGATTAACTAATGCATCTAGTGTTTTCATGAGTTATTTAAAACATATTTTGCATGCTTCTATTGGAAAATTTGTTGTTAGCTATTTTGATGGTAGAATCATTTTTATCATAAACTATGGAGGATATTTGATTTATGTTGAGTTAGTTTATGATCATGATATATATCTCGTTCTCGATGTGTTTACTTGCATGAAATTAATTCTAGGTTTTGTTGTCTAGATATTGACTTAGGGTTTCATGCTAGTCAATCTTTACATGAATTGTCGTTAGTTAACAATGGTAGTAATCATGTTGTTTCGTTGGAGCAATCTTCATTGCATGATTTGTTATCATAGGGTTACGATTCAAGAAATGTTTATCATCAAGATGGTTTGAGAGATGAGTTATTTGCATGTGTAGTTAGTTCACTTGGATTAGCTAAGGCATTGCATACTTCCATGGAATTGTTGAATTATATTTTGCATTTTTTCATGGGAAAATTTGTTATTCTCTCTTTTGATGATATTCCGATTTTTGTCAACATTTTGGGAAATTCTTTAGCATGTGTAGAGTTTGTTTGTGATCATCGTCGATATGCTATTGAATTTACAACTTATGATTGTGACCTTTTTACTCCATTGATAACATTATTTGTTCTTTATTGTATTAATGTCAATGGAATGAGGGAGGTTGGTTGTGTTTTGCAGATTCGTGATAGGATCATATTCATCGAGGGAAGCATGGATCCTGCAGTTCATCCCGTTCAATGCATAAGACATCTACAGGGAAGTGTTTTGAATATTGTTTTAGTAGACTATGCATATGATTTTGGTTTATTTAATTTCTTTGTGATTAGACAAAAGGAACTTATTGATTTGTTACTGCTTTTGTGTTTAATCCGAGAATTAAAGAGAGTTTCATGTGAGAAATATGACAAATTTCAAGTATTGATATTTGATCCGGTGCATTGATGAATGTGTTTCTGCGAAGGATTGAGATCATTATATTGAATTTTGATCCGAGAATTAAATCCACCGGGAGAATCTACCACGTGAAGAGTTTTATGCGTGATTTATTTTGATCCGAGGAGGATATAAGACTTTTCATATTCTTTCTTACTTTGCATTCATGATTATTTTAGTAGATAGTAGATTAGTTTATATATATAATTAGTGTTCTGGGATTAACTGGTCTACAAATTGTCAATTCGGGAGAGAAGTCGGGCATTGTTATGTTCTTAGCGGGAGTTGGAGTTTTTGTTGCTTATATATGTCATTTGCAAGTTGAGTTTTGGCATTATGATTGGTTTGATGCTACTAACTTAGTTTGTTTTTATGTAGGAACAATTTTGTGGTTGAATCATTTTTGAGAAGACGATGGGCCATATTTGAGGACAAATCCTTTTGAAGAGGAGGGGAATGATACAATCCTGATCAGCAAGTTATTCACATGTAGCTAGTATTATGTGGGTCTTTATAACTTTACATAATCAGATTATCGGCAAAAGATCCTAACGTGGCAAGGATTTTGGGATTTTAGGAAAAAGATTTTGTTTCCTAAAATATTAGGCATATTCTATTAGCCTAATTTTTAGGGATTTATTTTCCAGATACTTATCAAATTCTATTATAATTAGGATTTCTTTCCAGTTTAGATTTACATTCTAAATAAGGTTTCTATTGTTTTATAGAAATAGGAATTTCTTTTCCAAATTGATTTCTACTTAGAAATTAGGGTTATGGTTTGTAATTCCTATTAGGATTAGAATAATTTGTTCCTATTGTTATTAGGATTTGGATTATTTTGAGTAGTATAAATAGAGGTCTAAGTTAATGTAATCAAATACATTATTCATTATTCAATATATTTGTGAGGTTATTCTCTTCTTTTGGTTCTTTGAAGAATTCCTAAGTATTTTCTTAGTTATTTCTTTGAGATTCAATTTGACTTATCATACAACAATTCATAGTTATGTGTATGGCGTCTTCTACTAGCATCAATCGTCGATTGTCTGAGATTACCGCTCAATATATAAGCGAGGGGTCAAGGTGTCGTTGGTGTCCATTCAACGCAGAATTCCAAACGCGAGCAATTGTACCAAAATTAACGTCTACATATAGGCGAGGGGTTAAGGTGTTGCAAGCAATTCACCCAACAACTGTGCTAGAAACGATCGGGGCGACGACCACCTCACGCAAGTGTGCCGTGGAGCAACACATGAACTCATGTCTTCTCTCACGATACTCACTTTCACAATGATACAATCCTGATCAGCAAGTTATTCACATGTAGCTAGTATTATGTGGGTCTTTATAAATTTACATAATCAGATTACATGCAAAGAAAGAAGCAAGTTTCACGCGGCAAAAGATCCTAACGTGGCAAGGATTTTGGGATTTTAGGAAAAAGATTTTGTTTCCTAAAATATTAGGCATATTCTATTAGCCTAATTTTTAGGATTTATTTTCCGAGATACTTATCAAATTCTATTATAATTAGGATTTCTTTCCAGCTTAGATTTACATTCTAAATAAGGTTTCTATTGTTTTATAGAAATAGGAATTTCTTTTCCAAATTGATTTCTACTTAGAAATTAGGGTTATGGTTTGTAATTCCTATTAGGATTAGAATAATTTATTCCTATTGTTATTAGGATTTGGATTGTTTTGAGTAGTATAAATAGAGGTCTAAGTTAATGAAATCAAATACAATATACATTATTCATTATTCAATATATTTTGAGGTTATTCTCTACTTTTGGTTCTTTGAAGAATTTCTAAGTATTTTTCTTAGTTATTTCTTTGAGATTCAATTTGACTTATCATACAACAATTCATAGTTGTGTGTGGCGTCTTCTGCATCGATAAATCGATTGTCTTGAGATTACCGCTTGATATAAGCGAGGGGTCAAGGTGTCGTTGGTGTCCATTCAACGCAGAATTCGAACGCGAGCAATTGTACCAAAATTACCGCTACACATTTAGGCGAGGGGTTAAGGTGTTGCAAGCAATTCACCCAACAACCTTAAGCTAAAGCGATCGGGCGACGACTACCTCACGCGTCTTGTCGTGAGTCTATCATTTGGTATCGTGAGCTAAGCCTTTCTAGCAAGTTACTTATCTTTAATTGTCTGTCGAAATATATATTGTAAAAAAACAAAAAAAAGAGCAAAAAAGAAAAAAAGAAAAAAAGGAAAAGAAAAAATTCATATTCTATCAGTATAACCCAATTTGAAAGCACACCATCAAATCATCAAATTCCAACCAAGAGTTCATACCGTTCCATCATCATCAATTCTGAAACGGAGCTATAATTTACAAATCTGACGCATACAAGAGGAGTACAAGACAATCGATCGGTGATTTTGTGATATTCTAATAGTTACACCATCTATAATTTTGTTTCAGATAAGTAATTTTGAATTGATTAAGTAAAACCAAGAATTTTGCTAGAATTCAATAAGAACCTATTAGAGAGAATATTTGAGGTAAAAGGCAAGAGTGTAAGATTATTAGAGGTAAAAGCCAAATTTGAAGCGATACACGAAGTGATTCATCATTATTTGAAATAAACACGTAAGGGAGTGTGTGAGAAAATTTTTTATCTACTAACCTTTGTTTTACAGCAAACATGTATAGCTACAATTATGAAAGTTCTTATGGGTCTCAATGGAATACTTTTCGAGGCAATATTGATACAGAGGCATATCTGAGATGGGAGAGAAAAATGGAGCGAGAATTTGACTATCATGATTACTCCGAGAGGAGGAAGGTCAGACGGGCAATTCAAGAGTTCTCCGATCATACAATTATATGGTGGCAGCTTATCAAACAAAAACATGGGGAGCGTCCGTTCGAGACATGGGCAGAATTAAAAACAACAATGAGAAAGCGATTTGCTCCAGTACAGCGTGACAGGAGGGAGGAATATACATCTAAAAAATTTGTAGAGCAACCTTCAAGGCGATCTACATTAGAAGATGATATGAGGGTTCACGGAACATACGTAAACAAAGAGGATTCACATTGGAGACAACCCCAAGACACTCTTAAGGCATCCAAGAACTTAAGAGAAGACATCAATGAGAGCTTTAAAGGAGGTGGAAGAAATTATAGAATATGCAGGTCCAAGGAGAGTTATCGGGTTCAAGTGTTCAAGATGAAATCCATGATCAAAAAGCAAGATGGTGAACATCCTCAAAAGAAAGTAATCAAGAAGATGAGTTCGTAAAAGGAAATACATGTGGAAAAGATCGACAAAAGAAATTGTTCGAAAGATTGATAATGTAAAAGAAAAAATTGAAAAGACTGAGAATGAAAAGAAAAGAGAGATTGAGAAAAAAGAGAATGAAAAGAGTGACCTTGAAAATAAAACGAGAGAAAAACAAACGAGAGGGTGAGCATAAAGAAGGGAGAGAAGAAATATGTGACTATGAAAAGAGAGTGAGTTGAAAAGTGAGTTATATTTTGAAAAGCCAATGACCGTGTACATTCTGCATAAGACGGCCGCTTTTGAATACTAACACTAATGATTCTTCTTTGTCTAGTTTTGTTTTGTCTCTTGTGCAGGTTGTTGATGAAATACCTCGTACTATCATTCCGTACCGATCAGCTGATAGTATTCCCGAGGAGACGACAGAATTACCAAGGTGGGTTGGAGAGTTGGTGAAAGTGAGTATCGTGAGAGAAGACATGAGTTCATGTGTTGATTATGAGATCATAGTATCTAAGGAGGATGGGACAACGAGTTTGTTCGTCGATTTTGAATTGGTAAACAAGTATCATTATTCTTTTTCTTGTTTGGATAATATGCTTGATAAATTGCATAATACTTGTGTTTTATCTACATGTGATGATGATACAATGCCTAATCAATTTAGCACGAGAGATTGTGATAAATGGAAAATTGTTTTAGCATGTGAGTTATATAGGTGGTTAGTTATTTCTGTTAGATTAACTAATGCATCTAGTGTTTTCATGAGTTATTTAAAACATATTTTGCATGCTTACATTGGAAAATTTGTTGTTTCACGCGACTTTTCATATTCTTTCTTACTTTGCATTCATGATTATTTTAGTAGATAGTAGATTAGTTTATATATATAATTAGTGTTTTGGGATTAAGCGGTCTACAAATTGTCAATTCGGGAGAGAAGTCGGGCATTGTTATGTTCTTAGCGGGAGTTGGAGTTTTTTGTTGCTTATATATGTCATTTGCGAGTTGAGTTTTGGCATTATGATTGGTTTGATGCTACTAACTTAGTTTGTTTTTATGTAGGAACAATTGGGCGGTTGAGGACAAATCCTTTTTGAAGAGGAGAATGATACAATCTGATCGACCAAGTTATTCATACGTATGTAGCTAGTATTATGTGGGTCTTTATAATTGATTTCTTACTTAGAAATTAGGGATCTGGTTTTTGGGATTTTAGGAAAAAGATTTTGTTTCCTATATTAGGCATTATTGGCCTAATAATTTATTTTCGGATACTTATCAAATTAGGATTTGGATTGTTTTTCTAAATAGTTTCTTGTTGTTTTATAAATAGAGGTTTCTAAGTTAATGTAATCAAATTACAATATACATTATTCATTATTCAATATATTTTGAGGTCTAAGTTAATTAATCTCTATATACATTTTCATTATTGGAGGTTATTCTCTACTTTTGGTTCTTTGAAGAATTTCTAAGTATTTTTCTTAGTTATTTCTTTGAGATTCAATTTGACTTATCATACAACAATTCATAGTTGTGTGTAGCGTGAGGTGGTCGCCGCCCCGATCGTACAATTTGTATCATTTCCTATATACATACATGACCAATCAATATGGTCTTCTTCCAATTATTCTATAGTTGTAGACTCTTAGTTCAATTTAAATAACAATCCAAATCAATTCCTTATATATAAACACATCGCACCCAATCTTTTAAATTACATAATTGAATGAGTCAATTCATTCAATTTGAAATTAATTAAGAGTTCAATTGAAAAATCCTCACGCTAAATTGGAAGGAGCCATCAATCGACAAAAAACCGTTCCTCCCTTCAGATTTCCCAATTCTTCCTCTTCCTCTTCCTCTTCTTCTTCCTCTTCTGCTATGTCACTAATCGTTGCTCTTTCTCCTCTTCCTCTTCCTCCTCCTCTTCGACTTTTAATTTATCTGCCATTATATTTTGCCTTTATTCTCCTCTTTCCCTCCATCACGAAACCCTAAACGACTACAATATGGATTTCTCCATTGTCCAATCATCTACCAATCTCTTCATCTTTTCACTCTCCTCTCAATCGATCAACTCTACACACGTATCTATAACTACCCATTGTCGCCAAAATTGTCATTGACATTGAAATTAGCATATCGCTGCTGCAACCCATAGTCGCTGCTTTGAATAACTTCCAAACCATAATTTTTCAAATATCACGAATCAAATATTAGGAATTCTTCAAAGAACCAAAAGTAGAGAATAAACTCACAAGTATATTGAATAATAATAATGATAATGTATTTGATTACATTAACTTAGACCTCTATTTATACTACTCAAAACAATCCAAATCCTAATAACAATAGGAACAAATTATTCTAATCCTAATAGGAATTACAAACCATAACCCTAATTTCTAAGTAGAAATTAATTTGGAAAAGAAATTCCTATTTCTATAAAACGATAGAAACCTTATTTAGAATGTAAATCTAAACTGGAAAGAAATCCTAATTATAATAGAATTTGATAAGTATCTGGAAAATAAATCCCTAAAAATTAGGCTAATAGAATATGCCTAATATTTTAGGAAACAAAATCTTTTTCCTAAAATCCCAAAATCCTTGCCACGTTAGGATCTTTTCATAGCGTGAAACTTGCTTCTTTCCTTTGCATGTAATCTGATTATGTAAAGTTATAAAGACCCACATAATACTAGCTACATATGAATAACTTGCTGATCAGGATTGTATCATTCCCCTCATCTTCAAAAGGATTTGTCCTCAAATCTGGCCCATCGCCTTCTCAAAAATGATTCAACCACAAAATTGTTCCTACATAAAAAACAAACTAAGTTAGTAGCATCAAACCAATCATAATGTCAAAACTCAACTCGCAAATGACATATATAAGCAACAAAAACTCCAACTCCGCTAAGAACATAACAATGCCCGACTTCTCTCCCGAATTGACAATTTGTAGACCAGCTTAATCCCGAACACTAATTATATATATAAACTAATCTACTATCTATTAAAATAATCATGAATGCAAAGTAAGAAAGAATATGAAAAGTCTTATATCCACCGGATCAAAAATCGTCACGCAAAAAACTCTTCATGTGGTAGATTCTCCCGAGACGCAATTCTGGATCAAAATTCAATATAATGATCTCAATCCTTCGCGAAACACATTCGTCAAATGCACTGGATCAAATATCAATACTTGAAATTTGTCATATTTCTCACGAAACTCTCTTTAATTCTGGATTAAACACAAAATGAACAAATCAATAAGTTCCTTTTGTCAATCACAAAGAAATTAAATAAATCAAAATCATATGCATAGTCTACTAAAACAATATTCAAAACACTTCCACCCCAGATGTCTTATGCATTGAGCGGTATGAACTGCAGGGATCCATGCTTCCTCGATGAATATGATCCTATCACGAATCTGCAAAACACAACCAACCTCCCTCATTCCATTGACATTAATACAATAAAGAACAAATAATGTTATCAATGGAGTAAAAGGTCACAATCATAAGTTGAAAATTCAATAAAGCATATCGACGATGATCACAAACAAACTCTACACACATGCTAAAGAATTTCCCAAAATGTTGACAAAAATCTAATATCATCAAAAGAGAGAATAACAAATTTTCCCATGAAAAATGCAAAATATAATTCAACAATTCCATGGAAGTATGCAATGCCTTAGCTAATCCAAGTGAACTAACTACACATGCAAATAACTCATCTCTCAAACCATCTTGATGATAAACATTTCTTGAATCAGAACCATATGATAACAAATCATGCAATGAAGATTGCTCCAACGAAACAACATGATTACTACCATTGTTAACTAACGACAATTCATGTAAAGATTGACTAGCATGAAACCCTAAGTCAATATCTAGACAACAAAACCTAGAATTAATTTCATGCAAGTAAACACATCGAGAACGAGAATATATATCATGATCATAAACTAACTCAACATAAATCAAATATCCTCCATAGTTTATGATAAAAATGATTCTACCATCAAAATAGCTAACAACAAATTTTCCAATAGAAGCATGCAAAACATGTTTTAAATAACTCATGAAAACACTAGATGCATTAGTTAATCTAACAGAAATAACTAACCACCTATATAACTCACATGCTAAAACAATTTTCCATTTATCACAAATCTCTCGTGCTAAATTGATTAGGCATTGTATCATTATCACATGTAGATAAAACACAAGTACTATGCAATTTATCAAGCATATTATCCAAACAAGAAAAGAATAATGATACTTGTTTACCAATTCAAAATCGACTAATAAACTCGTTGTCCCATCCTCCTTTAGATACTATGATCTCATAATCAACACATGAACTCATGTCTTCTCTCACGATACTCACTTTCACCAACTCTCCAACCCACCTTGGTAATTCTGTCGTCTCCTCGGAAATTCTATCAGCTGATCGGTACGGAATGATAGTACGGTAGGGTTAGGTAAATGAGAAAATAAAAGTAAGAAAACCTAAAAAGACATCGACTACTATAAATTAAATCTTTAATGCCGTGTTTGGTAGCTTAGAAAATGTATGTGAAGACAGACACCAGATCGATCGAAGCAAGAGGAAAAGATGATAATCAAATTAAAGCCCTCAAGAATTAATTCTACAATTAGATCATCCCAATTGCACTGCAATTAAAATTTTAGTCTAGTCTTTTTGTGTACGTTGACTCTTTTTTCCTACGGCAAACCAGGTGGGCCTGGGAGTGGGACGAGGTAAGTTTGCTAGCGACATTACGTTAGAGGTTAGCTGGTTAGATGATGACCATTTAGTCAACCTCTTACGGTCCACTCCGTAATTCTTCTGCTCAATTTTTTCTTTATAATAATAATAATTAAAAAAAATATGATGATGAAAATGATAACATCGCCATGCCAGCTGACTTAAGAACTGACAATAGCTTTAATTTTTATTTTACTTTAATTAGAAAAACACATATTAATGGACACACAAAAAAAAAAAAAAAAAAAAAAGAATACCTAGCTTGATTACCAAAATAATTCATAATATCTTTCCTTTTGGAAGACAAAATCCGGGTTAGGAATCGTACATGTACATGCACATGCATTGAAATTCAATGTTGTTATTCTCGTCTAATTTTATTTTATTTTTTAAAAATAAATAAATTATTTTCCATGTCTAAGACTCTAAGCAATTAGTCATTAATTGGTAAATGGAAACTGTTAATATTTAGGTTCACTATGCTTGGGGTTATATATTTTGTTAAGATAATGGGGAAAAAAATTATTTTATTTTAGTTTTAGAATTGAAGAAGAAAATTGAAATTAAGTTTAATAGAGAATAGAAGGAAGAAAAAGAAAATAAAGGAAAAAGCTACCTTTTCTCTTATTTCTTGTAAAAAAATTGAGTAGAAAAGAATAGAATGTTACTCTTTTTACTATTATAACATTAAATTCAAACAAGTGGAAAGGAATAAAAGTGGAGTGTAAAATTAAAGTCTATTTTTACCAAATAAAGAAAAAGTTTTTTCCGTTTAATGTAATAAAATAGTAATGAAAAATTATTCCTTTAGCCTTTTCTATATGTTAAAGATTATAACATTAAAAATAATATTAAAGCACATTAATATTATTTTTTTCATATATTAAAATAATAAATAAATAAAATTGTGTGGCATAGGCCTTTAGCCTTTTCTATATGTTAAAGATTAATAATGAAATAATTTTAAGGTACCAGCTGTGAATTCGAAAGAATGATCGATCTCTTTCAGTCACCAATTAAATGGCTTGGTCAGGAGCCTCACTTATGAGTAGATAAAATATACTAGTTAGTTAGTTAGTTAGCTCTCCCTTTCAAAAATATATATGATAAAAGTTTAAACATCTCATTGGAATTAAATATTTTCTTGGGTTATTCCATTTAATATGTCTCCATTTAAGTTGGACATTCTCTTTTTCACATTTAAGAAAATTGTGATATTTTTATACGTGTTTTTGATATTTTCAGGACATGATTTCTTCACATATAAATGTCACGTGAGAGAAGATCGTGTAAAAATATCAAAAATACATATAAAAATATCAGTTCTCTTGTGTAAATTAAATAAATATTCAACCTTCGTTGCCTTCATGGGTCGCATGACTTCCATTGTTTGATAAATAAAATAATATTATTTACTCTCTCTCTGTTCAAAAATAAAAAATACATTTTGATTTTTTTGCGAGTGAATTTGCAAAATCTTAAAATTCAAAATTAAAATAAAATTATTTATTTTTAATACAAATAAATAGAACAATTGTAAATTAACTATAAAGTATTACTAATCATTATCCTTATTGTTTCCAAAACTAAAATGAAATTATATCAATTTTGAATTTTAGAATTTTACTGAATTAACTTAAAAAAATAAAAATACGTCTCTAATTTTGAATTATAGATAGTATTTCCTTCATGTGTAAATTGTGTTTAATTTCTTTCTTTTTAATTAATGGAGAACTTAAAGGTAATTTTTTTTCTCTTTCAAACTTGTAACTCAACCTCGGTTCTCATGAATTATTTCCAACGAGAAAAAAAAAATAAACGCTAAAAAACTTCAAACTTTTTTGTTTTTATTTCAAAGAAAGAATTGATTTTTCAATAATAATCTTTCCATCGATTCTTTTAATATATATCGTTTTAGAGTTGTATACAAAGTAATAAAAAATAATTATATAACATTAAATATAATATTAATTGTCTATATTGTCTTTGTATTAAAAAAGATGGTGTTATTTATTGGACAAAAAAATAGTGAGAAAACTAAAGTTATATTTATTACCTTGAGTAATATTAAAATTAAACAATTAATACTTAATTGAAATTATCAAACGATAAATATTAAGAGACAAAAATACTTCTCTAAAACGACATTTAAAAAAGGACGGAAGGAGTAGTATAATACTATAACACAATGTACTTAAATTAGCTAGTCATCATAATTTTATCTGCATCCCACACTACAAAACTAACTTATTATTTTCACAGTGGAACAAAATATTTATTAAATATCCGCAAATTTATTTTATAAAACGCAACTGTTTGTTTACTAAGATAACACTATTAATCTTTTAAGTCACTAGTATGTTTTAAAGATTTGATCATGACTATTAATCTAAGGATAACAAAACCATTTGAAATGAATAACTAATTAATACCATATTCAACTAGTTATTATAATTCTCATTATTTTGGATTAAAAATTAGTGAACAAAATTAACCTTGATCTTTTTAAAAATGACCAATGAATCATATTCTATCTATCTAAGGTTACTAAGAATTTGATGTCTTTGCTATAACTAATAAAGGTATAATAGTCCAAAGCTTAAATTTTTATCCTATTCTTTAATTAATACTCCACTTGACAAAACAAACATAGCATTGAAATAATTTTAAGTAATTCCAAGAATAATCTCATTATAAACAAACACGGGCTAAGACTATTAAATCTAACATTAATAATTTTGGAATTATAATTCATCAAAATATTTTACTTATATTATAACTCTTGCAAACAAATATGAACTTATTGTGTTTCCAAAGTTAGGAACCCTACAGATGACACTAACAACTTGCAGTCACATTTCTACATATTGAAAATTTTAAATGGACATACAGAAACACTGAGAAAGAGAAACTCTATTCAAGTATGAATAATGATTCTTGCAGCAAAAAATTCAACTTCACAGAAAGAAGGTAAAGAATCTAAGCAGGGTGATATTAGTGGTTCATCCACTCGTCTAGAGATTAGATACATTGTAAAATTGGGTATTTAAACAGAGTTGAAAGACAGAAGTAGGTGTGTGAGCAATTGAGTTTACTGAAAGGAGTATAGATGATCGTTATCACCTTCCAAAACATCTGAGTATTGAAGAAGTAAGGGTGGAAGAGAGAAACTTCAGCCCAGCTGATCCTCCGGGGAAGTAGGAAAGAGCATAATATGAAAGTGCAAGTACCTAGAAACATTGAGAAGCATCGAGTGAGTTACAAATAAGGTCCTAGTAAAGTTAGTCATAGACAATGAAAATAAAAAAGCAATATTCATAAAAAGATTTTAAAAGAGCATATCGAGCAAAATGTAGGGGGAGAAAATTCAGCAGTCCGACTGTTGACAAATCCTTCCCTCTGTGATTTGAACTAGGCTGACATAATTGGGTTTATCTACTGGCTGTGCTTTTTCTCATTATGAATACAGTGCAGCAATGATATTTTATCTTTATTTGTGAATTATGCTTTTATAAGGAGGCCCATATAACTGAAAGAATTATTCAGAAAAGATCACATCAAAAATAACTAAGGCCATGTTTGTTTGCAAAATATTGGTTGGGATAGAACTATTTGTACTAATTTAACACCACTTCCAACTGTTTAATCCCGTGATTAGTCTGTTATTCCATCTCATTGACTATTTGTTTTCATTTCTAAGGACATTTGATTCCTCAAAAGGGGGACTATATAATACCATCTTTCCGCTTCGGATTATTATTCATCATAAAATGCTTATAAATGACAAAACATAGTCCGTGGGATTAAATAACGGACTAATAATGGCATAAAATAGTCCAAAGTGATAATGTATTAGTATAAATAGTCCTATCCCATCCATTTTTTGCATGCAAACGATGCCTAAGAGTTAAAAGTAGTTATCAGTAATTCAGTATTGTTTGCTGAATGCATCCATGCAAGTGTATTGCCTAAACTTTCATATGTATCCAACTTCAGCTAGAGTAGAGCATAATAATTTCATAGGCTTTAACCTAGGGTAAGAGAGAATTCAGTGGAACTGATGAAAAGGGATTTCAAAAAGATATAGCTCCAGAGAAAGTATAGAAGTTAAGGTGAATTATAAGGCACAAACTCCAGCTGTTAATGGTAATGTGATAATACAAATACAAACATTAGTCTAGGGTCTAGCAATGTGTTAAACAAAAGAAAAGAAGGAAAATAGAGAAAGTTGGTAGATTCCAGAAATAGCACTACGCCGCCACCCATGTGTTTGTTGTTAGTCTTGACGTAGGTTAAGTTGGTGCATGTTAGCTTATTTCCTAGTGAAGGAGAATCTATAAATATCTAGTAACAATCATGTGATAGTCATGCATTATGAATGAAATGAAAAACTGAGACTCGTTTGGACTTTGGAGGCTCCATATCCCTCCTTCCACTTCTTAGCCCCCAAATTCTCTTTCTTCTCTCATCTAATCTCTGCTATATGTGATAATGTGAAGGACTCCAATGGAAGCTTAACAGAATGTAAGTGTACAGAACAAGTAGTATGAGTGACCAAAACATGTATAAAATTAATAAAATAATATGCTTTGATTTCTTCTTATGCCAATGCTAGCCAAGGCCTAACCAACTTTAACAGTTATTGCACAAGTAATAGAGGCCAGCCCGCATAGTTAATCCTTTCTGAATAAAATTGCATGTGTATTTACTAACACAGGAATAATAGAAACAGATAGTCCACATATAAATATGAAAAAAGAATCAGTAGTATGACTACGACCAGGCTGCAGAGACGAGGGAAAATCCTTTCACATATAGTACAAGATTTTATCTGGTTCTGTGAAAATTAAAATGACCAACTATTGAGGCCTTTAGAAGTGCTAAAGAGTCAAGATCCCTGCAGGGAACACAAGGCTGGCACTCAGATTCACTAGCCCTACGTGAAATATCAATTTGACTGCATAATACAGAAAGGCTAGGGAAATGAGGAGAAACATAAAGAAGTGAATGGAATTAATGAAATATACCTGTAACACAGAGAATAACGCTGATAGAACATAACTGTGAAGCACCATGGAAACGTAAATCGTACCCACCATACTGCCAATAAATCCCAATGTAAATGGAAGCCTCTGGGAAAGAAAGTGGAAACGAACATAAGGAGGGCAAGGCAAAATTAGAAATTAAAAAATAATTAACAAGATTAATCTATAGTTTTTTTCAGAAGCAAATTGTTTCTTAAAAAGGAGAGGCAAACGAATGATGCAAACAGTTAATATTTAAGCATAGCTGAGATACCTCTTTGGATGACATGTGCGCAAGCTGATTCTTAGGTCCTTTGAGCGCAAAGAATGAACCAATGATAAAGGCACATCCAATAGTGAAACATATAGCGAATTTCTGAGGCATCAGCATCATGACGGGAAGAAACATAGTGAATGCGATAAATATAAAAAACACCCCAGAAGCAAGGAGTAAACCAAAGTACATGAGAGATTTCCCCGAAGGGACATTGCTAGTTGCAGACTGGAAGTTTCCTGGTATATCTCGCACTCCTTTTGAAACCCTGTAACAAGCAAGCAATTAAGAAATGAAGAAAGAAATTTTAAAGAACTAGCATTTGTGCAATGCCATTGAAGTGATCTACCCTGATTAGCAGCTTATAGGAACAAAGTAACCAGAAAAAAATGACATCATATTATAATTTACATTTAGAAAAACAGAAGTCGAGGGTAAAACAACTATAATTGGAAAATAACATGATTTTCTATGATGGGTTGAAATAAAGTGTATGACCATAAGATTCTTCTTTCCTTTTCTTTTCTCTTTACTTTTAGGTAAGTTTCACTGTACAGATTCTGGGATTTCAAACACCACAATCCTTTAAAACCAAAGGAAACCATCAGATATATAGAAAGCTGTTCTACATGCCGATCAAAAAAAGGAAAGCTGTTCTGCATATCATCTTGGTTTACCTGCTTAGTTTTGACGGCCGCAGCCAACTATTTAGAATCTCAATTGCTACGCTAGGATATAAGAACTAAAACTTCCAGGAAAACAAAAGAGTGGTTCTCAGTTTCTGACCACGCCTTTGTCTAATCAAAACAGTTCCCTAAGGGAGCCACTTTTAAGAATTTATAGTAGACTTCTATCTTCTTGTTTGACAGGTAATTTAGGTTCATGTAGGGGGATTGGAAGTTGAGTTCATTCTTAGTGACCTGTGCCTTTTCTACCACCCTTTGGGTTTAAAAAACTAGGCATAATATCTTGACGGTTAGTAAAACAACATTCACTATAAAAATAAATTTAAAAAGATAAAATGACAAGTACAAACAAAATTTTTCCAACATTTGTTCAATGATGCATAATTATGTATAAGCAGGATATTCATTGCTCCCTCTACTTCAGAATTTCATAGTTTTCAGCAGTACTTCTCAATCGTCCACTAGATTAATGACAATTCCAATGCACCATCCATAAAACCATCTCACCAACACAGGCATAGTGTCAAATCTTTCCCCAATATATCAAACACCAATAATCCCAAAAAAAAAAACAACTCTTACACCTAAATACCAAATTGTACTAACCCCATCCCCAATGTCGCATACATAAAGCATTTACATAGCAATTCCAGATAAAATGTCATTACAAAAAACAAAGAAATTAAGGACCTAAATAATAACTATTAACTAAGGTGTGAGATATATACATACACATTAAAAGTTCCGGAAACTTTGTCGTTGGCAGTTCTAACGGCAGCCTCGAGATCAAACCCCAGGCCGGAGTCAGGATCTTCAGTGTCTTTGGAAGAGGCGTAAGCGTTCCAGTCTGCGAGGAGAGAGGGCGGCTGTTTTTGCAGATCGCCGCCGTTGATGGTGCTACTGCTGCTTGGTCCGCCGCCAAACCACGCTTGCGCCGTTTTATGCATGTTGCTTTAGGCACTGTAAACAAAATTAAGTGCTCCAATTGGTTGCTTCTTCTTCACTCAGCTTGATGATGAGAGGAGAGATCTGGTTTCCTAAATCTACAGCCCGGTGTAATTTCGGTTTTTTCTTTTGAAGGATAAAATTGGAATTCAACTATTCAAGGGTGAACAAATTAGTAGGGTGTTCATCCGTAAAAAATAAGACAGGACCGACTCGAACCGAATCTAAGTGAATAACGATAGTAGCAATTTTATAAATCGATATCGGTACCTAAGTTAAATCGATATCTTGAACCTAAGCGATCTGGATTTAATCTGGGTCTGTCTAGGTTTTTTATCGAAAATTAATATAATTATTATTATTTATTATTTTTATTATTATTATTTTATTATTATTATTATTAATATTATTATTATTTTTATTATTATAATCATTATTTTATTATTATTATTAAAAAATTAAAAAACCGGTATACACTGGTCCGATTCAGTAAAGCTGAACCATAAAAAGTCGAACTGAAAAATCGGTACATATCGGTTTTTTGTACCGAACCGGACCGATTCGTTTTTATACCGAACTGACCGATTTGGTCCGATCTGAAAAATCGAAAAATTGAAAAAACCGATTGTTTTGAACCCCCTACAAATTAGTGCTAATGCTTTGTTTGGGAATATAATTTGGATATCAATATCAATTTAAAAGTTTACATTTTGTCACACACAAAAAAAAAAGTTTCCATCTATGCAAGCTTGGTTATAATATTTTGTTTTCATAATTTAATATTTATGTATCATTTTATATTATATTGTAAATATAATAATAGAATTTATATTATTTGTATGCTAATTATACACACAACCCTTGTGTTACACATATTTATTTATATATAAAGGATACGCGTAATACGTAATAACTATATGTCCTATACGTTATAATATTCTATATATTTTGTAAGGTCTCGAATTTTATGAAATAAAAGTATTCAATTTTTCTTATAATTACTATTCAAGAAATGGTTAAATTGATAAAAGTTAAAGTTAAGGGTGATATATATAATTTTTCAAAATAAGCAAGTGGTTATAAAATATTTATTATTGTTTTAATATTCGTTTGGTGCGTGAAATATTCTTTCGTTTTAATATTATTAAATGCCACAAAACCCATTTATGGGAGTCTCATAATGTAATAAGCGTAGGATGAAGAAAATGACAAAAGGAGTTTTTATAAATAACGTACGTAATTATTCTGATTAACGTTGTTGGAATACCCTTGGGTAAAAGTAAAATGTCGCTGGCGTTGTTGCGACACCTGCATTGGTATTACGATTTTTTGAATTATTGACTCTTACGTAAGAAAGCTACTACTCGATAATTATTACGATAATTACTTGTCAATATTATATTTTATTGATTCAATAATTCTTTGCGTTGATATTTTATATTCTTGTTGTTTCAAGAATTGTCATTACACAAAGATTTTTTTATTATCTGACAATAATTCATATTATCTGAATAATATTATTGGATAACATTATTGGCAATGTCTATAAAGTTACATCTAAGAAGAGGTTTGGTCACCTTTAATTGCGCCGCCAAGAAGGAGAGATCCTTATTGGAAAGCCCTCTTTCTGAGGCTAGCTGTTTGTCAATATTGTGATTATGTAATATTATTTGTGAATAATTAATTATTGATTTTATGATGAGAAAATATTTATTTTATGTGGACATAGATGGAAAAATTTTTTTAATGTGACAATTGTTGAAAATTAATATTTTGTCTTTTTCTGATAAAATAATTTATTTAAATATATTATTTTAATAATATATTAACGGCGATATTTTTATAATGAATGTGGGATATATGAGTATATGAGGAGGAAGATTATTTTTGTGGTAATAAATGTTTAACACATATTTTGTGTGTTGGTGGACACAATTATTGATCGAAATTTGATTATAGCCAGTAAAATCACCCGTTTATGGATTCTGGTCAATTTTTGTTTGGAATTTGGAAAAACTTTCTTCTGTAAAGTTGTAGAGAATTGAATTTCCTATAAAAACTCGCGAGATTCAAATTTTCTGATAAAAGGGCTATTTATTATGAATTATTGAAGTTACAAGTTAAAATAATTGATTTTTGAAAGTTTTAATTATTTTATTTATAAAACGTGTTTTTCATTTTGTTTTCCTCATTTAACATGTGATAGGGGCTGAGTTCAGATGGTAAAACATGCGTATGAAGTTTTGGAAAAAATATAATAATATTTAATAAATTTTACGCTTTTGGTGTTAAAGCGTTTTCCTATAAATAGGGTGTTTAGGTTAGAATTAAAAATCACACCGTAAATCCCAAGTTTTCTCTCTCTATATTATCGAGCGTATTCTTGTGAGTATTTTGAGTATACTTTGAGTGTTGCTATCACGGTGCATGTTCGTTCAAATAAGTTATTCTAATTAAATCTTCTTTCTTTTGAGGTAAGAGATAAGTAAGGGATTTTAAGGGTTATTATGTTTTTAGTTTTGAAATTTTTCTGAACCTTCAAAAATTCTGAAAAATTTAAAATGATATTTTGATGAGTTTTGTAGAGAGTGTGTCCAAAATGGCGATTTTTGGATGTATAGATTAGAGTTATGGATTTTATGAGAAAAGACTATTTTAAAAGTAACTATTTATAACTCCTTGTGATTAACTCCAAAATTGATGAAATTTTTATTGGGGTACATCTATATAATATCAGTATACCGTGTAAATTTCAGAATTTTTGGATAAAAGTATAATTTATGATAAATGTTTAAATATTCGGTGGTTTTGGCCATATGAAAAATAGTAAATGAATTTTTAAAATTTTGAGAAAATATATGTTCAATATGGGACTATGTTATGCTAAATCCCAGAAAAAAATATTTTTGGAACTGATTTGGTATTTTTATGAAAATATTCTAGTTATGAGTAAATGAATTAAATATGTTATGTGAAGTAAGAAAATTAGAAAATATGATTTTATGGCTTGAGAATCATATATGAGGTATATGCAGATTTTTATGAGGGTTTTGGTTATTGATGATGAAATCTTATGAGTTTGGCATTTTATGATGATTAAATGCATTAATTAGTAAAGTGTAAACAATTTAATTAAATTGTTTATAAGTTTTAGAAATGATTAAAATATTATTGTAATATTAATAATATTAGATTATGAGATTTCTAAGTGATTTATAACATTTGGATTAAGGTGTTATAAATATGGATATGAATTTTATTATAAAACTTTATCTTTTAGTTATCGAGGAGTTCTTACGCACGCGTATCACGATCTATGTATTTAATACGAAGTACTATTCACGACAAATTGGTTTCTTCTCTGACCAAATTATCGTTGATTTATGAATCTTACTCTTGAAATTAAAACCATGTTTTGATTATATTGTTTTTATATAACATTCTTATAACCCTAATGATGATATTTCTCTTTGACTTGAGTGTAAAAATGAGTAGATTATTGGTATGATCGTGACTATAGGTTCTCTTTGGCCAGTAGTGCAAAAGTTGAATTGTTGACTGGTATGATCATGACCATTGAATTTACAATTGAATATTTTTAGCTTAAGTGCAAAGGTGAATTGATCAACATGGTTATAATTATTGTTATATAACTTCTGAAATGATTATGTATTTCTTTGATATATGAATATCTTTTTGCTCGTAATGCTGAAAGATGACTTGTTGATGAATATCTTAACTGCGGTCTGAAGATGAATTATTGTTGAATATCTTTGGCGTAGTGCAAAGATGACGTGTTGTTGAATATCTTTGGCTCGTGGTGCAAAGATGACTTGTTGAATATCTTTGGCATGTAGTGCAAAGATGAATCTGTTGATGAATATCTTTGGACTGTGGTGCAAAGATGAATTTATTAGTATGATTATGAGCAGAATCTGTGATTTGGTATAACCATGATCTTTGATGTTTCGGTAAAGACAATTGATGAAATTATCTTCGTCTCTGGATAAGAAGAGGATTTAGAACTACAATTATGATTCTGAGTTATACATGTGATTGTGGGCGAAATTGTTGATTGATGTTACAGGATAAAACATTGTTGGTGGACTTTTAACATGGAAGATAATAGATTTTATGGTCTATTTGACTCTTCTAATGGATTGCTTTCATTCAACCGCTATGACTATGGTTGAAAAGTTTTATCATCTACCATATGTTCTAAATCTACGATTTATTCTTGATGAAGACTATTGATAATTTATTTATCTTTAGTCATAATATTCTTTCTTGAGCTAGTTATTACTCACCCTTTTGTTTCACAATTCCTTTCGGTAATAAAAGTGTAATTTGGGTCGAGCGGGGATAGCGAGGGAATAGAATGGTGGTCTATAGATGTTGAGGGTGGGGTGAATTTAACTTGGAAGGTGTTTTGCCACTTATCATACAAGATGTCTAATAACATACAAACTCGTGTTATCATAAGACATGGTTGTGCTTTCATCCACTTCTTTGAGAGTATATTTACAAGCACTACCTATATAATCTTGGTGTTTGTTTGGAGTATAATACCCAATTAGAGGCAGTGGAGATAATGATATGTCGAGAAAGACTCACCATTGGGAAGAATATGATAGTAATCTTCTCGTTTTTCTTTTTAGGGTCTATTAGGTCAACCAAGGATAATTACGTGGCCATATGATATCTACCATAACCTAAAAGCATGGCCTCCCAGTATACGAAGGTTTCTCGAGCACTTCCCAAAGATTCTAATTTAAAAGCAGGTTTTTGACTATACCTTTATGTAAGGTGTCATTGTGACGTACTTCTGAGTTGGTATATATTTGTATCCAAACTCACAACATATGTGTTGTTGTATTTTGCACGACAATTGTTGTAATAAAGTTGTAGTTATTTTTCGTACCATATATTTGACGACTCAAAATGAATTGGATGGAATGGACCTATTTTAGGGGCGTTACATATTTTATAAGTAATTTCACTAATAAAATTTTAAATATTTCATTATTTTATCTATTAAAATTAGAGCACATTAAATGTAAGACAACAAAAAATTGTTACATATACTTTTTTTTTTCATATATAAAGTTTTGTAACCAAGTAAAATTTACAAGTATTTTCAAGTTTTTATTAAAATTTTCTCAAATTTATTTTCAAAAGTCGTAATAATCTTATATCATTTACTCAATTCATATCAAAATTAGAGATATAATTTAATTTTTGAAGTAAAATGATTGCATATTAATTAAACTTCAAGATTTGTATGACTAATAAAATTTAGAATGAAATAAATTTTGTAATTAATAGTTTTTGTAATATACTATACAATTTTAATAATTATATTAACTAAAATTAAATAAATTTATATTAATTCAAAGTTTAATATAACTTTAAAAGTCAAATTGTATATTTAATTTTGGGATAGAAAGAGTATTATAATGTTTTTTTTTTGGGTTTCAATAAGTCACAGCAGAAAACCGACTATCCAAACAATGTCTTAGTTTTCTCTTTTGCAAGTTAAATTGAATAGTTGGACAGACGAGAGGGACTGAAGACCGGAGAAACGAAGCACAATGAAGACAGCTGAAAAGGTGATATTGCTGTTCAAAGACGACGACGACGGGTTTGCCACCGCAATTTCCGACGGTCTTCAGCCTAACCCTAGCTCCTCCTTACAAACACTGTGAGTTCTTCTCCTTTTTTTATTTTTCTCCTTTTTATTTTTCTCCTTAATTTTTTACACATATTCCAAATAATCTCATTGTAATGGTATATCCTCAAATATATCGATCATACTTGATCATACTTGTTACAGTAAGGACTCGTTCGATCTATCGCTGGAACACTGTGGAATCAAAGAGAAAGCTTCTGGCGACATCATTCACTTTGTGGATTCTGATGGCCTTTACCAGGTATTATTAGGTCACGATTTAGAGTTAGTTAAGGTGTTTAGTTACACAGCGTGTTACTAGAACGCTATTTGTTTAGGTTCGTGGAACCTATACGCGATAGGCTGAGGTAGGCTGCATAAGCTGAAACTAGGTACTGTAGGATAGCTTAGTGCTTATCGTAATGATTTTTTTTTAGAATCTAAATGCAATAAACTAAGTTTTATAGAAGATTTTAGTTGAATCATCAAGCTATTTGTTCTGTAAATAGTTTAGTACGAATATACTAATATGATGTTTGAGCAATACTAAGATATTGATATTTGTGACTAAAGGTAAAACAACAAACAAAAAATTTGGCAAGCTAAATTTAGAGTATTAGTACTTAGTACGGTTATAATGTTTGGGAACGCAAGTACCAATTTGCAGAGTATGCAACTTTATATGTTATGATATGCGTGTGACATATCTTAAATAGGAACAGAAAAGGGAAGGTTCCTTTGGATGTTAATGAAGATGGAATGTCTCAGATGATTCAAAATTCTGCATTGAATGTAATAACAATTTGTAATAGTTGCTTTACTTATCTCAATATCAAATATAGAATGCAAAAACTGTAATTCAAACATTTTGTCTGCTCTTTAGTCAACACGAAGAATTTCTGCATGATGGGGAAAATACAAATCAAAATGAGAATCCAAATCAAGGTGATTAGAATTATAAAAAAATTATTGATGCAAAAGGGTTGGAGTAAATGAGGTTTCTTGTTAGTGAGTATTGAAGTTTGGTTATTGATCTTTTAAGTGATGAAAGATTATCTTTTGATTTTGTCTATTCAAGGCAGTTTTGTACTTTCAAAATGAATTAGTGTGCTTGTATTGCATTATATAAAGAGGGGGTCCTCCACTATATGAACTATGAAGTACAATTTTCTGAGGTAGTGAGATTGACTTGTCACCGATTGTGGAGTAACCCAAACTTTGGGCAAATCTTGTAAAGTTTTTAGTCTTGTACGATTATTTTGCTTTAGATTTCTCTTCACGATTATTGCATTGTTAATCTCTAGCACTCTAGGTATTGTGTTTAGTAAATTGATTAATGTACCAAAAATTCTGTATCCAAATGAATTGACTTCTGTACTAAACGCTCGTTAATTTAATCCATGGCTAGCTTCTTGGCTGCTCTACCGAAAAGAAAAAGGGTTATATTGATGTATTACTCACCTTTTGGAAGTCGCGGTAGTCCAATGTCTATTTATTTTTTGTCTTTTTCTTTTTGAAAAAATTAAGAGACAAAAGAAACGTAGAGTCCAAGAGTCAAACTCCTCCCTCTCTCGCTTTATAGCATAGATAAAAATTTGTACTAAAGTGAGATATATAATATGATTATACAGGTTTATATTTTACAAAATCATATAAGATGCGAATCGAAAACTCGTAAATTAAGTTTAATAATTGTGGAAGGAGAAAGGAAGCTAATACGTAAGATGTTCAAACTTTGATTACTCTATTTTGGATATTTAGAAGGAATGGAGGAATGAACCTATTTAGTATAGAAAACAAGTATGTTCTCTTAATGCTCCATTCTTGGGTAGGATTTCAGAAAGGGAGGAGACTAGGAGAGTAATGTGTATGGATTTTCACTTTCTCTTGGTTGGTAATATATATTTCTTTTTGATAAGTAAAGAAACATAAGAAAGCAAAGAACATGAATTTAGTAAACTCTTGGTTGGAGATATTTAGCCAACGAAAAGTTGAAACACTATTATTATAACATTTCTAGATTTTTTAGTTATTATGAGTGGGCAACTTGCAAAATATCAGTTATTTCCCCATGCATTCTTGTTCCCGTTCATTTTCATTTTCCTTAGTCGGTTCATTTTTATCAGTTATACGACGTAGTTGAGTTGGTTCATTTTCCTCACTCTTTCCAAAATGCTGTAATGTGTAATGCTGAAACACTATTATTATTATAACATTTCTAGATTTTTTAGTTATTATGAGTGGGCAACTTGCAAAATATCAGTTATTTCCCCATGCATTCTTGTTCCTGTTCATTTTCATTTTCCTTGGTTCATTTTTATCAGTTATAAGACGTAGTTGAGTTGGTTCATTTTCCTCACTCTTTCCAAAATGCTGGATTTGATATTTTGTAGAATCTGACATAAGGATTTAGGAAACTAAAAATAATCATTTACTAGTTTCTGCCTTTTGGTCTGTTTCTTCAGTCTATAAATGCTCTTCATAACTTAAAATGCTTACAAGTTCAACCACATGGAGGGGTGTAAATTGAAGTTCTGAAATATCAACCTTATTCTTGCAAATATATAGCTTTGTAATTGCATGATTCTTATATCAGGTATCCATATTGCTTCTGCAAAAATACGAACCTCCAATATTGGCATGTGCTGTCAATGAAGTCATCACATCAGTAGCGGGAGAAAATTCATTGAACATGCCTACCCTTATTATTCCTTTCCTTGTGGCAGCGTCAAAACTTAAGCTGGAAAGTAAAAGTTCAGTGACAAATTTTAATGTTTCACTACATGGTCTACAAATTGGTTCAGAAACAGATACTTCTAAGGCTTTGCTCAGCAAAACTCAAAAGCTACCATCATCATTGCAGATTCATCATGAACCTTTGGCTTGTTCTGTCCAGTTGGTCCGTGTTACAAAGATACCTGCATTTATTCTTGTCGGGAAAAGTGGGCAAAATCAATCCCCTAAATCTTCTGAAGAGGAATTGAAGGTAACTTTGCCCTTACTTTTTTTTTTTCAACCCATATGATTTGTTTTTTCCTCTATGATGCATTTTAATTTACCAGTCAATAGTTATAACTATGGACATAACACTACGAAAGCTATGAGTGAATTTTATTTATTTATTTGTATCAAGTTATAAGGTGAATTGGTCGTTTTAAGCTAATTTATGTTTTTTGTTTAACATGTTTATTTTCAGTCCTATTCCCTACCGACCTCCAGTTTGTAATTAAAGTTGTGTAGTTTGTGATTGTTTCCCTGGGATTTTTCTCCCCCATTTACTATGCTGTTTCACATTTCATTATTTATTACTCCTCAAACCTTCAAAATAAATTATTGTCCGTGTTTTTTCAAATTTATAACATGTTTCTTATTAGGTTGATGATAGTATATAGCACTACCATAATATGAATAAATTGTAATAATTAACATTAGCTGGCATGGTAACAAGAATGAAGAACAAAATACTCCAACAGTAGCACAATTTGGAAGTTTGGAGTTAACTTCATGTCATTCTGATTTCTGATGGCAGTCACCATTTTATAACTCTTTTAACTTAACTGGATGATGATCAATTTTCTTTTTTCCTTTTCGAGAGAATTTTTAGGTTTCTAAGCATACAAAAAATGCAATGTACATCATAGATTTTGAAGAGATTATTGCATTAATCTTCTTTGAGGCTCTATGATTTGATCAATTACAATTTTGTTGTCTCGCTGGCTTGCAGCTGGCCAAGCTGGTAGGCTCAATTATCACCAAACAGGAAGTTAACAGCTGCACAAATTGAAAATAGTGGCACAGGACCAGCTTGTCTTTTGAAGTTCAAGCTGAGGAAGATTGATAGTGTTGCACGTCATCATTAGTTAGTGTTGCATGGACACACCTAAATTCGTGAGTTATCAATTTAGAAAAACAGATTCCAAACCTGTGAGACATGTCCGAGCCAATTCATTATGTATTTGTCTTTCTTAGTGGGATTCTAGCATACCTAATGTGTACCAATTCTTCCTAGAGTTAAAACGCAGGGGCCAATATGGTTAGCTTGAATATTGCTATGCAGTTAACTAACATAGCCACATAAATTAAATTAACTTGCGAATCTAGCTCTTGATGGTTATAATTTAATTAGGGAAAGATTGATAGTGTTTATACATCTTCTTCAGTCAGTTTGAATTATGTTGACCCCTCTAAATGTCTGCATATTATCAGTTAGACATATTAATCATGAATACACTATATATATGAGGAATGAGTTCTGTTACCTGATAAGTTTGTCGCATGCATATGGGACGTCAAACAATTTTTGTTTCAAACAGCCCTACAAGCTTGATACGCAATTCTATACCAAAACATTTTCTTGATAAAATTATTTCCATTCCGACTTGTGTTTTACTTATTTGCTTTATTATATACCATTTGACTCTCTGGTGACATCTTTCCTAGGTTCTCTGTGAGATGGGAGATATTTTGGCAAGCATATCATCATCCCTGAGCTTTATAAAAGAGGGGATAACATGGAATCCAACCAAGACATCAAAAGAGAATGTGGAGCCTTGGCGTGCATTGTATGGTTAAGTTTCATGAAGAATTTGGAAGCCTGGCATTCTTTGAAGTTATATATAGAGAATCAATGCTTAGATGTTGATCGTCTCGACGAGGTACAAAATCATCATTTGAAATTAAGCAGGATTTCACTTATGTTTATTTATTTATTTATTTTCAAGAAGAAACACATTTCACGGGGTAGGTGGAATAAATATTGTAACAGAAGAGTAAAGAAAACTTAAGCTAGGAAGTATTTTTGATTTTATTCCTCACCATGCCCTACATTGCTAGAGCGTGATCCCCTATTTGGTGATGCCTTGCTATGAATTGTAGTGCTGTATGTATGCTGTCCCCTATCCCCTCGTGAACATTTCCATTAGGCCCACAGTAACTGTTTTTTTCTGTCTTTTTTTATTACAAATTGCTGATGTAACATACTCCACCTCAATTTTTTTATGTGGGGTCGAAAACTACGTTGCAACAATTTGTTGATCAATATGTTGAGGTGTCACATCAGTAAAATGTTTGTAGAATAATTTGGGTATGTAGCATTACTCCTTTTAAATTTCTTTATTTCTTTTTTGGGAAAAGTGAAAAGACAATTATTGGGGATCCTCTAATAATGTATTATCTCAGAGCTTTATTTCCTTTCTCTTGATAAGTTGAATGTGTGATTTGGTAAATTGTCGTGTGAATAGGATTTTTGGGTGGGTTCTAAAGATCTATTTGTAGTAGTAGGAAGATTTTAGGTTTTATTTATGCTAGAGGGGCACATAGGGTTGAGGTGATTATTATTATATGGTTCGCCTATTCTTAATTAGTGAACTAATCATTAATGCTCAGCCAATAGATTATTATCATATGGTTAAATCACTTTTTCATACCGAACTGAACTTCAATTTATATATACAATCATGGAACTGATTATTATTTTTACATTGGACTAGTTGAACAGCAATTTTTTTTTTGCAAATCCTTATAAATTTCGTTAAATTGTTTCTTTTGACGGAATAATTACCACATGAGAGGGAGAGGATGATGTGGCATCCACGGTGGAAAATAAAATTTAAAAAAAATACATATTTAAGAGAAAGTAGGAATTAATAAATTGTACATAACAAAATAACACTCGTACTAATTTAAAATTAATAAAAATATTATGAAAAAGATTAATAATTTTCTTAGAATAAATAAACAAGATAATTAAAAATATTTTTAATTTTGTAGTATATTAAATCAATTAAAAAAGAATGACTATTCATCTTATTCCTCCCATTAGCATAACCAGTTTCTTTTTCTTGCTCCAGCAACACCCACCATCAATTCAATTTTTTTTTCTTTTTCCTATTCATCTTCTTCCTCCTACACACTAGCCACATTTCATTTCCATCCCCTGAACAACAAAATCAATTTAATCATATCACCGTCATTCCTCCTCCACCATAACCTAAACATCATAATGAAAATTAAATTTACAAGGAGTCCAAATCTACATTTATAAATTATAGACCAAATCTACTATGAAACTTAGATTTACAGCAGATAGCTACGCAGATTTATAATAAAAAGGTGTAACATGTTTTATGTATTCTTAATCTATTTCTTATTCTTCCCCTACGACGGATTAGGGTGGTTTGAAGAAGTGGAGTTCTACAAATCTGGGTTGGTTTAATGAAGTGAGGTTCTACAAATCTGGCTTGCTATAAATTTTCTTTTTTACTAAACCAGATCCACAATCCTTTGTTATCACTACATATCTATGTAAATTACCAAAAAATAGAGTTCACTAAAAAAAAATTAATTTAATAATGCGTATGTAAATTGAGGTCCAATTTAGTGGGGGTGGGGGTGGGGGAGAAGGTGATTTAACGTGACGTAATCACTAATGCTCAGCCAATAGTAGTAATAGTCTATGCCGGCACACTAGATGTCTTAGGTGAAATTGATTTCGAGTGGTTTGATTCAAAATTTTCGACCGAGACTTGGATTCGATACCTAAATAAGTCAAATTTTTTAATACTATTTGCTCATTTGAAGTATTGAATCTTCATTAACTTACTGAACCCTACTCGATACAGGTTTGATGATCCCTACTTGTTTATAGTATCGGATATACTCGATTAATTAGTATATATACAATTATAAATTATGTATTAGTACTAATTACATTATTTAATCCGTACGCTTCAAAATAAAAGGTCAATATTAATTTTTTAAAGTTAATTTACAATATTTTTATGTTAAAAATTAATATAAATTAATTTATTTTTAAATTATACAATTAAAAAAATTATAAACTATCTAAATAGTTTAAATAGTTGTATTAATTACAAAATTTACTATTTTTGGAAGTTTAATAAATTAATCAAATTTTGAATTATAAAATTTCTCAAACTAACTTCCAAATCATTTTGACCCCTAGATTAATTACAGTATCTGTATATTATTTTGTGAAAGTGGTTAGTATGAAGTTCATTTTTGGGTAAGTTGATCAATTGGTCAATAATGCACACAGACGAAGCTCAATGTGTGTTAATATTCTATTAGTCAATTAACCAAACTACCAAACAATAAATTTCATGCTAATCGTTTTCGTTATTTTGTACTGCTGGCTTGGCCATGCTTCTCGTCGATGTCTTTGTATGTTAAACCATTACATGTGACTCTTTTAGGCACTGGGGTCCTTTACATTTTAAACCATTACATTTTTCACCCCTAGATTCATTACATACATACACTCATATACTCACATATACTCTCATACACTTGTATTACTTATATATAATGAGTGGTATGTGAGCGGTTTTATATGATAGTAAATTTATTATATTTTTTGAGACTTGAAAAGCTAATTTGTCATGTTTCCCACCATGTTGTCTAACCAGTAGGTGAGTCATTTTTTTTATTTATCAAATTGTTAAAAAGACTGAAATATATTAAAATTATAATTTATTATAAATAAATAAACTCAAAGAGTAATTTATTAGATGGATGATTATTAAATGTTGATGTCAAATCGAATGACACACAAAAATAAGTTTTATTTAACTTTAATTTTAATTAATTTATTAAATTATAATGTAAACTTATTATTTAAATAATAATTTTGTAAGTAATTTAAAACCGTATTAATCAAAATAAAATAAATTTACATATATTTTAAATTTTGTAAATTAAGTATATATACAAATAATTAAATATACTCCATATAGAGGGGAGGGGGACGGGGGGGGGGAGGGGGGGGGATATATAAATTGTGTGTATGTGCTGTTAGCAACCAAATCCAAAAGAGATGTTAAAACAAAATATCTTCTACTTGATCTTTTATTTGAGCAAAAATATCTAAAAACTTATTCTTATTAGCTATTAGCATATGAGAGTGGGCGGCACCGGCCATTGTCAAGAAAATTGTTTAAGCTCTCCTACTTTATGCTTCATATGTTTTTTTCTGGAATATATATATCTGTTATATAATTAAGGCACGTAATAAAATTTTGGCAATTTTTATGAAAAGTGAAATCAAATTTATGACGGCTTAGTTAGTATATATATATATATGATTTATAACACGTATTTATTATGTATCAAAAATAAGTAAATATCAATAGTAGCGAATTCCGTTGATAATAATAGCCCGTTGGACATAAATTTTTCAGTTTTAATTTTAGCTGTTGATTTCTGTATTAGACGATAATGATGGTGTTTATCTAGTTTTTGTCTATAACAAATACTTATCATGAATTATATATATATATATATATATATATATATATATATATATATATATCCTCACTCATTATTCATTTCACCCAATTCACTATTTTTTAGCATGGATCGTGATGATTTCGATTAAATACAACCGTCGCCTATACTTTTAATGACGCTTATATGTTGTCTGTCGCTAAAAATATAGACGACGGTTGTATGACCGAACATCGTCACGGAGATCGCTCATTAAATGAAATGTGATTTCGGATAATGGATAAAAGGTGAAACAAGATCCGATCAGTATATATATATATATATATATATATATATATATATATATATATATATATATATATTGTAAGACAAAAATTTTTAAATAAAAAGGAATTTCCTTTATTTATTATTTTGAAATAGTAAGGGTTGATTTGATTAATGTGGATAGTTAAGGGTTAAATCGCAAATATTTTAAATAAGCAGTGGTGATAAAATATTCATTTGTTGTCGGGGAATATTCGTTTGGTGGTGGAATATTCGTCTTATCGGGAATATTCGTATGCACTGCGCAGCAATGTGATGTGTGAGCCCCATAACTGAAAGCGATTGGATGAAAAAACGACAAATATAAGTTGGTTAAAATAACTACAGGCGTAGTTATTCATCATTAAGACCGTTGGAATACCCATAGTTAAAATACGATGTCTGGCTATGGTTCTTGCGATGAGCACAAGATTACACAATATTGTTGAATTATTGATCCTTACGTAAGATGGCCTTTACTTCGATAATTTTCACGGTGAATTCTTTGTTCAATATTTTATTTTATTGATTCAATAATTCTTTGCGTTGATATTTTATATTATTGTTGTTCAATAATTGTCATTTTTGATATTTCCCATTATCGGATCAATAATTCATATTATTTGAATAATATTATTAGATAACATTATTAGCAATGTCTAGAAAGTTACATCACAGGAGAGTTTGGTCTACCTAATTGCTTGCTACCAAGTAGCGGAGAGATCCTTATTGGAAAGCCCCTCTCACAGGAACTACTGGTTGTCATAATTGTGATTCTGTAATATTATTTGTGAATAATTAATTATTGATTCATATGATAAGGAAATATTTATTTTATATGAATATAAATGATGGATTTATTTATGTGGTTATTAATGAAGGAATTAATGCTGAGATGTTTTATTTGTATTTTGTCGGATTGGAGGTATTAAAAGATCAAATCGGTATTATTACAGCTTTATTGTGTGAGTTATAATATTTAATCCGACCGTTGGATCGTTGTAATTTTTGGATATGTTATACATACATAAGTTGAGTATATGTCAACAAATTTTGAACCGTTAAAAATGCACGAATGATTTGTTGTGAATTTTAAGAGGTGTCGGATTCGGAAATTAGGTTTATAATTGATTTTGGTGGAAAATTCTAGAATTGAGTGGGCCCCACTTGTGGTTGGTGAAGAAATGTCTGAATTTTATTTCAAATGTGGTGGGTGGCAATAGTAGCGGTAAAAGCCATCGTGTGCTTGGTCAAGTCTCGCTTGGTAATAACATTTTCCTATAAATAGAGGCTTAAGTTAAATTGAAAATCACACCGAAACAAAGTTTTCTTTCTTTCTCTATATTATTGAGCGTATTTTGTGAGTATTTAGATACTTTGAGAGTTCTTTATTCAATCTGAAGTTTCATTCAAGATCACTTCCGACCTTTCCTTCCAAATCTTGATTCTTTGAGGTAAGGGATATTATTTTTTTTCGTAATGATATTATTTCTTCAATATCATTATCTTTGAAATGTTGATCTGAAGTTTTTATCAAATTTGGAACTTTTTCATGTCGGGGTTACTATTCATGAGTTACTATTCACGAGTTACTATTCATGAGTTCTTATTCACGATTTACTATTCACGAGTACTATTCAGTGAAGCGTGAAAATGTTTTTTTTGTGGAATTTCTATCTTTTGGTGTCGGAGTTACTTATTCACGTGATACTCAAGACTATTCACGATACTGACACTATTCACGAATCGACACTATTCAATCGAAAATGAAAATTTTTCTTTTCGTCTAAAATATCTATTCTGGATACTAGCTTTGATTGTATCCATGTTTTTGATCATTCTTGAATTTTACACCACTATGATTATTTTTTTGAGGTATTGTTGGACATGGATAAAACAAAGTACGAATCCTTAATCCTTAATCCTTGTCATTTTGTTTCACTTGGATTCGTTCTTTAAAATATTTTCATCATCCTCGGTCTTAAATGATGATATTATTGAATATCTTTGGCGTAGTGCAGAAGATGAATGATTTCTGAAGAATATCTTTGGCTTTGTAGTGCAGAGACGATGGCGGTGTTTAAATGAACACGATCGATCGATGAATATCTTTGGCCCAGAGTGCAAAGATGAAGCAGTGTTGAGATGAACATGGCGGATTGATGAATATCTTTGGCACAGTAGTGCAAATGAATATTTGATTTGAGATGAATATTGATTGATGTTACGGGGATAAAATATTGATGATGGATTTGTTAAATTCATAGATTATAGTAGATTTCATTCTCTACGTAACTCTTACATGAATTATTATTTCATTGCGAATATTGATCCGAAACTTGTTGTCTATTGTATTCTATCGATTTTTTTCTCTTGGAGAGACTAACGATAATTTGTTGTATATTATCTTAGTCATAATATTCTTTACTGGGCTAGTTGAGCTCACCCTTTTCCTTGTTGTTCCATTTTTCTTCTCGGGAGGCGAGAAGGTGGCGAAAGTCTTAGTCGGGTATGGAATGAAAGTTCTAGAGAGAGTTGTTTAGTAGTCCTCACCATTTTGTAAAATAATGTATCAATAATTATGATGGGGATTTATTTGCGTGTGGATATTATCTAGATGGCAATATCCGTATTTAAACTCACAAGATATATCAGTCGTATTTCACACGACATTTGTATTATTGAAGTTGTAGTTTGCTTCTTGTACCATGTATTTGGCGACTCGAATGGGTTGGATGGAATGGACCTATTTTGGGGCGTCACGGTTGGTATCGAGCTTAGGGATATGATCTCCCATGAGATCGGGAATAGAACTAGGAGGGAGAGACGAGTAAATCCTTCGCTTGAGTGTGTCCTACCTAAGCTTATTTGTTAGTTGGTCATGATATAGGGATATTATGTGATTGATTTCCTTAATTAACCCTTGTTTTATGACGATGATTTGAGAATGTCGATGAGAATATTAATAGTGGAGTAAATGAGACCCAGTGGAGATGCTGTTTTAACAACGAGGAGAACGTGCAACAGTGGGCAATATACCTCCCGTGAATAACACCACTGAAGCGGATGATGAACGAGGGGATGTTTAGAAGCTTTTTGCGATTCATGCAAAATCGATTTGAGGAGACTCGTGTTCAAAATATAGGAGGAAATGATAAGCAATTCACGGGTGGTCACACCCAAGCGCTCAAAGAGTTGGGACCACCTGAGTGCTCGGGAAAGCCAGATCCGATCATGGCGGAAACATGGGTCAAGCAAATTACCAAGATATTCGATGTCTTGGGATGCACGAAGGAACGAAAAGTTCCATTCGCTACTTTTATGTTCCGGCGCGAAGCAGACATCTTGGTGGAATCATGAAGCGTACCCATCCATTTGCACTCGGCAAGATGTCATGGGAGACGTTTGAGAAATGATTCAATGACAAGTACTTCCCCGAAAGTATTCAATCGTATGAAGGAAGTGGAGTTTATTAGGCGGGAGCGAATAACACGACGGTGTCCCAAAGACGAGGCGAAGTTCATGGAGTTATCGAGTTTCACACCTCATTTGGTGGAGAATGAGGAACGTGTGACGCGGATGTTTCTTAGAGGTTTGAAACCCGACATACGTCAATATCTCATTTCATAAATTTTCTCTCTATTCGAGATGTTGTCAACAGGGCTCGGTTGTTAGAACGAGATAACGAAGTACGTTCAACCGAGGGACCATAACCGAGATCATATCAAGAGATAGCGATCCATCGAATAACGATAACCAATGGAGAAAGAAGAATACGGACAAAGCGGTAACCACTCCGGTGGTAATCGTGGTCGTGAAAATAGAAGAAGCGAAGTCGGGAGGAGATTTTAAAAGAGGAGATTCAACAACGACCATGTGAAGAGGCGTCGGCCATGAGAGAATCGGTTCTAAGGAGGAGAACGACCACCCATTCATATATTACAAATGCGGAAAGAGGGACATCACCATTGGCCGCCCACAACAAATTTTAAGGTATGCTATAATTGTGGAAAAGAAGGACATATCGCCGAGATTGACGATATCGAAACCAGTCAAATGAGAATGGTGACTCGAAAGGATGTCCTAGAAAAGTCAAAGTCAACGATTCTGGAAGAAGCGTTTGTCGTGACCGAATTCAAAATGCGAGGAACCCGAACGAAATTAGCACGCAAGTTAGTTAATTATAAATTCTTGCGAAGTTTATACCTTACTAGAATCTGGGTTCTACCCATTCTTTTATCTCTCGTTATACTTTACGCGTTTGAACTTTTCTACGGAGAAATTAGACTTTGACTGTTTTATGGAGAATCCGTTAGAGAAACTTTCATTACATCTGTTGTTTAGAAATCTTGTTTGATTCGAAGTCACGCGACGACCCCAAAATTAGGTATCGTCGCCACCCATCTTGAGTCGCCACTTACATGGTACATAAATTCAAATACAACTTACTAATATAACTCGTTGTATACAATACTTATTAAACTATGAGTTTGAATACAAATATTGTCTACTAGATATTATACAAACTCAAAAGGAGTCCTCATTACAACTATTATCACACTATTTCACGAATAGTGAGGACTATTAATGCTATCCTCTGGACCATTACTTACGTTCCCCGACTGCGTCCCAAATTATGTTCTCATTTCACGAAGAGAATAAAGTGAAAGAAAGGGTGAGCTCAACTAGCCTAGTAAGAAATATTATGACTAAGATAATGCAGAATAAATTATCATTAGCCTTCAACAGTGTTAAACTGATAAAATACAATAGACAACCAGTTTAACTGCAGCGGAATAAGCGATCCATTAAAAGAGTCAAGTAGAGAATAAAGTCTACTATCTTTTAGGTTTTAAAAGGTTTTCATCAATTTTTATCATTTGAGACTCGACTTAATAAATAAACCACCACATCTAATCATCCCCTCGCATCACTACGGTCAAGGATTTTCATCAAATTATCAATGGTCATGACTATACCGAATCACCCCTGGTCATAATCATACCAAAAATTATCCATCACTGCATTACAGACCACTGAGGACTTTGTCACATCATTTATATCAAGTCATGATTATACCGAATGATCCCTGGTCATAATCATACTAAGTTCATCTATGCACGTAAGCCAAAGATAACATAATATAACATGAGGATGATGACAATGACATAATAATTCAATAAAACAAGTTCAAGAATTATTTAATCCATGAATTATTAACGTCCAAATTGTCAACATGATCTTTGTTTAGTGAGAGTAAAATTCAAGAATGATCGTAAAGAATATTTCCATGAAAAGATCTTTGGATGAAACGCAAATATCAAGGATATTCTACTAATTTCATGGAGTATATAAGTCAAAGTTTTAACCAATTTGGGTATAATAAAGAATGGAATAACAAAAGAAATCACCATGCATGCGGTGCCGATGTATGTGAGTTATTCCAACATAATAATAATAATCTAACTGTGTCGTGTGAAATTCACACCCGCGGGGATGTTCCAATGAATAATAAAGATGGAACTCGATCCGTGTAAAACACACGATAGGATATTCAACGAGAATAATAAAGACGGAACCAGGTCCGGTAAAACACACATGAGCATGGATGTTCCAATGAATAATAATAAAGACGGAACCGTGTCCTGTGTAAAACACACATGTGATGTTCCAATGAATAATAATAGAAGAATGTCACCAAGTATAGGGTAAATCACAGTACAAAGTTATTCCAATGTAATAATAAGCAATGGAATAACATAAGGATTTCACCAAGTATAGGGTATGCCACAGATATCGAGGTTATGTATAGGGTATGCCACTTTTACAAGTTATTCCAACAGAATAATAGTGAATGGAATAATGAAGTTCTCTTCAAGAAGAAAGAATAACACCCTTACCGTAAAAAGAAACTGAATATAGAAGTAGTGAAGTAGCGAATACTCTTCTTCTTTCTATAACTTTCTCTCTATAACCTCTCTCTATAATTTCTCTCTAGAGTTTCAATGAATTAAGTAAGAAAATAATGAAGGAATGAGCTTCATTTATAGAAAAATGGAATGCATAAGAATTAATCCATGAACTATTCCAGATTGATTTACTTTAATCGACGGTCCATATTTAAAGAAAAATCTTTTAAATAAAATATAATATATTCTATTTATATAAAAACATTTT
Source organism: Panax quinquefolius (assembly GCA_020205615.1). Lineage (NCBI taxonomy): Eukaryota > Viridiplantae > Streptophyta > Magnoliopsida > Apiales > Araliaceae > Panax > Panax quinquefolius. Next base: position 134,067,797 of record CM035161.1, read on the forward strand.
ACTATGCAAACACTATGCAATACTATGCAAAACACTATGCAAAAATACTATGCAACACTATGCATAATAAAATATAATATATTCTATTTATAGAATAACTTTAATAAAGTATTCTATTTTATATAAAAGATGTTTCGCTTTTATTACGTTAATAATACTGAATAAAACAAAACGTTATTATCGCTATAATAATTCATATTATTAATTGACAATAATGGAATCAAACCGGTGACTTCTCACATGGGCATCAATAATCAATACCGGTGTGCTACTATGCAACCACACGACATCGTATTTTTTACTACTGAAAGTAGTTCAACAATGATCAACCAGAAAACTTCCGCCGTTATTTTAATAAAATATTTTTATCGCTTTCTCGATCCGACAATAATTACATTGTGGGGTCCACCAATGATTGAGTAGTTGTGCATTTAATATTCCTTCTAAACCGAATATTCCCAGACCAATCGAATATAATATAACCACTTGCATACTTTGCAAAATTTATAAATACTACCCACAACTATAATATTATCTCAAATTCACACCATAATATTAAAAATTATTTCACCAAATTTAAATCTTTATTAATAAAATCTGGGTCTCACAATCTCCCTCCTTATGGAATTTCACCCTCGAAATTAGGGTACGATACACTGTATGATAAAGAGATGAGGATACCTTGAATACCTTTATCGTTTAAAAATATTAAATTCATCTTTGAAATCGCCAAAGCTATTCATTAACAATTCATCTTTGCACTACAAAGCTAAAGATATACAACCAGTAAAACCAATAATGCTAAGACGCAGCTTTAATAGTATCACGACCACGAATTATCCATGCACCAATCGCCAAGGATATTCGTGTTTTCAATTACTTATGATTATACCGAACAACCTCACATTCATAATCATACCAAGTCCATCTATGCACGTAAGCCACGAGATGACTTTGAACGCATCCATGAATTAATATTTCATTCTTTGAGACTCAAATTCAATAATTAATCCACATCATCGAATCATCCCCGCACTACGGGCCGAGGATATTCATTAGTATCACGACCACAAATTATCCATGCACTACTACCAAGATAATTGTGTTTTCAATTACTGATATGATTATACCGAACAATCCTCGGTCATAATCATACCAAGTCCATCTATGCACGTAAGCCACGATGACTTTGAACACATCCATGAATTAATATTTCATTCTTTGAGACTCACTCAATAATTAATCCACATCATCGAATCATCCCCGCACTACGTGCCAAGGATATTCATTAGTATCACGACCACAAATTATCCATGTACTACTACTGCAAAGATAATTGTGTTTTTCAATTCACTGATTATGATTATGCCAACAATCCTCGGTCATAATCATACCAAGTCCATCTATGCACGTAAGCCACGTATGACTTTGAACACATCCATGAATTAATATTTCATTCTTGAGACTCACCAAATAATTAATCCACATCATCGAATCATCCCCGCACTACAAAAGCCAAGGATATTCATTAAGATCACGACCACAAATTATCCATGCACTACTACCAAAAGATAATTGTGTTTTCAATTCTGGTTATGATTATGCCGAACAATCCTCGGTCATAATCATACCAAGTCCATCTATGCACGTAAGCCACGGATGACTTTGAACACATCCATGAATTAATATTTCATTCTTTGAGACTCACCAATAATAATTAATCCACATCATCGAATCATCCTCGCACTACTAGTGCCAAGGATATTCATTAAGTATCACGACCACAAATTATCCATGCACTACGCCAAAGATAATTGTGTATTCATTTACTGATTATGATTATACCGAATAATCCGTGGTCATAATCATACCAAGTCCATCTACGCACTACTGAAGCCACAAATGACTTTCAACATAATATAAACACGAGGATAATGATATAAAGAATCAATCAAATGAGATAAAGGATAAATATTAAACATTTATAATATAATTTATCCAGATTCAAGAATATCCCCATGTTATCAATCATTTAATAATCTCATAATCTAATAACATTAATATTATAACAATATTTTAATCACTTCTTAAATTTATAAACAATTTATCTTAATTGTTTACACTTTACCATATAATGCATTTAATCATTCAAAATGTCATACTCAGAAATATCATCACCAATTATCAAATCCCTCATCAAAAATATGCATATACTCTATATAGGATTCTCTAGCCATAAAATCCTATTTTCAACTTTCATATTTCACATAACATATTTAACTCATATGTTCAGAATTAAACTATTTTCATGAAAAATACCAAATCAGCCCCAAAAATATTTTTTTTCTGGGATTTAGCATAATATAGTCCCATAATGAAAATATATTTTTCTCGGAATTTTTAAAATTTATTTACTATTTTATAAAAATCAATTTCCACTTAATTCCTTAAGAAATTAGCTACCTCAAGTTTAACTCCAAAAATTCCCAAATCTTGGCAGGACCTTACACATGTTAACGTGAGCTTCCAGTTTAAATTTCATGGTCATCGGAGTTATAGAACTCCGGTTATAGCGTTTTTTTAATTTGAAAAACCTAAATATTGAAATAGTCATAACTTGCTCATTTTAAGTCGAAATGAGCTCATTTTTGGACAGGAGGTACTTTATACCATATACTTTCATGTCCCAAAAGGCCAAAATTTTTCTCATAATTTAAGTGGCCGAAACAGCCTCTCTAAAATCATGGCAGAAGCTTTTTCGGTTTTTGCAGCTTTGCACTCCTTTGCTAAAATCAGTCCACACAAAAATCTACAACACCTTTTCCAGTAAGTCCACTTGGATTAGTTAGGTAACTCATAGATCTAACTCTAGGACTTGACCACATTCAAAAATTCAAAATATAATAGGAGATATGGTCAATTTAATTTCATGTTACGTTTTCACTAAAATCGATTTTCAACTCTTTGTGATTTCTAAGAAACTTTCATGTTTTTACTGTATACTAACCAACATAACTCATCATAAAACTTACTAATACTTCATATACCCATGATTTTCATTATTCCAATGCTTTTATTATGACTTTCATCATAAACCACGTAAAGCTGCTTATTTAGTTGAAGAAATATTTGAGGGTTTAAGAAATGGGTTTTTATCTTTGGGGTCAATACAAAATTCGATTTCACGCTCTAGGGTAGGCTAGAAATCTTCAAGAATACGTCAGAAATTTATTAATGATAGAAATATCATTCAAAATCTGTTACTCTTATCCAAGACTTGGATAATACGTCACATTGATACCAACTGTGACTTCTATCCCTTAACCTAGATAAGCACCTCACAATGATACCTATAAACTTGCCATCTTCATTCACGATGTAAGCCTCTGAGAAGTCCGGCTTGGTGCATTCCACACAAGGAAGTCAACAACGAAAGGTTCGGAGCTCTTTCTTATGGCTTGATATATAAAGATGATTAACTTTAGGGTTTGGTTACTTTGAATTCAGATAACGTGTTGGTTATGAATATAAAAGCTAACAACCTTCACGAAAAGCATGATGATTAGCTAACCAATTGATTCCTAAAAATCACATCAAAGGCAAGTATTTTCAAAAGATAAGATCGACGAATAACGTGAAAATGTTTATTTGAATCAACAAGATTTAAAAATAGTAGCGATGTAACGAAGGCTCCTACTAACGAAGTTTCAACCAATAAGTCAAAGTTTAACTTCTTGAGTCAAATTTAAACGTTGAACACAACTAGGTGAAATAAAAGAGTGGGTAGAACTTGTATTGAATAAAGTATAGACTTAGCATTAATTTATAATTAACTTACCGTAATAACTTCGTTCGGTTTTCTCGAATGACGCTACTCGCTTAAATTACCGAGTTTGACTTTACTATAGGGTACATTCCACCCTTAAGTGCTTCTTCACATTCCCCGATCCATTATTTGAATCATTATTCTCCGATCCATATCGAATTAAGGTTGACCGCTATGCATGTGGTAATTCCAATTCGATGTTGGGTTCTCCCATTCATTGTCAAAAAGCAAAGTCCATTTCATCTATTTTGGCTTTATTGGATCTGGACGTCTTTTCTACACTATCAACGTTGTGCGCCTTTTACCCATGCATCGCCTATTCTCCTTCGTTTCGTTGTTTCTTCTTTTAGGCGATCTTTGATTTTTAAATTCTCGATTCCAACTTTAATATCTTACACCCGCCAAAGCGTGATTTTGTTCGAGCATCACATATCGGGTAACCCAATTTTGAATTGTTGTATCCCTTTGTTCCACGACCAGTTTGCTTTGCTTCTTCAACTTTTGTTCTTCAGCTCACGAACACGATTTTGTAATTCTAAGTTTTGATCATAAATTTCTTCAACCAATTCTCCTCGGGTTCTCTTCTTCTTCTTCTTCCTCACTTTCACCGCTACCTCAAGAATTCTAGCTCGGGTGCAACAATTAGTTCTTCATTCACTACGTGGATATCTCTAATTTGTTCCTCGTCGACATTTGCATTAACTCGATTAGTGATTAAAGGTGTCACAATGGTCACATTCACTCCATTGTGAATATTTTCAAATGCCATTTCAAACACCGCCACAACACAAGGGGTTAATTAATATATCAAATATTATCCCTATACTCGACGTGACCAATTAAATACCAAATAAACTTAGGTAGGTCATACTAGCGAAGGAATTTCCGTCTCTCCCTCCTAGTTCTTATCTCATATCTTAGCCGGGATCATATCCTAAGCTCGATACTGGCCGTGTGTGACCCCAAAATTAGGTATATACGTCACCCATCTTGAGTCGCCACTTACATGGTACATAAATTCAAATACAACTTACTAATATAACTGTAGTATGTACAATACTGACATAAACTATGAGTTTGAATACAAATATTGTCTACTAGATATTATACAAACTCAAAAGGAGTCCTCATTACAACTATTATCACACTATTTCACGAAATAGTGAGGACTATTAATGCTATCCTCTGGACCATTACTTCGCTCCCCGACTAAATCCAAATTTATGTTCTCATTTCAAGAGAAAACGGTGAAAGAAAGGTGAGCTCAACTAGCCTAGTAAGAAATATTATGACTAAGATAATGCGAATAAATTATCATTAGCCTTAAAATGTTGTTAAACCGATAAAATACAATAGACAACCAGTTTAAGCTGCGGTGAATAAGCAATCCATTAAAAGAGTCAAGTAGAGAATAAAGTCTACTATCTTTTAGGTTTTAAAAGGTTTTCATCAATTTTATCATTGAGACTCGACTTTAATAAATAAACCACCACATCTAATCATCCACAGCATTACACGGTCGAGGATTTTCATCAAATTATCAATGGTCATGACTATACCGAATCACCCCCGTCATAATCATACCAAAAATTATCCATCATCGCATTCTGAGCCACCGAGGACTTTGTCACATCATTTATATCAAGTCATGATTATACCGAATGATCCCTCGGTCATAATCATACTAAGTTCATCTATGCATGCGCGTAAGCGAAAGATAACATAATATAACATGAGGATGATGACAATGACATAATAATTCAATAAAACAAGTTCAAGAATTATTTAATCCATGAATTATTAACGTCCAAATTGTCAACACGATATCTTTGTTTAGAGAAGTAAAATTCAAGAATGATCGTAAGAATATTTCCATGAAAAGATCTTTGGATGAAACGCAAATATCAAGGATATTCTACTAATTTCATGGAGTATAGAAGTCAAAGTTTTAACTAACTTTGGGTATAATAAAGAATGGAATAACAAAAGAAATCACCATGCATGCGATGCTTGCATGTAGGCGAGTTATTCCAACATAATAATAATAACGGAACCAGTCGGTGAAATTCACACAAGCGGGATGTTCCAACAGAATAATAAAGATGGAACCGGTCCCTGTAAAACACACACGATAGGATATTCCAACGAATAATAAAGATTTTAACCAGGTCCTGTAAAACACATGATGTGGATGTTCCAACGTAATAATAAAGACGGAACCGGTCCGGTGTAAAACACACGATGTGGATGTTCCAATGAATAATAATAGAAGAATGTCACCAAGTATAGGGTAAATCACAGATCTGAGTTATTCCAATGAAATAATAAGCAATGGAATAACATAAGGATTTCACCAAGTATAGGGTATCATGCCGTATCTGAGGTTATGTATAGGGTATGCCACTTTTACAAAGTTATTCCAATGAGAATAATAGTGAATGGAATAATGTAAGTTCTCTTCAAGAAGAAAGAATAACACCCTTACGTAAAAAGAACCTAATATAGAAGTAGTGAAGTAGCGAGATACTCTTCTTCTTTCTATAACTTTCTCTCTATACTTTCTCTCTATAATTTCTCTCTCTGTAGTTTCAATGAATTCGTAAAGAAAATAATGAAGGAATGAGCTTCTATTTATAGAAAAATGGAATGCATAAGAATTAATCCATGAACGGTCCAGATTGATTTACTTTAATCGACGGTCCATATTTAAAGAAAAATCTTTTAAATAAAATATAATATATTCTATTTATATAAAAACATTTTACTATGCAAACACTATATGCAATACTATGCAAAACACTATACGCAAAATCTTGTCGCAACACTATGCGTAATAAAATATAATATATTCTATTTATAGAATAACTTTAATAAAGTATTCTATTTATATAAAAAGATGTTTACGTTTTATTACGTTAATAATACTGAATAAAACAAAACGTCATTATCGCTTATAATAATTCATATTATTAATTGTGATAATGGAATCAAACCGAGTGACTTCTCACATAGGCATCGATAATCAATCTGGTAATGCTACTTATGCAACCACACGTATTCTTGTACTTTTACTACCGAGTAGTTCAACGATGATCAACGGTAAAACTTCCGCCGTTATTTTAATAAAATATTTTTGTCGTTTTTCTCAATCAAATGATAATTACATTTCATAGGGGTCCACCAATGATTGAGTAGTTATGCGAATATTCCTGCTAAACCGAATATTCCCCACCCATCGAATATAATATAACCACTTGCATACTTTGCAAAATTTATAAATACTACCCACAACTATAATATTATCTCAAATTCACACCATAATATTAAAAATTATTTCACCAAATTTAAATCTTTATTAATAAAATCTGGGGTCTCACATCGGCACTTTATCACATTACACTGTTAACCTTATTTCTATAGAGATATTTTCTTTTGATGTGATTTTAAGGTTAACTACTCATCATATTGCAAATTGATTACTTTCGTAAGGTTGTTAGTTTCATATTCCTAAACAACTTTGTTATTCAATTCAAGCAATCAAACCATTGTAGTCAAACATTTTCATATCAAGCCATGAAGTCATTCGTTTATTACGGATGTCAAATTTTCTTAGTCCATGTTATGGATTTGAATAAAGACACGTCGATTTGAATAATATTCTTGTTGTTATTGATTTTTCTCGACGTATTTTCTCGAAGAATTTCTTGGTTTACTCCCAAAACACGATATTAAATATTGTATCGACTTTGAACCCTAAGACAAAACTTATTTCTAAAATCTCATATCGAATGGCCCCTATTGAACTTCGAGAGTTAAAAATTCAACTATAAATTTGGTACACCGAGCCTTTATCTTGTGACTTCCTTTGTGGAATTCACTAAGCCGAACTCTCTATAGGGACGTCATATTCGATGCGATAGTAAAGCGATAGGTGTCATTGTGACGTCTTTATCCAAGATTGGGATATGAGTCACGATTGAGAGCAACCTAAGTCGATGTCGAAATCGTAGCTTTCTAGGCTTAGTTGGTTATTATCGGAGATTCGTTGAAGGATATTCTCGAATCGCTATTCCATTATCGCAATGACTCGTAGAGATACAAAATTCGAATGGAGCAAGGAATGTGGGAAGAGCTTGAAGAACTCAAGAGAGGAGACTCATTTCAAAGACATGTTACGACCATGCCATCCTGGAAAAGCGAGCGTGGTAGGCGACGTGTTGAGTAGAAGATCGATATATCTGCAATCTGTACGATATTGTCAAAGACTAATTTCGTATAATTTACAAATAATAGAGATGGAGATGAAAACTCTAGGTACCCACGTGATGATATACTGAGTATAATCGACTTTAATCGATAAAGTTAAAGTTCTTTCAAGCCACCGAATTCCGGAGTGATGCGTATGAAGAAGAAGAAAGTCTGAAGGGCTATTCCTAAAGCGAGAATTGATGAAGAAGGAATACTTGAGTCCACTCTAGACTTTGTGTTCCTAACGACTCGATTTGAAGAACAAGATTATGATGGAGGCACACAATACACCATTTGCAATCCATCCTGGAAGTACTAAAATGTATCGTGATCTTCGACATACATTTTGGTGGAACAATATGAAGAGAGAGATTGCAAAGTTTATCTCGATGTGTTTAACTTGCCAACGTGTAAAGGCGGAGCATCTAGTACCTAAGGGTCCGTTGCAACCACTTGAGATTCCGGAAGGGAAGTGGGAACACATTACCCAGAATTTCATTACTAATCTTCCTACGGTTTCTCAAGGCATCAATGTGATTTGGGTTATTTTTGATAGATTAACCAAATCTGCTCATTTCTTGCCGATACGAGAGACTTATTCCCTTAAACGTCTTGCTAGTATGTACGTAAATGAGATTGTGAGATTGCATGGCATGCCAGTATCCATAGTTTTAGATCGTGACCCAAGATTCACTTCATGATTTTGGGTTAGAAAGCTATGGGCACGAATTTACGATTCAGTTTGGCATACCATCCTCAAACGGATGGGCAATCAGAAAGGATTACTCAAACTCTTGAAGATATATTAAAACTCTGTGTCCTAGATTTCAAAGGAAGTTGGGATAAGTACTTGCCATTGGTGGAATTCTCATACAACAATAGTTATTAAACAAATATAGGCATGGTTCCATTCGAAGCATTATATGGACAAAAATGTCGTTCTCCAATATGTTGGGATGAGGTGGGTGAAGCAACATTGTTGGGACCCGAAGTTAAATACGTATATGACTAATGATTCGACAACGATATACAAACAACCAAGATCGATAAAAGAGTTATGCGGATCTTCATCGAAAGGATGTGGAATTTAGTGTAGGGGATCATGTATTATTGCGAGTTGCTCCATGGAAGGGAGTTACAAGATTTGGGAAGAGAAAAGCTCAATCCACGATTTATCGGTCCATTTCAAATTCTTGACCGAAAGTAGGAAATGTAGCCTATAGACTTGCGTTACCTCCGAGTATGTCTCGTGTTCATAATGTGTTTCACATATCGGTGCTTTCCGTAAATATGTGAAAGACCCGAACCACGTTATAGAGTTAGAACCGGACGAGATAGTAGAAGACTTAACGTATGAGGAGGTACCACAAGATCTTGGATAGGAAGGAGCATGTCCCACGCTAAGAAAGGTCATACCACAAGTTAAAGTTTTGTGGAGGAATCATGCTATAGAGGAAATGACACAGGGAATTGGAAACGGAAATGAAAGCGAGGTATCCTCACCTTTTCGAAACACTGCCAGTACGTCGTCCAATTTCGAGGACGAAATTTCATAAGGAGGGAGGTTGTAAGACCCCCGAAATTTTTTAAATAAAAAGGAATTTCCTTTATTTATTATTTTGAAATAGTAAGGGTTGATTTGATTAATGTGGATAGTTAAGGGTTAAATGCGCAAAATATTTTAAATAAGCAGTGGTGATAAAATATTCATTGTTGTTTGGGAATATTCGTTTGGTCGTGGAATATTAAATATTTATCGGGAATATTAAATGCGACGAATAGCGACCATGTGTGGGCCCCATAACGGAAAGCGATTGGATGAAGAAAACGACAAATATAAGTTGGTTAAAAATAACTGGCGTAGTTATTCAAGTTAAGATCTGTTGGAATACCCGGTGGTTAAAATAAGATGTCTGGCGTGGTTGCACAAGATGACACCTGCAGTATTACATGCGATTTGTTGAATTATTGATCCTTACGTAAGATGGCACTACTTCAATAATTTTCACAATGAGTTCTTGCTTCAATATTTTATTTTATTGATTCAATAATTCTTTGCGTTGATATTTTATATTATTGTTGTTCAATAATTGTCATTTGCACGATATTTCCATTATCGATCAATAATTCATATTATTTGAATAATATTATTAGATAACATTATTGGCAATGTCTAGAAAGTTACATCTAAGGAGAGGTTTGGTCACCTAATTGCGCGCCAAGATGGGAGAGATCCTTATTGAAAGCCCCTCTTTCTGGGGAACTACTGGTTGTCATAATTGTGATTACAGTAATATTATTTGTGAATAATTAATTATTGATTCATATGATAAGGAAATATTTATTTTATATGAATATAAATGATGGATTTATTTATGTGGTTATTAATGAAGGAATTAATCTTTGAGATGTTTTATTTGTATTTTGTCGGATTGGAGGTATTAAAAGATCAAATCGGTGTTATTACTGACTTTATTGTGTGAGTTATAATATTTAATCCGACCGTTGGATCGTTGTAATTTTTGGATATGTTATACATACATAAGTTGAGTATATGTCAACAAATTTTGAACCGTTAAAATGCACGAATGATTTGTTGTGAATTTTAAGAGGTGTCGGATTCTAAAATTAGGGTTATAATTGATTTTGGTGGAAAATTCTAGAATTGAGTGGGCCCCACTTGTGGTTGGTGAAGAAATGTGCTGAATTTTATTTCAAATGTGGTGGTGGCAATAGTAGCGAGTAAAGCCATCGTGCTTGTCGAAGTCTGCTTGGTAGGCTAATAACATTTTCTATAAATAGAAATTTAAGTTAGAATTGAAAATCACACCGAAACAAAGTTTTCTTTCTTTCTCTCTCTATATTATTGAGCGTATTTTGTGAGTATTTAGATACTTTGAGAGTTCTTTATTCAAGACAAAGTTTCATTCAAATCACTTCCGACCTTTCCTTCCAAGCATCTTGATTCTTTGAGGTAAGGGATATTATTTTTTTCGTAATGATATTATTTCTTCAATATCATTATCTTTGAAATGTTGATCTGAAGTTTTATCAAATTTGGAACTTTTTCATGTCGGGGTTACTATTCATGAGTTCTTATTCACGAGTTACTATTCACGAGTACTATTCATGGCGTGAAAATGTTTTTGTGGAATTTCTATCTTTTAGTGTCGAGTTACTTATTCACGATATCAAGACTTTATTCACGTATCTGACACTATTCACGAATCGACACTATTCAATTGAAAAATGAAAATTTTTCTTTTCGTCTAAAATATCTATTCTCGGATACTAGCTTTTTTGATTGTATCCATGTTTTGATCATTCTTGAATTTTACACCACTATGATTATTTTTGAGGTATTGTTGGACATGGATAAAACAAAAGTACGAATCCTTAATCCTTAATCCTTGTCATTTTGTTTCCTTTGGATTCGTTCTTTAAAAATATTTTTCATCATCCTCGGTCTTAAATGATGATATTATTGAATATCTTTGGCACATGAGTGCAAAGATGAATGATTTCGAGAATATCTTTGATCCAGTAGTGCAAGATGAAAGCGGTGTTTAAATGAATACGACCGATCGATGAATATCTTTGGCACAGAGTGCAAAAGATGAGCAGTGTTGAGATGAAACATGACCGATTGATGAATATCTTTGGCTTCAGTAGGCAAAGATGAATATTTGATTTGAGATGAATATTGATTGATGTTACGGGATAAAATATTGATGATGGATTTTATTAAATTCATAGATTATAGTAGATTTCATTCTCTACGTAACTCTTTCTATGAATTATTATTTCACCGCAAATATTGATCTCGAAACTTGTTGTCTATTGTATTCTATCGATTTTTTCTCTGTTGAGACTAACGATAATTTGTTGTATATTATCTTAGTCATAATATTCTTTATCTTTGGCCTAGTTGAAATTTCACCCTTTTCCTTGTTGTTCCATTTTTCTTCTCGGGAGGCGAGAAGGTGGCGAAATCTAAGTCGGGGTATGGAATGAAAGTTCTAGAGAGAGTTGTTTAGTAGTCCTCACCATTTTTGTAAAATAATGTATCAATAATTATGATGGGGATTTATTTGCGTGTGGATATTATGCAGATGGCAATATCTCGTATTTAAACTCACATAATATATATTGTCGTATTTCACACCGACATTTGTATTATCAAGTTGTAGTTTGCTTCTTGTACATCACGTATTTGGCGACTCGAATGGGTTGGATGGAATGAACCTATTTTGAGGCGTCATATATATATATATATATATATATATATATATATATATATATATATATAATGTATTATATAGTCGGGTTATGACGACAAGTTTTTTGGGTTATGGCGACGGTTCACCTGTCGCTGTATTCCAGAATAACTATGGCGATCAATCGTTATAGTCCAAAAAATTATCGTCATAGTCGATTGTGTACTATACAATTATGTATATACATTTTTCTATAGCTTTATAAAATGACAACCATGTCAGACTGATCAAGAAATGGTAATGGAAACCCTAGTTGAATCCCACATGTATTGTCATTGTGTGTCAAGTGGCCAGTGGGTGATTTTTACTAGTAAACTTACAAAGTGCCTTATCTCATATATATAAAATATATTATTAATAAATTAATTTTAACTCCACTAATCACTACTATTAATTTCCCTAAATAATTTAGTCACACTGCTCTCTACTCTCTTCTCTTCTGGTGACATGTGTGTGTAATTAGTTTTATAATTGGCACCATTATTATTATTATTATTATTATTATTATTATTATTATTATTATTATCTCAAAATCAATCATTCTATTTTTACTTTAATGTTCTCATTTCATTGGAAAATGGTCATGGAGAATCCTACCAACTCAACTCAAACATAAATCTACTGGGTTGTGATTACTGATTCTAATTATTACTTTTAATTATAATTAGTTTTAAAAAATAATTTCTGTTTAGTAATTAAATAAAAAGTACTTAAACTAACAAAAAGTGAATTTTTTTGGTAGAAAATATTTGCTAATCACTTATTTGAGTTATATCAAGTGTAAATTACTAGAAAATAATGTTTTAAAAAATAAAGATGGGTAATAGATGGAATTACTAAAATAAATAAAAATAAATTAGTAATATACTTAATCAAATATGATTATTTATTTTCATAAAAATGATTATAAATAATTTAAAATCAGATTACCAAATACTTTTTACTTTTTAAAACTAATTGTGAGCATGTTTGACTATTTATAAGGGATCCCAAACACCGTATGCCATGTGTGCTCTACATATATCATTACTTATCATTTAAATATATTGAATATATAACAAATATTTTGAATATGTTTTAGAAATAGATATGTTTTAAAAAAATTATGGTTTAAAAATTAATGAAAATTGAAACAACTGCAAGGATATATCAATTGAGAGTCGTTAGTATGAAGTTAATTTTGATCAATACAATATTTATACTGTATTAATTAATTGAGCAACTTATTATAAACTTAATTTCACTCCTGTCTATTGGCTTATACACATTCTGGTTGCCATCTGTAAGTCCCACACAAGTAGCCCAACATGGTGGACTAGGAAGTATCTACTTGTAGATTGTGTACCCACGAGAAAATAAACCTAAAAATGGCATCTATTTATGAATAGAATACAAAAATAATATCTAGGTTTTCCATATAGACTTTTAGAAAAGATATACAACTACTACTATTTTATTTTAGAGTAATTTTAGGGGGATATTTTTTTTTGTAGACATTCTAGCGATATTTTTTGGTTTTTTTTTTGTAAGATTTTTAAAAATGTATAGTATTTATTTCAATTAAAATTTTTAGAAAAAATAGTGTTTAGGTATATAAATTGGATACATCTGAAAATAATATTTTTAACTCGCTTTCAGTATGTATCCAATTTATCTAAAAACACTATTTTTATAAAAATTCGATTAAAATAAATACTATACATTTTTTTAAGAGGTACTACAAAAAAAAAACCAAAAAAAAAAAAAAATGTCAGCTAGAATGTCCCCAAAAAAATATCTCCCTCGAATTTCTGTTTATTTTATTTTATTTAATTTAATCTAATCTAATCTAATCATATTGGGATGTGTCATTTGCCCATCTGCACATGCAACAAAAAATACCTAAAGGCATAAATATCTAACAGGGTTCCTTAGATATTTATTGGACTGCGCAGATATTTCATTGTCCTTCCATTTTTGTCATTAAACTCCTAATAATGTCGACCATATATTTGACCGACCAAAATTATTAATCCTTTCCTTCTTTAATATAAATTATTTTAAAATTATATATAAATATTAAAAAATAACTATATAATATTAAATATAATATAATTATTTATATTATCCTCAGTATTGAAAAAAAAATGTATTATTTATTAGATAAAAAATAGTGGTAGAAGGCAAAATTATATTTATTACTTGAATAATATTAAAAGCTATACAATTAATCTTCTTAAAATTTCTCAAACGATTTATATTAAGGAACAAAAATAATTCTCTAAATTAATTTATATTAAAAATTATTTATTAAGCTCCTATTTCCTCATTATTATTTAACCGTCCATCATTAAATAATGAGATGTGAATCTTATTACAAGGCCTTATAACTATTAACTTACAAGTTTAATTTGTTTTTTTGTTGTGAAAATATTTGTTATTGTGCAACTTTATTCTCCCATTTATTATGATTTTTTTATTTTTATTATTATATAATTTATTGTATTTATACTCATATCTATGTTAAATGGAGGTGTTTTTCTTAAAAAGAAAAGAAAAAAAAATCTATCACACAAAATTTTCTACTATTTTAATAATACATTAATTTCTTATATAAAGTAGATGACTTGTGTTATGAATAGGATAAGCACAAAAAGAGTTGGTGTAATAAAAATCTTGCGAAATTGCTGGTCGGCACTAGAATAGAATTTGTTACATGCAAGTTTATTCCATTTCATATATATCTACAGATATTTTAAATACATACGCCTAATCATATTTAATTTTGGATAAAAATCATCAAATCTTAGTATAATGTGAAAAGTGAAAAGAACCCCGAGGGTAGAAGAAAAAGTGGGGACATAACTTTTCTAACTTTTCATTTTCATGATAGTGACGGGGCCCCACCTCACAACCCCACCAGCTGCACTTTTTATCACTATGATATTAATAATTTTTGTCTGAGTTCCTACACAAAGCCAAAAGAACTTGTAAGACCATCAAAGGTAAAGATGGAGAGTCTGTAAAGGTCTGATCTTTCTCCTTAGGGGGTTTTGTGTGTTAAAGAAAGCTGCATCAAAAGCTCTGTACTTTTTTGCACCTTGAAATCTGGCTGGCTTTCTTGTTCAGTTTGGTAACTTTTTAAGTTCTTTTGTGTATTCACTTGATTTTCTTTTCTGGGGTTGTTTTTGTTTGCTTAATTGTTTGATGATCTGTTTGTGGGTGAGTCACAAATTTGAATAACCCAAAAAGATTGGATTTTTTGGGGTTGTAGATTTACAGCTATACTGTTGAAAAGTTTACATACATGGGCTCTTTATGTGTGAATATGTTATTTTTGGATGTGTGTATTCTCTGATGTTTTGCAGCTTTGCTTACATGGAAGTCTCTTTTGCTGTAATTGATTTATCTTTTTCTTCTTCTTCATTTCTTGGATAAGTTCTTTCATCTTAATTTTATTTTTGAGAATCTATTTAATATCATTTTGCATGTGAAGAAAAAAATAATTAAAATGGGATTGTAATTTTGTTTGCTTTCTCTTTTAAATTCTGGTTTTTCCCAGTCTCAGATTCTTTATTCTTCTTTATGATTGTGCTGATTTTGAACACCGCAGCAGTGTTCCAAATTCTTCTCTACTTTTTGCCTAGATTCTAGATGCTCATTATGTTGGTGGGCCACTTTTATCTCCTTTGGGTATCTGTTTAGATTTTATGGCTTGAGCATCTTTTTCATTTTAGCCATCATATTAGAGAATTCTTTCTGTTAAGATCTGTTTTTTTTTCCTTGACATTTAGCACCAGCACCCTTATAAAAACTGACCTTTTTTCTTGATTCTTGGTGTAGAGCATATTCTTATTCAGTAAAAGTTATCTAGTAGGCCAATGATGTAAATCTTGAATCTTATTAATTTCCATTTTCACCTTTTTTGGCGCAGATTGCTTTACCTTTTAGTGGGATGTATCTGGATTGGTTTCCAGTTGAGGTTTTGTAAGCATAGCTGCTGATGAGTATAGATTCATCTAGGAAACTTGTTATTGGTTAATACATGTTATCTTGCTAGAGAGTCGCAATCCTATCAGTTGTATTATTTTTTAAAATTTTGATCTAGAAGAAAATTTAGTTGAACTTGAGACATGAGTTATCTTTGTGATTTTTGCGGGGAACAACGATCAATGGTGTATTGTCGATCTGATGCCGCCTGCTTATGTTTATCCTGTGACCGCAATGTTCATTCTGCAAATGCACTTTCACGACGCCATTCTAGGACACTGCTGTGTGAAAGATGCAATTTACAACCAGCATTTGTTAGATGTGTTGAGGAAAGTTTGTCACTTTGTCAGAATTGTGATTGGATGGGGCATGGTGGCTCTAATTCAGGTTCCACACATAAGAGGCAATCGGTGAACTGCTACTCAGGCTGCCCTTCAGCTGTTGAACTTTCGAGTATCTGGTCTTTTCTCTTGGACCAGGGAATGGATTCAATGAGCATTACTGATAATAGTCTCGCAAACTCTGTAGCCCCTTCAGGAAGCAACAATGGTCGAGATCAAGATTTATCTATTGATGCGAAAGGTTTAGAGAATGTAAATAACTCAAACTTTTGGAAGGGATCCTCGATGCCTCAACTTGACAACAAGCTAGACAATGCAGACCAGCCAATCAAATCCACAAAATCTACATTATCCAAGGTAAATGATGATTTTTGATATTTTTTCCGTGTGGGATACATATTAGTCAATAGGGTATACAGGGACTTGACTTCTTCTTGGGTGGAGAATCTACTATTAGTGTTGTCTCTTGTGACAAAGATTCCTGACATGTTGGAAATTAGGCCTCTCTTGTAAGTTCCACAACTTTCAATACCTAACTGTATACTTGTCTCTCGATTTCTTTGAACAGTATCAGCATTGTTCATTTCTCTTGTGAGCTTGTCAAAGATGCTCATTGAGATTTCTCTACTCTGAAGTTCTGTAGTTTGCAGCTTATACTAGACCGCATCCTCGTTTTAGGAACTACAATCTTGTTACACGTGAAAACACAGCAATTGCTTTTGGCCTAATAGCTATCTTGTTAAACCTTTCCTTCATGTCTGTGTATATTTGCTATTCTTTTCAATACAGTTTCATTCTACGGATAACTCTAGTCACCATCCTTTTATTCTCACCCATGGATACTTATCCCTAGTTGTGTCAAATTATCAAATCTTCTACTCTTATTTTACTATGTTTCTATTTTTCCCTTATAAACTATGAATTTTGTATTTATCTGTAATTCTAATATGAAAATGAACCCTATTGTCAAATATAGTAAAGCAATTAAAATGCCTATATATCTCACAAGAAGGAACAAAAAGAGTGGAAAAAGAGAGTAGAATTGCTGCTGGCTTTAGGTAAGCAAGCAAACAGTAGCTTAGAGATAAAAAAAATACTAACAAATAATGAGAGGTTCACAGGAGGGATGCCTAGGCTTAAGATATTGAAGGGCTATCCCATCAAGAAAATGCTTGAAAATCACAGGAGTAAAGATGCAAAGTTGAAGTGAACTTGTGTCCTTACGCACAAATTAACATTTTTAATAACTATCAACTAGCAAAAGAGATGGAGAAGTTGGGGAAAAGTTATGGTTCTCAGCATCTCACTGAAGACTTACCATACAGCTTAAGGACCATTATCCATAATCAGACGCATTCTCCAAGGAATTTAAATTTTTGTTAGAAGGTCAAGCCTATAAAATCTTCCTACTCTTCTCTTTATGATTTCTTTAACCCTTTTTGCCTAATGAACATGCAGATTGGATATTCTGGAGCAAAAGAGCTTGAACTACGTGAAGATGATGACTTTTATGAGGACTTCAATATGGATGAACTTGACCTGAATATTGAGAAATATGAAGAACTCTTTGGTGTTGGTCATAATGATCCGCAACATCTTTTCAATAATGATGGGATTGATAGCTTGTTTGAGATGAAGGGATTGTTTGGTGCCAATCCCAACTGCCAGGATGCATATGTTGCTGAGGTACTTCCATCTATATTGAATTGTTTATTTTATCTTTATTATCTTTGTCAGATTTTACACTGATCTGTTTCAAAGTGTTATTTCTTTGTCGATTTTGTTGATCGTCTTTCAGTTCATAGCTGTAACATCTTTCTGCCCTTATCAAAGAAAACACAACACATTTTTTCTGCCCTTTTTCACATTCATTAAATTTTGCTTGAATAAAAAAATAAATGGGTGTAGATGGTCTGTTGTCCTCGCACATTCTCATGAAGCTGAAAATAGGCTTTCTAAATTCCATAATTGATTTTATTCATATTCTCTTAAACGAGTTTTATTTTAAGTTTCCAAGGTCTGATCATCCCATTTCATAATACTTCGTCTTTGTGTTAATAATTGTTGCATTACCTTACATGTCTTTTATGTAGCTTCATGTTTCTTTCTACTTGCAGAATATATATACAGGCCGCTTCCTATGCTGAACCGGTCTATAGCATTCTGGGCTATGGCGACGGTTCAGACCCCGCATAGGAAGCTCTCTCTCTCTCTCTCTCTCTCTCTCTATATATATATATATATATATATATATATATATCTGCATCTCTTATTTGCTTCAAGGACAAACCATATACCATATATGGTCCAGAATGGTTTCTTGCGTCCTTTAATTCTTATCAGCTCAATAGCCTCAATAATAACCATTCATCACCACATTGAAACCTGCTATATCTGTCAACAACCATTTTCTCAATACTTCTCTATTTTTCAACAGTCGATCTCTATGGTAGCTACAATTCAAATTTTGGTATTTACATGGTCTAGTGTTGTAATATTATAAACCTGCTTAGATTTCATGCTTTGAGTGCATATATATGTGAATGACCATGAGGCTGGTGTCATCAATAGTGGACGCATTCTGAAAACCAGAAACCCCAATAGTTTACGCAACAGAGGTGCTAAATGACTGTATCAGATTTCTGTTGAACACCAACTCCCTGTATTTGCGGATGACATTTGATTTATCCTATGAACTTATCTGGAGCTGTATAATTGCCATCGTCCCTCATTCTTGATTGTTTATCACGTTTGGTATATTCTTCCGCCTCTAACAAATGAGCTCCTTT
Source organism: Panax quinquefolius (assembly GCA_020205615.1). Taxonomy (NCBI): domain Eukaryota; kingdom Viridiplantae; phylum Streptophyta; class Magnoliopsida; order Apiales; family Araliaceae; genus Panax; species Panax quinquefolius. The sequence goes on from CM035161.1 coordinate 134,087,247, forward strand.
TATTGTCTCGACTCTTGAGGCTTCATAAATGATACAATCCTTTAATAGTGATGATTGGAATACCTAATGATTCCCTTATTCTTTTACTTTTTCACCAAAATACTGTAAATCTTTTATATACCAATGGCCTTTTCTGGAAATATGCAAGATAAATGTTTGCCAACTTTTTGCATCTACTGTATATATTCAGTCAAGTAGATGCGCTCAAGTGGATAAGGTGCTCACAGCTTATAATGTTGAAAAGAGCCTTTCATTCATGTTTATTTTGTGTATATCTGCATCTTTTCAGTCAAGTAGATGTGCTGCTTGAGGTGTCATTATTGTAATAATTGGAATACCTCATGATTCCTTATTCTTTTAATTTTTCACCAAAATCCTGTAAATTTTTATTCTAATTGCCTTTTTCTGTCAATGTGCAAGTTAAATGCTTGCCAACTTCTTGCACCTAAATCTTAATGGTATTATATTTAGTCAAGTAGATGTGCTCAAGTGGATAAGGTGCTCACAGCTTTAAATGCTGAAAAGAGCTTTTCTTTCATGATTATTTCGTGCTGATGTGCATGTAGGTTGTCAGTCAAGTAGATGTGTTCAATTGGCTGAATAGGTGTCACTAGTGTTTGTAGTGCTTAAAACAACCTTTTTCCAATTTGAGTTGGTGAATTTTTTAACTTAAACTAAATATAAAAATGTACTTGCATTAACATTTATATTTTCTTTGCCAGGGATCATTGGTTGGATTGAAAAATCTAGTGCAGCCTACAGGCAGCCATGCAGCATCTGCTGATTCCGTGATGAGCTGTAAGACGGAACCAGCTTGTTTCGCAAGGCAAGCCTCAAATCTCTCATTTTCAGGTCTCACAGGAGAGAGCAGTGCTGGTGAATATCAAGATTGTGGAGCCTCTTCAATGCTTCTCATGGGAGAGCCACCACCATGGTGTCCCCAAGGTGCTGAAAGTTCCTTGGCTTCAGATACCAGGAGTAGTGCTGTCCAGCGTTACAAGGAAAAGAAGAAGACGCGCAAGTAAGATTACCGTCGGTTCATATTTTCCAAAATTTAGTAAACTGAATCATTTTTTCTATCACCTCTTTGCAATTCAATCCACAATTCTTTTACCTGTGACATGTACATCAGTACATTCGATTGAGATTTCGAGTTTATTTTTCTTTTAGTAGGTTTGACTTTTGAGTTTCAGGTCACTCGTGTGTGGGACTTGGGCTTTTGTGCTATGTAGCTTATATATATCCTTCTCTTTATTGATATTTGCCTCTCTTCCTATTTTAAAATGTAGATTTGAGAAGAGAGTAAGGTATGAAACACGCAAGGCACGAGCTGATGTAAGAAAGCGTGTGAAGGGACGCTTTATCAAGGCTGGTGATGCTTTTGATTATGACCCATTGAGCCAAACCCGAAGCTTCTGAGAATAAAATCTGTACCATATGCACTAGGAAAGAAATGATCAATGCCAACACCGATAATATTATGTGGGAATGGATGACATTGTTGCATTATTTCCTTGGGAGTGGACAACATATATAACATTGTATTACAGGGGCTTCAGATAAAGGTGGATGTATAAAGTTGATTTCACTGCTGAATCTCAAAGACAGAAACCTTATTCCCCCATAACCAGAAAGAAAAGAATGATCTTTACCACGAGGATAGCGTGCTAAATTGTAATCACTCTTTAGCCGCACCCATTTGTTCTTTTTGTGTTCTTATAGTTAAGTTCGGATGGTCAACCTTTTTTCCCAGAGGATTGGACATATGCTGGCCTTCATGAACTGTACATTTTGCCCCATAGGGTTTGCCATGTCTACAAAAACTAACTCAAGTTTCGTCCTGCTCTGTGGTTCTATGAAGAAAATGGTGTTGCTCTACGGGTAAGCCCATATCAGCTGTGAGGTCAGGCATGAAGATTCTTGTTGTAATATTTTCATTTTTACTCATGTATATGCAAGATTAGTATAGAAGCAGCCCCAAACATGATGGATGCAAATAATGGGGCTTTTCGTGACCTAGAAGGTTTTAGCTTGCGTTTGTAGCCTTTTCCTTTTTGTTTGACATGTATAGCACAACATTACAGAACAGTTAAGAGAGAACGTGCATCTAATAATTATTGCATTTTTAATTATTTCAGTTAATGTAAGCTCTAATTTTAACGTGAATGGAACATTTACATATTGTGAAAGCTGCTTTATGGCATCCAAGAGCATAGTGTGCGTGTGTATTTACGACAAAGATTATGTGCCTATTTACCACTGCCTGATCCAACTTGAACATCATACTTTCCCAATTGAGATGGCCCAAATTCTTGGAGTACCTTATAAACTACACAGGTATTTATATTTTTGTAGCAACACAATGCCACCAAATAGAAATATAAACAAGGAGACTGAAGTATGTTAAAAACCAGACCCTAAGACAAAAGCCTTATATATTTATTACTGAAGGGTTTTGACTTGTAAGAGAAATCAAACAAGTTGGTTTTTTTCCTATTAAATCAGACCATGATGCTCGTTATGGGACAGAAGGCCCTAGTATTCACATTCGACTTTGCCCGTAATATGATTACTGAAAAAGAATCCAACTGAATTCAAAGACATTATACATAACATTTTAAGGTTGGTTCACCTTTTCCTATGCAAAATGTTGCCTTGATCACTCTGCTTGCCAAATTGGTTCTCCGGCAAAATTCTACACAAATTTGATGAAATGAAGCTAACCTACATTAGGCCTCGCTATCAACTGCCATTGTTACTCTTACAATTCTTTTATGGATCGAATAATATTTCCTGCAGTAACTAATATAGAGATAATGACTGCACTATATTATTATACAACCCATTCCAATGACAGAAATATAGTGATATTTTCTGCACAATGAAAACTCGTTCAAAAGAAAAATGTTACAGACTTCCCAAAAGATTAATCTTCTTCATCGGAAGAACTGTCTGCTGCTGAAATCCCAAAGTCATCTGCCGCTAAAGTTGTCTCCTACATTCATATTGGATGTAAATTAATAAAAAATAATTACAACATGAAGAAAGAACCGGTAGCAAGCATATAACAGAGGAAGAGAGATCGAAATAGTGAACATTCACCAAGAGAAGTTTGGGAATCCTTACCGGCATCTTATCCCAGTCCTTCAACTTAGAATTTGTTAGCATGTAATTATCACGTAATGGAGCCCATGCAGGACCCTCACCATCCACCTACATTTAAAAAGAAGTAACAAGTGATTAGTACAGGGGGAAATAGCAGAACACCATGGACATTTACATGCCATTTTTATAAACCAATACCTCCAGTTTACCAACTGATGGATTGCGTATATTTGAAAATAATTTGTGGTTAAGTTCAAGGAATATGCAACTAAATGAGAGAGAAGAGAGAGAGAACCTTGGCGGAAGTATCTGTCGATTGGGATGGCATCTTGCTCAACTCTGAAAAGAATGCTTCCTTCCTTCGCTTCTTTATTACTGGCAAGGTTAAGAGAATATTCACTATGTTCAGAATTGAAACAATGCTATAAAGAATAGTATGTGTTGATTCAACAATGAAATGGAGGAATAAATTAGCTGGATTCATAGCAACTCAAATGCCAATGTACTTGTCAGGAAACAAACTCCATAGCAAATAAGAATCACCAGAACCCGATTCTACAAGCAACTCCAAAGTTCAAACAAAGCAACTATAGATCGGTTTCCTTGTACAAATGGTGGATTAAGTAGCGCAGAAATACTGGAATTAGCTTTCAAAAAATACGTAATTAGCTGAAGAGATTGCCTCGAAAGCTGAAATGGTGACCACAAGCAGTGCAATTCAATTGTGATTTCCTGCTCTCCCAGTTTTGGAGGAAGAACAAAATTCAAGTCTTGCAATAGAAAGATGTAGTGAAATGGAGTGTGGCTTACAATGCAATAAATTACAATAACATTTTCTTACTTACCTTCCCACACACCAAAATAATAGGGAAGAAAGAAACGAAAAGAACAATATTGAAAAAAAATAAAGCAACTACCTTTTTAGTAAGATTTGAAATGTGGATGCAAACAAAGGGTGTCCAAACATGACAAACTTGAAAAGTATTGTGTATATGTTTTATGAATATATATATATATATATATATATATATATATACATATATATATATATACATATACATATTAGTTAAAGCATTAAAATCGCCATATGGGCAATTGTGATTAATATGAATCAATTGTTAAATTTCCTGACTAAAGCTTTTCAAATAATCAAATACAAGTTGAAATCTGTAGTCCTGTAATTCAGAGATCATAGATAGAGTGAGACAAGTGATAAGTATCTTCAAAAGCATAGGTCATGGTTCAGTACTCCAATTAAATAATGATCTACTTAGGGACCACCCAACAATAGTATACTGTGGACTTACCGTGTGCGAGGTTTGGGGGTATTAAGCGCAATAGGTCGTTTAACCACTGCACACCAAAAAGGTAGTGGCTGTAGGTTCCTCATCACAAAAAGAGAACAATAATTTAAAGATCATAGATAAATGGGGCCTGAAAAGGGTACACAATAATATTTTCTTGCTAGTCTATAATAGTTAGCGATAATCTCATTTGGATGTTTAGTGAAATGGGAGAAGCAATGTTAATGATTTTTATGTGATCCTAAATGCTCGTAGCTAAATGCCCCTGTGATGTAATTGAGCCAAAGCACGATCAAGTCACCCTTGTTATTGAACACCAGTTGGTTGTAAAAAAATAATAAGGCCGACTACAATACGGGATATTGGCCATTACAATGAAATTCAGAAACATTTGTCATGAAGGTACCAAAATTTCAATGTATACAAACAAAAATATCACATGTAATATGTGCTCTAAGAAAAAGAATACAAATCAATTTTAGTAGCAGTTGGAAATTTATAAACAAAACTATTCAGACCATGTATCATATTATAAGTTTAACAAGAGAACTATCTCAGCAAGTAAGGGCAATGAGGTTCTTTAGTAATGCATTATACAGTATCCACACTTCCACATACCTTTTGCATCTTTAGACCTTGAAGGATTCAATCCTTTCTGAGCATTTTGTGCCTTGTTCACCTGTATATAAGATATAATAAGATGTAAGTTCAAAATCCAGTAACTTGGACAAGGCAGACATATCAAGAAAATGACTTCAAATCAAAACAGCAACTTACAGCATTAAATAATTTGACCACTGAAAGTCCAGCCAAATACATGGAATTAGTGAAGACTGAGTTAGTTTGGGAGAGCCTAAAATAGGATAGAAAAAATGATATCCTTATCAAATAAATTTCAGCATACAAAGGCAATACAGTTACCTCCTTTTGTAGCAACTCCTATAAGAAACTTTTCATGTGTGTCCAAGAAATTAGCAGGCTTCGCATGTCCCTTCTCACCTACCTTTTTCAGTTAAGAAGAAATGTAAAACAGATAAACTGATTCTCGTAGAAGGAAATATAACAGTAAATACCACAAAATGCGTGCCTAAATGCACCTGGTGTTGGAGAGAGAGAGAGAGAGAGACAGGGTAATAAGAAAAAAAATACCATGTGTTTTTCCTTCTTTGCTTCTCCTTTAACCTTGCGTTCTGCTTCTTCATCAGCAAGTTTCTCAGCTATAAGCTTCTTGTGTGCTGATAATACAGGACCCTGCAAAGACATTGACTTTCATACAAATATATAGATGACAGATCAGAGGTAGTAACAAAAATTAAGAGGCTTACCAATACATCGTCAGAAACACTCTTCGTCGTGATTTTCTTAAATGCCATTTTGAATGCTTTACAACCTTCAGCAAACTTTGTGATCCCAGGCTGAATTTCACCATTTTCATCTTCAGAAAATTCAAAATCCTCACCAACATCCCCATGGTCCTCTCCTCCATCAGAAGATCCATCATCAAAAACCTCTTCTTTGCCAAGTGACTGTTCCTTTCTATGTGTAATCACAGGAGCGGGTTCCTCATCATCATCTGAATTATAGTCTCTTGCCCTTTTGCGGAATAATTTTTGCATTTTCTTATCTATTTTAACCTTCTCTCCAGAGCCCTTAAACACCTTTAACTTTTTCTTTCCTTTACTGCCCTTTTTGTGCCCTAATTTTCTCTTCATTGGGACATTTCCAGCTTCTTGTATCTGTGTTTCTTCGGCCATTGTCTTGGCCCGATCTCCTTATAAAGTACACTATGATCAAATTAACGAGTGAGAACAGAACTTACAAATTAATTATCACTAGTTTTCATTTGGCAAACAGCTTAAATACATAATACTACTTTCAAATATATCTATATAGATATATTGCACAGAGTTTAAAAAACAAAACCAACAAAAAGAAAAATTAAAGTTACAAGACTTGCAAATTGCAACAAAAAAAAACTGCACCAATTTGGTGCAATCCATCAAATAAAAGGAACAACAACGAAATCATAAAATGTTGATAAACGTTATGGTTTGATATCGTCACTGTTATATGTAAAAATGAGCCAGTGACATTGTTGATACAGCTTTGTTTTCTATGTACACTTGTATGGATGGATCATTTTGAAATCAAATCAAATAAGCTTCAGGGGATGTTTAGCAGGAATTATCAACTTAAGTTCAAACAAAACAAACTGAATAAGTACTCATTAATAAAGTACCCCTAAGTCACCATGTATTTTAACTGTAATATTCAATTCAGTTTGCAGTGTTTTTTAATTATGGGTGTGAGATGGAAACACTAGTATGCAAATAAAGTGCCTAGTAAAAATTTCTTAAAACATGATTCTCTAAAAATAATTTCTCTAAACATGATTCATACAAATAATTTCTCACCTCCTTCCTAATCATCTCTTGCATCACAGAGAGAATCTTAAAATACAATCTGGCATATGAAAATTCTAAACAAACAATTTTATATATAGTACACATGCAGCAATACTACTGCTACAGCTATGCTTTATTCGTGATTGACCAGTAAAAAATTTTATGCAGGTTTGAATAGAGAAAGAGGGGTGATAAGATAGAAAAATAGGAGAACTAAGACTGCAATTTGTTTTGTTATTGGCCGAGAAGTTTAAATGAAACCAACAAAGGGGAGGAGCTGAATATTGATATACAAAACAAAAGCAGGGGACAATACATTCTCACCAACCAACAACTACTTGATTCCATTATCCAAAAAATTGATGATTTATAAATTCTAAACAAACAATTTTATATATAGTACACATGCAACAATACTACTACTACAGCTATGCCAAAAGGCCCAAAACCAGTAAATAAAGATTCTCAACAGAACTCCAAAAAAAATTTCACTTAATGATCACTTTCCCCCAAAATCCAAATCACGGGCAAAAGGAAATTTACAGGTAGACATTAGACTAAAAGAGGGAGGAAGTCGAGAACATACCACAGTGAGACGGCGAGTCGGCGAGAGTCGCGAGACAGACAGAGAGGCGGAGCCGCGCCGGGGATTGAGACAGGGACAGTCGAGACTCAAGAGTCGAGAGTCGAGATGCAAGACTGCAAGAGGGCAAGAGGCTGAGGTCCTGAGGAATCGAGAGTGGAGATCTGGCCTCTGGGACTGGGAAAGTAGCAGCGGTCGAGCGGGCTAGGGCAAAGCAAAATGGGAGAAAATATTACAGTGATAGTTATGATAGTTATAATAGATAAAATTATAAAATTAATTTTTTAAAGTATTAAAGTTTGGTTATTCGGGTATTTGAATAGTCTGTTTTTTGAAAATCGAAACCGAAATCGAATAGCGAGTAATAATTCGAATATAACCGAAATTATAAAAAAAAAAACCGAAATTATAAAAAAAAACCGAAAAACCAAAATAATTTGGTTAAAATAATTCTGTTCGGTTCGATAATTCAATTTTATCCGTTTTCTGCTCACTCCTAATCTGAATTATAGTCTTTTGCCTTCTTGCGAAATAATTTTTGCATTTTCTTATCTATTTTAATCTTCTCTCCAGAGCCCTTAAACACTTTTAACTTTTGGGTTAAGTTCGGATGACTACCTGGGGTTTAAACGATTTCACTAATTTTGAACGTATTAAATTTTTTTTCTTACTATTTCACTAATTTTTATTTTTTGAGAAAATTACTACTACCTCGATTCTCAAAAGAATAATTCAAAATACAATTTTTTTATCCTTAAAAAAATGAACTAAGTTACATAAAATAAGGGAAAAATATATTATTTAGTAAGTTATTAATATAAAAAAAATTAAAAGATCTCGTCATATAATATAATTTTATAGGATTACTATGAATATTTTTTTTAAAAAAATTCTTAATTTATGTTTATTCTTTTCGGGACGGAGGGAGTAATCGAAAGCGGAACAAGTGTGTTAATGGAGTTAGTGTTAAAGATAAAGTCCTTCTCCGGCGACCGGTCTAATTTTTTGTTTTTTTCTATTGCTTCTTAAAAAATATATAGTATTTATTTTAACTAAATTTTTTATAGAATTCAGTGTTTTAGGTGTAATTTGGATACATATACAAAACATGCAGGGTTGTACAGTACATTTGTACAATCTTATTGTGACGCCCCCAAAATAGGTATACAACACCCATTCTGAGTTGCCAAATACATGATGCAGAAAGCAAACTACAACTTCAATAATACAATTGTCGTGCAAAATACGATAACACATACTGTGAGTTTAAATACAAATATTGTCTTCTAGACAAAATTCACACTTAAATAAGTCCTCATTACAATTATTCAAACACTATTTTATAGAAATAGTGAGGACTGCTAAAATATCTTTCTAGAACCATCACTCCATACCCGACTAGATCCTCTTTGTGTTACTCACCTCCCGAGAAGAAAAATGGAACAAAAAGGAAAATGATGAGCTCAACTAGCCCAGTAAAAAATATTATGACTAAGATAATATACAACAAATTATCGTTAGTCCTCAACAGAAAAAAATCTGATTGAATATAATAGACAACAAATTTTAGATCAATATTCTGCAGCGGAAACAACAATCCATTAGAAGAATCAAGTAGAGAATGAGTTCTACTATCCTCTAAGATTTAAAAGACCATCGTCAATATTTTATCCCTGTAACAACAATCAATATACATCTTTAATCGAATATTCATCTTTGCACTACAGAGCAAAGATATTCATTTGTATCACCAGTTGGTAGTCGTGTTCATCTCAACACATTCATCTTTGCGGTATGGGCCAAAGATATTCATCGATTAATATATCATTCATCTTCTTTGCACTACTGGTAAAAAGATATTCAATAATATCATCATTAAGGACCGAGGATGATGAAAATATTTTTAGAATCGAATCCAAATGAGACAGAAGGACAAATATTAGGAATTCATGTTACAGTTTATCCAAGATCACTAATACTTCATAATAACAAATTTTGAAGCAAAATTCAAAAATAACGATCAAAACATGGATACAATCAAAATTATAGAAAAAAGAATTAGGAGCTTTTTGCAGTTCATGCAAAATCAGACGAGGCACACTCGTGTACAAAATACGGGTGGAAGTGATGGCAACGCGCGCTGAACTGCAAAAAGCTCATAATTCTTTTTTCTATTATTTTTAAAAAAATATATAGTATTTATTTTTATTAGAATTTTTTTAGAATTCAGTATTTTAAATGTAATTTAGATACATATACAAAATAAGTGTAAGACCCCAACTTATTATAAATAAAATTAAATTTTCTCTATTCATTATTCTAAATTAATAAGGTGTTAATTTGATATAATGCTTTGGTTATGGGTGAAATGTGCAAATTTTACAAAATAAGCAGTGGTTATAAAATATTCATTTTTGTTGGGGAATATTCTTTTTGGTCGTGGAATATTTTTTTGTCGGAGAATATTAAATGCGACAGCACAAGACCGATTCGTGGGGCTCATAATGAGAATAACCGCACGAGATGAAGAAAGCGGCGAAGTATGAGTTTTTTATAAATAACAGCGTAGTTATTCTGCTAACAACCTTGTTGGAATACACAGTGGTTAAAATACGATGTCGTGTGGTTGCGTAGTAGCGCACGGTGTGATCGCGATAAGATTATTGAATTATTGATTAAATGCGTAAGAAGGCACTAGTCGATAATTATTCTGATGAGTTATTGTTCAATATTTTATTTTATTGATTCAATAATTGTTGCGTTGATATTTAATATTATTGTTGTTTCAATAATTGTCATTTATTGATATTTCTCATTATCGGATCGATAATTCATATTATTTGAGTAATATTATTAGATAAGCATTATTGGCAATGTCTGAAAATTACATCGAGGAGAGGTTTGGTCACCTAATTGCAAGCCAAATGAGGAGAAATCCTTATTGGCCTTCTCTTTCTTGGGAGCACCGATTATTATAATTGTGATTACGTAATATTATTTGTGAATAATTAATTATTGATTTATATGATAAAAAAATATTTATTTGATGTGGATATAAATGATGGATTTATTTATATGGTTATAAATAAAGGAATTAATGCTAAGGTATTTTATCAGTATTTTGTCAGAATAGAGGAATTAAAAATTATCCGTTTGTGGATTTCAGATATTTTTGGTTTGGAATTTGGAAAAACTCAAAGCTATAAAGTTGTAGAGAATTCGATTTCGTGTGGAATGGACATAAAATTCTTATTTTTCTGATAAACGGACTATTTTCTATGAATTGTTGAAATTTCAGAAAATAAAATAATTTTTATTAAAATTATGGGTGGGACCCACTTTTGTTTTACAACATGTGGGCTGCCAATTTGGTTCAAAGATGGCTGGCCTTGATTTTCAACAAAGTGTGCGCAGAATGAAAGAAATGAAATAATAATATTTTATTATTTTAGTCTCTTTTGGCGTTCTAGCATTTACCTATAAATAGACGTTTGGGTAAGAATTGAAAATCACACCAGAAATAAGTTTTCTTTCTCTCTAGATTATCGAGCGTATTTTTGTGAGTATTTTGATACTTTGAGAGTTGCTGTTCGACACAAGTTTCCTTCGACTTTCTATCCGATATTCCGATCAGAAGTACCATTATTTTGAGGTAAGGGATGTTATTTTCTTCTTAAATGATATTATTTTCTTCAATATCATTATGCCGAAATATTGGTGAACTTTTTAATCAAATTTAGAACTTTTTGTGTGGGAGTTCTTATTCACGATATCTGTGATATTCACGTATCACGATACTATTTACGAATCTGACCTTATTCACCAAAAAATAAAAATTTTCTTTTTGTCCAAGATGTCTATTTTGGCTACTATCTTTGATTGTATCCATGTTTTGATCGTTATTTTTGAATTCTGCTTCAAAATTTGTTATTATGAAGTATTAGTGATCTTGGATAAATTGTAACACGAATCCCTAATATTTGTCATTCATCTCCACCGGATTCGTTCTCTAAAATGTTTTTCATCATCCTCGGTCCTTAATGATGATATTATTGAATATCTTTGGCCATGTAGTGCAAAGATGAATGATATATTAATCGATGAATATCTTTGACCGTAGTGTAAAGATGAAAGCGGTGTTGAGATGAAACGTGATCAACTCCGATATGAAATGAATATCTTTGGCTGTGGTGCAAAGATGTATATTGATTGTTATTACGAGAATAAAATATTGATGATGGACTTTTAAATCTTAGAAGATAGTAGAACTCATTCTCTACTTGACTCTTCTAATAGATTGTTGTTTTCGCTGTAGAATATTGATCTAAAACTTGTTGTCTATTATATTCTATCAGATTTTTCCCTCTTGAGGACTAACGATAATTTATTGTATATTATCTTAGTCATAATATTTTTTACTGAGCTAGTTGAGCTAATCCTTTTCCTTTTTGTTCTATTTTTCTTCTCAGGAGGTGAGAACATAGCAGGATCTAGTCGGGGTATGGAGTGATGGTTCTAGAAAGATATTTTAGCAGTCCTCACTATTTCTGTAAAATAGTGTTTGTATAATTGTAATGAAGACTTATTTGAGTGTGGATATTGTCTAGAAGACAACATTTGTATTTAAACTTACAGTATGTGTTGTCGTATTTTGCACGACAATCGTATTATTGAAATTGTAGTTTGCTTTCTATACCATATATTTGGCGACTCAGAATGGGTGTTGTATACCTATTTTGGGGTGTCACAAAACCCCCTCCCGCCCCCCCGCCTTGCCTCTCTCCTCGCCTCCGCCTCCGCCTCCTAGTTCCGCCTCTGAATTGGGTTAAATATTTTTTTTATCATTCTACTTTATGTCAATGTATAAATAAGTTATTAATTTTTTTTAGAGTCAAGTTATTGAACTTTTGTTTACTTATAAAATGTGAAAAAATCCGTAAGTCAGTTGACTTTTAACAGAAATATCCACATTAGTTGCACACGTGTAAAAAAAAATTATTATGTGGCACAAATCATCCCATGTGACTCACTCATATATAGTGAATCATCAACTAATTACACTTTGACACATGAGTTCGTAAAATCTTTTTTTTGTTGTTGTAAATTTCTTGTCATTATAACAATACTCCTATTTATCAGTTCAATTGTTCACATATCAACTAGGTAGCGCAAACGATTTATAGAGTAAAGGAATGATTGTACTTGATCAGGGTTTTAACCTTTTTCTTCTTTGTCATTAGGTCAGCAACTTTCTTGATCTACTGTACGGAATATAACTTTCTTGTATTTACCCTTTCCCAACGGAACGGAAGGAAGTTGGATAGAGTAGAATCTAGGACCCAAATTTTCAGAATCTGGCTTCTTATAGCAACCCAATTATGCCATGCCATGCCACCTATTGGCAACAAAAAGGATGCCCCTTTTAAATGCAGGCACGTATTATTTGGAATATGATTATGATTATGATGGTGGGAACAAATTCATGCATACACGCGGAGGTCTTCTACTTTTGGTTAGTTTGTTTGGACAAAATTACTTGAAAAATGGTGCATGCATGCATGGCAGGTAATTAAACTATATATGAATTGAAGAATGAGAGTATAAAGTAACCATGCATATATAGTTCAAATGATGAGGTTATATAGGAATAAGCTAGCTACCTACCTACTTAGATAAGGAAGAACACTTTAAAATGTCATCAAAATAAAGAATCATCACATGTACCTACAAAATAAAAATATCAAATAAATCGATAAAATTAATAAAATACCCACTGTAGTTGGCAAGTTTTACTGATTATACAATTGAACTTTTAATTTTTCAAATTACCCCACTAAACTAATTATTATTTTGAAATTGGGTTATTCCGTTAAAAAAAAATAAACGGACGTTAATTTTTTATCTACAAAACTAATGAATTACCCATTGTAGTTGGCACGTTTTACTGATTACATCATTGAACTTTTAATTTTTCAGATTACCCCATTAAACTAATTAAAAAATGATTATTTTAAATATTTTTAAAAATTATTATTATTTTCAGTAAAAAATATTAGAAACTTTAATTTTTTTTTCCATAAAATGAGTAAAGTTTCAAAAATATAGACTTAAAAAAATTAAAGTTTTATGAAACTTTACTGATTTAAAAAAATCTTTTTTTTCTTTTGAAAATAAAGTTTATTTTTTTGAATCTATATTTTATAAAATTTTACTTATTTTTTAAAATATGAAGAATTTTCCAATTTTTCTTGAAAATAATATTTATTTATAAAATTATTAATTTCTTTTTGAAAAAAAGTGAATCAGTTTTTTTATTTATCTTTTCTTTTTTTTTTATTTTAATTTCTATTTTTAGTTTTTTTTTAAAAATTATAATATTAAGAATGGGTCATTCTGTTAAAAATTAAGTAGATATTAATTTAATTTAAAATCACTTTAATTTTTTGAATCTATATTTTAAATATGAAACTCTACTCATTTTATGAAGAAAAAAAAGTTTCTAATATTTTTACTTAAAATAATAATTATTTTTAAGAATATTTAAAATAATTATTTTTAATTAGTTTAATGGGATAATTTGAAAAATTAAAAGTTCAATGGTGTAATCAGTAGAATATGCCAACTACAGTGGGTAATTCATTAGTTTTGTAGATAAAAAATTAACGTCCGTTTATTTTTTTAACGGAATGACCCAATTTCAAAATAATAATTAATTTTGTGGTGTAATCAGTAAAACCTATCAGCTACAGTGGATATTTCTTTAGTTTTGTCCAATGAAATCTAAACCATAAAACATCATTTAAAATGTCTTCTTGTTACACTTTTAGATGCAAAATCATCAATTATACTATCATATTTAATTTAATATTTTCAAACATATAATTTTCAATGCATAATATCGCTAATCTTTTTATTATTTTATTTTTTTATACACATAAATACATAAGTTTATAAAAAAAATTGGACCCTCCTCAATTGTGGGTCTGTCTAGGTTTATCTGTTGGCCCATGCTCGTAAATTTGCTCTCTGTGTGCATTTCATATATTTTATGTTATTTTATAGGCTATGACACGACATTAGCATGAATAAGCAAGGAAAAACAATCCGAACATATTTTGGATTACAATATAAAAGCAAAGACAAGAAGAAGAGATTGCAGAGCTTTTAATGATAAGTTGGATGCATGTTCTTGGCTTGGAACTTGAATTTTATTGTAGATCTACTTCTTAAACATCTTGAATCGTCTCGATAACAGTTTATATGAAAAAGTTATGACCTTTTTATCAACAGAGATCAAAGCTTAGAGTCATCATGCTTGCCATTTACATAACAGTCACTTGGGGCCCAATTTTGACCTTGTTCCAGCTAGAATATCTCAATTCTCAAATAATTTAAGTAGCTTCGATTTGATAGATGGCAGGTCTCGTAACTCTTCCCGGATCAAAAGTTATGGCCGTTTTACCAAAGAAAGACTGGCGCGAGGCACACTAGACCATCAGATTTTCTGCATCTCTAGCACGGGGCGCGCCCAAAATAGCCTAGGAACAGCGCGAGGGGCGTCAGACGTCAAGGAGAGAGCTGATTTGGGTGTTATGTTGTCCAATTTGAGTTAAAATAGAATTTTAGTTGCATAACTTGCTGAGGTTTCCATTAGGACTATAAAGATTATAACTTGAATTCTAAAGACTTTTGATTGCAGTTCATTGAGAGCCACTGTGACGCCCCCAAAATTAGGTATACATCACCCATCTTGGGTAGTCAGATACATGGTACAGAATTTAAATACAACTTACTAATATAACTGTCGTGTACAATACGACATAAACTGTGAGTTTGAATACAATATTGTCTACTAGATATTATACAAACTCAAAAGGAGTCCTCATTACAATTATTATCACACTATTTCACGTAATAGTGAGGACTACTAATGCTATCCTCCTCGGACCATTACTCCGCTCCCCGACTCGTCCCAAATTTATATTCTCATTTCACGAAGAGAACAAAGAAAGAAAGGGTGAGCTCAACTAGCTCAAGAAGAAATATTATGACTAAGATAATGCGAGAATAAATTATCATTAGCCTACAACAATGTTAAACCGATAAAATATAATGAATATCAAGTTTAACTACAATGAGAACAAAGAATCTATTAAAAGAGTCAAGTAAAAATAAAATCTACTATCTTTTATGATTTAAAAGGTTTTTCATCATTTATATATATTGAGACTCAACTTTAATAAATATTCCACATCATCGAATCACCCCACGCACTTACCAAGGATATTCTTTAGTATCACGACCACAATTATTCATACACTACGAATCAAGAATATTTGTGTATTCATTAATAGTCATGATCATGCCAACAATCTGTCCATCAATGCACTACGGGCCACCGAGGATTTTTACCACATCATTTGTAACATTACGGTCGTGATTACACCGAATAGTCTCTCATTCATAATCATACCAAGTCCATCTATGCACTACGTGCTGAAGCCACGTATGACTTTCAACATAATATAAACATGAGGATGTTGACAATGATATAAGAATTCAATAAAACAAGTTCAAGAATTAATTTATCTAGGAACCAATAACATCCAAACTCATCGACACGATCATCTTTTTTTGTAGAGTAAAATTCAAGAATCTTGAGAAGAATATTTCCATGAAAGGATCTTTGGATGAAGCCTTGAAATATCGAGGATATTCCACTAATTTCATGGAGTATAGAAGTCAAAGTTTTAACCAACCGGGTATAATAAAGAATGGAATAACAAAAGAAATCACCATGCATGCGATAGGCCATACATACGCAGTTATTCCAACAGTAATAATAAATAACGGAACCCAGTCCCACAAAAACGCATGCATGTGATATTCAACGAATAATAAAGAATGGAACCAGTCCGTAAGTAAACGCATGCATGTGATGTTCCAAATGAATAATAATAAAAAGATTTTAACCAGTCCGTGTAAAACACACGCATGATGTGATGTTTCAACAGAATAATAATAAAAAGATTTTAACCCGTGTCCGGTGTAAAACACATGCATGGATGTTCCAATGAATAATAGAAGAATGTCACCAAGTATAGGGTAAACCATTATACAAAGTTATTCCAATGTAATAATAAGCGATGGAATAACAACAGATTCTCTTCATGAATAAGAAAGAATAACACCCCTTACTTTTAGTAGGAGATTGAATCTGCGAGATGTAGTAACAAAATACTCTTCTTCTTTCTCTCTTATTCTCTATAATTTCTCTCTATAAACAAATGAATTCGTGAAAATAATGAAGCACTAGGCCTCTATTTATAGAAGATTTCTAGCTTAAGACCTTCCATGTGAAAAGCCGCAAGTGGCTTGACGACCGTGATGTGAAAAGAAAAGTGGTTTGACGCAGAATGTGAAACGACAAGTGGTTCGGACGTCTGAATGTGAAACGACAAGTGGTTTGACGTCTGGTAAAGGTAATTTCTATTGACGAATGTAATTACTATTCACAAAGGTAATTACTATTGACGAAGAGACTCTTAGATGATGACATATACGGGCCCCCATAAAATAATCAAACTTACCACAAACGCGTCTCATAATGTACTCTTTATATACATCTAGGATTGAATAAATATTACCACAAATCATTTTATTTTAATCAACACATATTTAATCTTTCAACAATTATTAATCATTTATAACTTGTCGTCTCAATTATTGATTTAATACTATAACATATTATACTGAGATATTACATCGTGACAATAATTGAATCAATAATATAAGAGATATGATCAAGAATTCTTCGTAGCAATAATTGAGCATAGCATGGTGAGTGACTTCTCACGTAAGCATCAATAATCAATATCGTGTGCTACTCTTATACAACTACGCCAGTATTATTGTACTTTTAACTACCGGGTAGTTCAATGCGGTTTTAACGGTAACACCTTTGCTGTTATTTTTATAGAAAGATAATTTTGTCGCTTTCTAACTACGACAATACTTCCGTTAATGGGGTCCACCAATAATTGAGCCGCCGTCTGCGAATATTCCCAAACAAAAAGAATATTCCCCACCAAACGAATATTTTATAACAACTTCTTACTTTTTGCAAAATTTATAAATATTACCCACAACTATAACATTATATCAAATTTATTCCATAATATTCAAAAATAATATTTATAAAAAAATTCATCTTTATTTATAAAAGTTGGGGTCTTACAGCCACTTTTACTAAAACTTGGAGATTTTCATTAGAGAACACACAAGACGGAGATTGAAGCTTGGATATTGAAGATTTCTCGACAGTGTTTTTCTTCTTCTCTTAATTTCATTTTATGTACTTGAGACGTTATTTAATTTTAATCTTCTAGTTTTTATTACAATGATGAACTAATTTTTTAATTAGGAATACAATGGAACCTTTTGCAAAGCAGTAGTTTAGTTATCTTTATTTCCACTGATTATTGATTCTTGTCAAGGGTAACATAATAGTGTATGAGACAAAAATATTTGTATACCATGTGTAACTGTGATAGGAGTTTGTGCTTAATGAAACTATTTTAAGTGTATTGTATGAAAACAGCAAAATGACTGAAATATGTCTTTTATTAATCATTGAAAGATGTTAATAAATTGATAGGCAATCCTAGTTAGCAACTCATTGAATTAATTAACTGGGAATAAGATAAGGTAATTATTGTAGAGCAATTGGGGAAATTGTATTACTAAGTCTAAATCATCTAGTGATCAATCTTTGTCAGTTAATTTAGTTTTCACTTTTATTTAATTATTTTCACAAATCAATTGAGTTGACTGTTTAAGTAGATTTAACTTGGTAAAAATTTAGTAATTAGAGTAATTATTAGTAACTATTTTGTGTGGGTTCGATACTCTTATTTACTTCTATATTATTAGTTAATTAATTGACCATATACACTTGACCAAATTGTTAATATATAAAATGGACAACAATTGCCCTAAAATAATTTGCGTTAAAATATTCAATAGAGCAACAACACTAACAAATTTTGGCATTTGAATTTGCTGAAGATTCATGTTGAATTTATGATGGTTATTGAGTTTTAGTTGAATATGATGAATATTTATATTGAATTCAACATAATTTGTTGAATTTTTATATTAATATTTGAATTTTATTATTTGAATCCAGTTTATTAATTGATTTAGGATACACTAGATTTTGACTTAGGTGTGATGAATTTTGTTGTTTTTTATGTGTGTACGTTTAACAAGGAAAAAAATTTCATTTCAATGAGTTGGCCAAAAAAAAATAATCAACTCAATTATGCTAATGTAATTTGGAGGTTAGTTCAATAGAAAAAAATATTGATTAGTCTCTATTCAAATATACTATTAGTTATAAAATTTCTTATATTAAAAAATTAAATAAATTAGATAAAATTTAAATTTAAAAATATTTCAAAAATCAAACTTGTTAGTGGATGGAGTAATTTGATAAGAGAACATGGAGTGAACAAATTGATAAAATGGTGGTACTTGTAGTGGGGTGAGTGACCCTTTATAAATAAGGCAGGGGGCCTGATCTGGAGGGAGTAGAAATAAATAGATAGATAGAAATGGACAAAAACGGGTATTACCCTGATGTGGTTGTATCTTTTTAAATATTATCTCATTAAATTTTAAAAATGTATTAAAATTTTAAAAATATATTAATTAGACCATTTTGTTAAATTTATTAGACGGACGTCAAAATTTTTTATTTTATTTTCAGATCTAGTATTAAAAAGAAAAAAGAAAAAAGAAAAAAACCTATAAATGCTTAGGTGACTTGTATTAAAATAAAAAAAAAAAGCAAAACTAATGATTTGGCTACTGTAATTGGCAAATTTTACTTATTACATTATTGTACTTTTAATTTTTTAAATTACTCTATTGAACTAATTATAAATTTACAATTGGGTCAGTCTATTAATTCCAGTTCACTTTTGTTAAATTGATTTTGTTTTTTTTTTTCTTACGTGACTTTTAAACAGAAAATAAAAAATAAAAGAAATGACATCGCCCAATCAAGATAGACCCACACACGGCAACCAGCAGGCAAACTTGCAAACCACCCACCAGCTAGGCTCCGGCGATACTAGACATAACTCTAGCATATTATTATCTCTTTTCCATCCTGCATCACATAATTATGAACTTAAAGGGGATGATTATACTGACTTCCTTTTGGTTTGCAATAAAAGTATTTTAAGATTGGAATCGTCTGAAACTCTTAAAAGATCAACTTTGTACACGTCGTAGCTTAAGAATTTCGCCATCGCAATGACAAAATTGAATTTTCCAGTACCGGATGGTCCGTAGAGAGTATAACTCTGCTTCTAAACACGACAAACAATTTAAGTTTTGATTTGACCTTATTTTTCAGATCTTGATCCATAACCAGCAATCATATTTGACGAGATGAAAAGGTAAATCATTAATTTTCAAAAGGAATTCCCAACTTCCCTCAAATTTAAAACCCCAATTGAGTCCAATTTTTTAAAATTTCATATTTAAAAAGGAATTCCAAAACCCTAAAGGAGTCCAATTTCAAAATTTACATACTTACAAAAGAATTAGGGTTCCAACCTCTGCTCAATTTCAGTCACGATAGAAAATTTTGGTTTTTTTTACTATGATGTAGGTGGGTGATGGCGGTTGATTGATGATTTCGACTGTCGCCAATAGAAAAAATTAGGAAAATAAATTTGAAAGAGCTTGAAGAAGTTCTCCAATTTAATGAAAACCTTCAGGACAACCATTTTTATTCTAAAGTTTTAACATACCTCAATTCCTTAGCCTCCGTTGAAGACTTCGATTTCACCAATCTCTTCTCCGACAAGAAATTAAACGATATTTTCCTCTGCAACTTTTTTGATTTATTTGAAAACGATATTTCGGCACATGAACTTCTCCGGGCCGAACTATTGAGTGGTGAGGGTGAGCTATACGCTGTGTCGAATCAAGGCTGGCTCGGATGGACAAGATAAAGAGCACCACTCGCGACGACTACCAGAGGCCGTCGTTGATGCTCCGATCAACCATAGTGATGAGAAGAAAAATACGACAGAATTATGGAAGAGGAATGGAAAAAGGGTTTTAACGCTTAATCCAAGTAGGACAATCCATGTTATTTTTCTGTTTTTTGTTTTTTTTACTTGCCACGTGTGAAAAAAAGTATTATTTTTTTTGCCACATAATATTTTTTTATTTTTGTATTTCTTTTCCGAGTCACATAGATAAAAATATTAACGCCTGTTTAATTTTTTTAAATAGATTGACCCAATTATAAATTTATAATTAGTTCAATAGGATAATTTAAAAAATAAAAAGTACAGTGATATAATAATTAAATTTATCAATTACAATGACCAAATCATTAATTTTGCCAAATAAAAAATAAGAAACCAAATCAGCTAGTAAGTCAAAAAAAGAAAGAAAGTAAGCAGTCATTTTCTAAATATCAAGTGTCCCCAAAATATTGTCATCTTCACCCTTTAGTCGAGTCGTAACTCACTTGTTTTAATTTCAAATAATACAAATATTATATCAAAATTTTCGTATCAATGAGATCATTGTATTCATTTCACAAAAGGAAGTCAAAGATTAATTAGCAGGTCTGGGTCTGAACAAATTAATGAAAATTGCAATGAAGAGAATCCAGAAGGAGATTTACCAGATTTTGTCCACTAAGCGAGCTCATCTGGATCCTAAATCTATCTCTGTTCGATCCTCTCCCACCTCGCATGCATCCACTATGTCTATTATGTCAGATTTTGACGACGGTAACGATGAAGATGAAATTTGAATCGCCGACGACTCCATTTCTGAAGTGGAACTTGTCTCGAGAATTGCTATGATTGATTTGAAATTGATAGCGGATTGTATGATTTCATCCGGTTATGAAAAAAAAATGTGTCACAATATACAAGTCTATGCGTAAATCGATCTTCGATGAAGCTATATATCAGCTTGGAGTTGACAAAATGATTTCTAGTAAGATTCATAGGATGGATTGGGAGGTTTTGGAGATCATAATACAAAATTGGTTGAATGCTTTGAAGGTCGCCATGGATACGCTGTTCAACGGAGAAAGAATCTTCTGTGATCAGGTCTTTGCCACCTCGAAATTGATTTTATAATTTTGTATTATTCTAATAAATATTTTGTACTTTTGTATTATTCTAATAATTTTTTTGATTTTTTATTATTCTTTTGTCAAATCAATAATAATTTTAATTTTTTTATTTTATTTGCACAAATACGTAAAGATGTCCGTCCAACAAATTTAACAGAATAGTCAAATTAATAATTTTTAAAAAATTTAGTATGTCAATTACATATTTTTAAAATTTTGTTTAATATTTAATTGTCAATAACGAGATTGTAAATTTGTAATACCCTTTTTGCCGATAGAAAGGGAACATCATCATCAACCCATTATCGCCTCTGTCTCATTCTCTCACCTTGCCTTGGGATCATATGCTATGAACCTACCCTCCCTTTTCTTCTGTTAAATCCCTCCCTTTTTCTGAATCTCTTTTTCTCTCCCAGTTCTCTCC
Source organism: Panax quinquefolius (assembly GCA_020205615.1). Taxonomy (NCBI): domain Eukaryota; kingdom Viridiplantae; phylum Streptophyta; class Magnoliopsida; order Apiales; family Araliaceae; genus Panax; species Panax quinquefolius. The sequence continues at coordinate 134,109,244 of CM035161.1, forward strand.
AAATTCTTCCTTTCTTACCATTTATTCCATTTTGAAGCTAATCCAGTAAGTGTCTCTCCTTATGATGCTCTTTTTGCAGTTTGTTTCACAAAGTAGTGCTTAATTTTGCTCTTCAGAACTGGAAATTACCCTTTTTGATGTACTTTAGTGGCAAAGGACTTTTTATCTGTTTCAGATCTCAATTCCCAATTTGTTTTTCTTTGAAATTGTGTATGCTTATGGTTTATAAGTAGTGGGTTCTATGTTCAATCAGTAATATTGGTATTTTGATCTTCTGTTTCCTCTTTTTAGTCTACTTTTACATCCACTTTTGGCTGATTTTGATCATTTTATTATGACCCTATTCGCGTGTTTCATTTGATGATTTTTACTTGGATCTTCTCATTTCAAATCGTTTTTAGCCTGGGAATTTTATATGCATCGAAGAAGATATTCTTACAAATTTAGATGCGTGTTTGTTCAAATTTTTTTTATCAGTTTTTTCTCCAACTTGATGAACCCCCTGATTTATGTATATGTATTGGATGTTTATTAATGGGAATAGCAAGACGGCTGGGGAAGTGGGAAAGAAGAAGTCTTTTCAATTGATAAATTGGTTTCTATATTTGGAGAAATTGCTTTTTTACTTTTTTGTTGTTGAAATATAAGGAAAATAAAGTTTGTGGGTTGGATCTCTTCTTCATATTGGGATGATAAAGAAGCTCTAACTATTCAAAGTTTATATTAATTTTTTTACCAAATATATAATCCAATTAGGCCAGGTCTCTAGTGTTGGGTCTTTGCATACATTAGGTCCTGGAATTACTTACAGTACTGCTTCACTCAATCTGTTCCATATGCTCATTTCAAGCTAAATGGAATATTAACAAACAATAAGCTCTTTTTACCAGTTCATCTTTAGTTGTACACAAGTTCTTTCTTATGTTTATTGGACTGATTATTGTAACTTCTTTGCAGAAACATTGTGTTTGTGATCTTTTCAAGGATTCCACTACAACTAATTACGCACTTCAACAGTTCTGATTCTACATACAAGGTAGTTTGTAATCTAATTGCTTGGTTTTTTGATTTGATAAGAGAATTTGTTCTACTATAAATTAATGTTGCAGTCAGTTATTCACAAGACATGTCCTTCTGTTTTGTTATGACTTATGATGTATGTTGTTCTAAGAAACTTCATTTGATTTTGAAAAATATAAACTTGAAAGAAAAAAAAAACATGCAAAACATAGTCAGAGAAGGCAAAGTTTGCTTTTGTTGAAGGAACATTTTTCTTCGCCTCTTTTGTTGAAGGAACATTTTTCTTCGCCTCTTTTGTTTTCATTATGAAAACATGGTAGAAGTGGCTGCTTGCCTCTCTTGCTTTTCGGGACTAGAAAACACAACAAAGAATTAGAAATCATCTTCTTTGTGTATTTAGAAAAAAATAAGCTCCAGACAGTAGTGTTTAGAACATTTTCTGAAACAAACTTAACTAGTGCTTACTTGTTGTTTATGGTAAACTAACATAATTGAAATATCGTCAACTTAAGAACAACAAGATTTTGAAAAGCCCTTTTTCCCTTTTCTATTATGTGGTTTCCTATAAATGTTGAACTTTTCTGACACAAAAACACCAAAATAATTTCTAACTTCATTGCATTTGTGGCTATTCTTCTTTCTGCCTCTTTATTCTTTATCTCATTTGGCTAAATATTTAAAGCTTCCACTTCTTCTATTTAGGTTTGGAATCAAAGATGGGACTCTCATCATACCCAAATCCAGCTGATGCCGGAATGCTATGCATAATTCTGGTTAACACAGCCAAATCCATCTCTACTATGAAGGAAATAGTCGGGTTTATCCTTGGCATAGTAGGTATTCATATCTTATCATGGCAAGAATATAGCAGTGAGAGCCCCACAAACTTGTCTGGATACCGTGGAAGTTACCCAGAAACCTCTTTAGAAGAGTTCCGAAGCCGGATACCAGCTATTCGGTACGAGTCACTTCAAAGCCATAAGCAGCTCGAGCATGACTGCTCTGTTTGCTTGACAGATTTCAAACCAGAGGCAGTGATTAACCACCTATTTTGCGGGCATGTTTTCCATAGATTGTGCCTGGAAAATTGGTTGAAGTATCGGAATGTCACCTGCCCTAATTGCAGGAAGCATATGATTCCCGAAGAAGAAGAAGAAGATACTTGCCCAATGTGAGCGGCTCCAGATGAGATGCATCTTGAGCAAGTTCTGTTGTACAGCTTAGTAGTGTGTACATAGTCTATATCTAGATCTGGCGTAGTTTTGTATCTATATTTTCGTGCCAGCTTTTTTAGATGCCTCATGAAGTCTTAGTGAAAACAGAAGTTATATATATTGTACATATAAATGTAATGTTTCTAGTGTTTTATGCTTGTGTTGAGGAACTTCAGAAGAAAGAAAAGCATTGTACAACTACAGATATATATATATATATATATATATATATATATATATATATATATATATATATATATATATAAAGAAGAAAAAAAAAAACCAATTAAGGAACAGATTTACAAAATATGCTGCAATCCATAAAATACACAAGTCGACATGATATTTAAAAGTAGTTAAGAGTGAAAGAGCAGAAGAAAATAAATGTACATAATAATATTTATGAATGAAACCAGACCCAGACCATATGTTAATAATTATTATGTCATATTACACATGAGTATAATATAATTCAGAGTCGTTGGATTGATTTGAGTTTGGGGTACTAAGCGTGCAATTCGTTGGGTAGGTCGGAGAGCTTGGAGCCGACAGAGAGGCAACTGCGGGACAGTGGGTTCCTGTGGTACCTGCACCTGAAAGAACCAGCATGGGTGGTTGGTGAGCACAAGCAGTTGGACTTTAAGCTGCTTGCTTTTTGTACGGTTAAATCGGTTGATGGAGGATGATATTGTGATGAAAAATCCGTCGTCTTCAGTCGTACATGCGCCAGCACTGGTTTCTCAGCTACTACTTCTGTCGTCGTCCTGGGTTCTTCAGCCATTGTTAGGAATCCTGCCTTGAAAAATTCATCAACTAATTTAAATATACTACTACTACTACTACGAAAGAAGAGGCTATTAATTTCTATCCATTTTTTAGAAAAGCTATATGTATGTATGTATGTATGTATGTATGTATCTGGGATTTCTGAGGCTGATGAAAGAATTGAAATTTACATTTCCTAATTATCTTCCTCATGGAGTTTTCATTTTGCATGTCAGAGTGATTCTTTCATTAGATTTCTACCTGGGTGCCGAGGGAAATTTGAGTTATTAAATTGTAGTAATTAATGATTTCATAAATATTTTTTAATTTCACTAATATTAGAATGACATCAACAGACATCAAAATTATATATATATATATATATATATATATATATATATATATCCTGCATGTCTACTGTTTAAAAATAAATAAGTAAAATCTTGGTCCTATAAACAATGTGCCAACCTTAGAGATATAAATTGATCAGACTAGCTAGGCATTATTATGAAATAGAGTGCAGAATTACCTGAGCTGAGCCGAAATGTGATGATGATTTTTGTTTTCAAGGTTAATTTTCCTTTCCTTTCCTCTCCTCTCCTCTCCTCTCCTTCAATCTTCCTTGATGGAATGAAAGGAGATAGAAAGAGAAAAATAATTTTGCATAATTTAGGAGGTTAATTTCTTGAAACAATCTGTACCCCAATTTAAGTCTTTTCAGTTTAGATTACGAGGTTGTCATAAATCCACCCTTTTTAACCACAAAAACTTTTGACTTTTAATAGAAAACTCATTTCATTTCTAGAGGAAATTTGTGATCCAAGTTTTTCACATCTATCACCTCTTGCTTACCCAAAGGCTCTCGATTACATCATTTTGCTTCGGTTAATAATAGAATATTAACCGGTAAAAATAAATTACTGCATATGTCAAAAGAACATTTTTTTTTTTTTTGGAGGTGGATTGATCAGCCCATCATCACCAAACGTACGAGTTACGACTGACTAGGCCTGATAATTTTGTTCGATCCTGACTAATGGGACCCCATTTTTTAAACCGCTAGGATCAAGTATAGATTTAACAAATATACGCAAATGGGATTTTATTATTTGAGTACAAAGCTCAATTCAACCACCTCTCGCGTTACGTACCATAAAATTTACAACAGCAGCAATTAGTATTAAGGAGTAACTAAAAAATCCCACAATGCACCACACCGACTGATAAAAATGGGATTTTAAAACCATTTCTTGGACGAGACAAAAATGCTTCCAATGGTATGTGATGTTACCATTGGATTAAAAGAATAAAATGAATGAAAAATAGTGTGTTTGATAATTATTTTGGCGGATAAATAAAAAAATTCAAATCATTTCTTCATTAACAACCACAACCAAACATACACTTGAGATTCTAAAAAAATTCTTACAATCCAAATGTAGCATAAAAACCATGAGCAGATGCTAAACAGGTGGGAACAAGAGAATTAAATGAAACAGCATACCAAGCACAGATATGACTTGCGAATGCAAACCAAGCAGCAGAACATTGTTATTATCTTTGATACAAGACTTGCACAAATGCTAAGCTACCGACTAAGATAAATTTTTTTTATCAAAAACAGCGCAGTATTACCTAGCGATACACATTGAGGAATTCCATATCTAGCAGTATCAGGGTCTCAACCCTCAAGTACAGCGATCAAGTGGCCGAACTGCAGGTGTTAACACCATCCTTACAGTCCCTGGTAAGTTCATTGAATGTCTCAATCTGCCTTTTTCCCCTCAAGAAAACTTCCGTATCAACAGATGCCCTCATGTAACCATCAAATTCAACCGGAACCCCACTGTTGAGCTTCGTCGTCTCAGAATACCACTCACTATTTTCATCCCAAAGATCTTTGTATTCATCAAGAAAATGAGTGGAATACTTGTCCTTTAAAGGATCAAAAAAGGATGTGTCTGGTTCATCTGTTGCAATATACAGGTTCCTACCGTCATCAACTTTCTCTTGCAAGGTCGATATGAGTGCTTCAGGTGAAGTATCTGCCACAAGATTAGGCCAAAGCTCCCTGTTTTTTGCCTTCTCCCCTCTAACAACATGAACAGAGTCAAAATCCCAATTCAACTTCGTAGCAATTGCCGACACTATATCCATCAACCGTTTGGATTTCCATATCATGTGCCAGGGCCGTAGAATAACAGACTCCGCCTCTCCTTCACACACCCTGTACCAGTAATTATCTGGCTCCACTGAGCCAAACTTCCTCATGACTAGAGTATCCTTCAACCCAGCTAGCTTCATCGGCGTGACCCTAAAGTCCTCCACAAGGTAGAGAGCTAATCCATCTTTCTGGTGCCATTTGTTCCAATCCACCCAAAATTGAGTCTGGTCCAACACAGAAGCTGAATCCTTTAAATGCTCAAAATCAAAGTAAAATCTGAAATCCTTCCCTTCTTCATCTTGACCTGAGGCAGTGTAAACTGAAGACAAGCAAATACTCAAATCCATTACTAGTGTCCTGTTCAAATATTGAGCCTCACCCAAAGCACACATGAAACTCCACAGATAATGATCCATGCTCTTGCATTTCTCTCCACCCCCAGTGTAAAGTAAGTACTTTGCTCGACTGAACGATTCTTCCGATTCAACCACAGGAAGTGTGTCATTCGCAGCTTCCCCAAAAACAGGAAGGAGAACACCCTGCTGCTCTTGATTAGGTTGTGGCTTCTCAAAACCAGGTTTCTGATTCTTCCTCCTCTTCCTGGCATTCCCTCCCGAATGATAGTCCCCAATCCTCACCACGCTTAGAGTACAATTATCGGACCTAGCAATCGCAAAACTACGATAATCCTTATAAAAAGCAGCAGTCTTGCCTTCCTTTGGTCTAAACCGCCACGCCATATGGCAAGAGGTGTCATTCCGCCCGCGAATTGGTTTGCCAAACCGGTAAAAATGTATATCCTTAAACTGTTCTATAGCAGTCGTCATCATCAAATGAAAAACTTCCGGGTCAGTACAATCAATGGGTTTACCAATTTCAGCCTCACAATCAAATGTTGCAGCTTGTTCAACATCCAGATCTGCCCTTTCAGGCGTCCCCAAATCAACATCAGTAACATTTATAAAAGCGGCAAATGTGGTCTGATTCGGGACCATAAAGTCCTCACCCGTCCTAACAACAGTACTATCAGATATAAAAGTGGCATTTGAGTTTGATGTGAGGAAAGTTGTGATCTTGCTTGAGGGACGAAACAATGGGTCTTCGGGTTCATAAGTTGCGGCAATTATAGTGAAAATCAAAACTCCAATTACAAACATGCTGAAACAAAGATTTCCGACCATTGCAAGGGCATTTTGACCCAAGTTCTCCGCCCGGAAACTCCCGGTCCGAGATAATGCAGACCGACCCCACATTTTTCAATTACAACCAGATTAGGGTTTATTATTATGATAGAATTACAGAAAAGTGGAACAAATTAGCGGCAATGAAGGTATAAATCTATCAATGATATATGTAATTCTAGGGGTTTTCTTAGATCTGAAATTGAGCTAAGAACTGTGACTAAAACGGCACTTATTTGAGAAGATTATATATACAAGGATCTGTAGCTATAGATTCTTCATACCTTAAACGTTCGAGGATTTATGCAGAAGCAGCGATGGAGGAATTCATCAGCATCCCCTCTGTTCTCTCTCTCTCTACAGTGGTGTGAGCTTTGCCCTCTCTCTCTACAGTGGTGTGAGCTTTGCCCTAACAGAATTTTCAATGAAGTGGGAGTCAAAACTCAAATGTGATGATGGTTAACTATAAGGAATAAGTATTTTTACTATAATGCGCGGGTACAGTTTATGAATGATTTACTGCGATGTGCCCACGTCGGAAATTGCATTACGTGGACGAGGAGTGGTTTTTAGGCGGCGTATAGCTAAGGTCGTAATAAGAGCCAAACACTTGGACTTAGATTTGTATTCGTTGCTGGACTCAAAATATAAATAATTTAAATTTAAATAATATTTAATAAATTATTTAAATTATAATTTTTTTATTGAATCTTTGATCATATTCGTTTAAAAATTTTAAACTATTAATCAATTCTTATTTCACATCCGAAAAAAATTTGTAAACCAAATTTGAACAATTCAATCGGTTGATTTACCCCCCTACCCCTACCCCTACCCCTACCCCTACATAACCCACATTTTTCAATTACAACCAAATTTTGTGAACGACTTATTATTTATATTTTATTTATAAAAATATCAATTTTATTTAAAAATCTTATTTGGTCTAGTGAATTTCGACTATCAATTCTGTTTAAAAATCTTGTTTGGCCGTGTGAAGTCCGACCGTTCACATTAATTGATTAAGATTTAAAATTGAACCGTCTCCTTATTAATTAATTTATAATATTAGTAATATAATTATTCCAAATTAAAAGAAATTCGACATTTTTTTTACTATTTGATAAATATGTGAATTTTTTAACAAAATTTCAATAGTTAAATTATTATTTTTTAAGAATATCATCAACTATTTACTATCTATTAATATATTCTGACCGTTCATTTGTGTAAATTGTGAAGCTTAAATTAAAAAATAATTTGATAAATTTCATGCTGAGAAAACCCCTGCCCTGCCCTGCCCGGTCCGGCCCGGCCCATCGGAATGCAATTTCATGTCCAAATATTGAATTTTTGACACCTTAGACAAAAGAAACAATCATTATCTGCAGGTAATAACAGCTAAGCCGGTGAGAAAATGGAGTAGTATATTCCAATCAGCACACCCTTGGCTTTCTACTGCTAAAATTAAGAAAAAAAATATACATGTAAAAACCTTTTACAAGATGCATGTTAAATAAAAGTTGAAACAGTGCCCAATATAAGCTCACAAAAATCACCTCACAGGGCCCTAAAAGTACTGATCAGTTATCAGTGTACTAAAGTTATGCAGCTGATGCAGCCACAAGACCTTTTTAGGTCTTCATGTATACCTCCTTGAATCAAGAAGAATCCCTCAAACAGATGGAACCTCGGAAGGAGTACAAGATGCAGCCCTGAGCTGGATGCGGCTCATGCTGAGCTCCATACTTCTCTGAACCATGTCTTGCAATAATCTCTTGGCAGTTTCAACAGCTTTATCTGATCCTGCAATGTCATAAACAATTCTCTCCAAAACACCGGAAGCTAGTCTCTTCTCAGGAGGAGAGTCTCTTAGCAAGTCGAGAAGTGTCCTAGCTCGATCCTGAGCTTCAGGTGTGCCCTCTACAGTTAGCCGTAAAAGGCCTGGTATTGCACCTTCTTTGAGAATGAGTTCACGGTATTTATCTCTGCAGCTCCTGCACAATGTGAGCAAAGCTCCAACTGCATGTTCGGTGCTAACAAGGGACCCATCTTCGACCGTCTCTACTAGGGTTAGTATCCCACCATCTGCATCGGTGATCGCTGTTCTTCCTTCCTCGGACATTGAAAGGCTTCCAAGTAGCGCGGTAGTTTTCTCAGCAAACTTGGAGTATTTCTTGCATTCTTTGAGGAGGTTGATGAGAGGACGAACTGCTCTAGCATCAAGAACCAGAGCAGGGTCTTCTTCACAGGTGAAGAGATTGTGGAGGGCTGTGACAGCATCAACTCTTCCCTGAACACTTCCAGAGCTAAGGATCTGCACTAGAAGAGGTGCAGCTCCAGAAGATGCTATTGTTGGCTTGTTGATTGGAGCAGATGACAGTGTCAAAATAGCAGCAGTTGCTAATTCTCTTAAGTTGCCACTCTGGAATTTCAGGAGCTCCACAAGAGGAGGGATGGCACCAGATGTAGCTATTGTGACCTTGTTCCTGAGAGAGACCGTATGGAAAGGACTAGATGAGATAAAGCCAAAATGCATAGGCAATCAAAAATGTCAAACGTTGATTAACCATTACTATGGGCCGCCAAACATGGAAAAAAAATACATAGTCAAAACTAATTTAACAGGGAAGGACGTTCATGCTTTAATATGTTTTAATTATCAGAGATATCAGGAACATGCCACAGATTCAGATTTCTACTCCTCCAAATCCAAATCCCCAAACGACGCAAGTACCAGCTATGAAAATAGAAACAAAATATAAATAGATAGGCAAAACAATAAAACGTGACATGAAAAGAAGGGACAGAAAACTGGAGCTCTCCTTAAAAGGATAAGTCAGTCTGGGGCCTTGTAGCGTTAAACACAAAACTCATCCTACAGCTAGGAGCCTCTAAAGAAATCAAGATTCGCATTTAATATGACATCTGTGTTAACAGGCATGTAAGAGCGCCAAGCGAGAACCCTAGACTTACTACTACCGCAGGTGTGACAACCAATTTAGTAATGCCAGCTCCAATCATTGCACCCTGCTGAAAACTGATGAGTACTATTCGACATTCGTTGCACAACAAAATCCAATGTTCTAAAAGGCGTTAGGCGGGAGGCGGGCAGCCGAGGGGGGCCTAGCGCCTAGGGGGCCTAGCGCCTAGGGGGCCTGGGTGGGGCCCAGGCAGAATTTTTTATTTTAAGCAATTTTAATATTTTATCTTACATTTATCCAAACAAAATAATATAAAACAAAACAATCTATAATAAAGATAATAAAAGCATTCGCTTAAAATTCAAACACATATTCATATTATTAATGTTAAAGTTCAAACACAAACATGCAATTGTTCAAAGTTCAAACATATTTTTTAACGTATGAGTTTTATTCATAAACAAGATTAATATTAAATAATAAAATTTAAAATTTCAAGAATTTAATTCAATATTAAAACTTAAGAAACTAAACATTAATTTAAGAATTATATTGAATTAAACTAAATATTACAAAGTATCATCATTTATATAATTTGAAGCTGGTACAAATTCAAAAAATTACAACTATAATAAAATTATCCATTTTGACTTGATATTGTTCACTTCTTGTTGTGATTTGATTGCTACAATTAGGGGTGTTCAAAAAATTCGTTTTTTCGGTTTTTTTACTGAACCGGTTGAAACCGGTACCGGCGGTACCTTTTTTCGGTTTTTTCGGTACCGATTTTTCGGTTTTTTTATACTTTTCGGTAGCGGTAATAAAAATTTTGAATTCGGTAAAAACCGAAAAAAAAAACGAAACTCTGTAATTAATACTTAAAGTACTTTATTTACTCTATCAGTCTCTCTCTCTCATTTAATTCTACAGAGCTACTTTACTCTTTCAATTTCAGTCTTCACTCTCCCTTCTTCTTCAGTCTTCTACCCGTTCTTCACTAATGATTTCTCCTCCATTGAAGCTTCTCCTCCATTAAAGCTCACCCTGCCGAGTGCCGGCCTGCCCTCTCAAACCTAAGCTAGCGTCGGCCGTCGAGCACGCAACACGCAACCAAGTACCAACGTCTCCGACTAGTGCCGATGGTAAGTCGTTAGATCTGTAGTTTTGTACACATCATATACATCATATACACTATACTTTCACAGTTACACTAGTACATATCTGATTTGAGTTTTTTGCACTCTGAGATCTGTATACAGTATACTAGGTGTTTCGACTTTCGAGTCTAAGAGATTCGGAACAGTCCCCGGTGCCGGTGAGCGGTGGTTAAGTTTATACCGTGAAAAAAAAACCCACCATTCAGCACATTAAAATCGATGTTTGCATGTATATGACTTGTAGTCCAGTTGGTGTAAAGGCATATATATATATATATATATATATATATATATATATATATATATATATATATAGACCATTATGTTATACAGTACTATTTATTGAATCTGCAGCCCTTATTTTGTAATATTGCTCACAACATAAATACTAGTCTCTCCGCAATGTTTACTATATCTTCATTAATGAAACCGGTCGTCTATTGTCTTTGAATATTTTGATGGTTTTGAAAGGAGATTATGCTTCTGTGTCCCTGGGTCCAAATAATATTATTTGTGAGCTGTTGAATTACTAATATTTTTTGGATATTACTAATTATGCACTAATTTATGGGTCATCTGGTGGAAATACAGGAACCAAATCCCAAATTCTTCACCCTATATATTAAACATCTGTGAGAAGATGGTTTGTCAATCTTTGTAGTAATTATGGTTGTTTTAACATGTGTAGGTTATAATGGCTGAGCAACAGTTTGAGGCACCCATCAACGTGGAATCGAATGCTGAAAATCCAATTCATATTGATGAAGAGGAGTTGAATGAAGGTGAAATTGAGCAACTTGATGCTGGTAAGACTCGTGCAAAAATTTGGGCTCATTATACAAGATTTAAGCAAAATGGTCAAATTAAAGCTAAATGCAAATATTGTAGAGCTATTTTAAGTGCTGGTCCAAAAAATAATGGGACTAGTGGTCTAAATGCTCACAATAGGAGATGTAAAATTTACCCCCCAAATGTGGAGTTAAGAAATCAAGCAATCTTAAACTTTAAATCTGCAAGTGCTAATAATGATGATGAGACCATGGAAGGGGAGCCGACAAATAATTGTCTTTGGAAGTTTTATGTGGAACTAACTCGGGCTGCTTTAGCATATATTATTCTAGTTGATGAACTTCCTTTTAAATTTGTCGAAAATGAGGGATTTCGACATTTTGTGTTCATTGCATGTCCTAGGTTCAATGTTCCTTCACGTCACACAATTACAAGAGATTGTTTTAAAATATATATGGAAGAGAAAAAGAAGTTAAAATCTATTTTTAACTCATCTTCTCAAAGGATATGTATTACAACTGACACATGGACATCAATGCATAGACTTAATTATATGGTTGTGACAGCTCATTACATTGATGATAAATGGAGATTGAGAAAAAAAATTATAAACTTTGTTCCAATTTTGAGTCACAAGGGTGAGGCCATTGGAATGGCAATTGAGAATTGTTTGATAGAATGGGGGATTAAGAGAGTTTTTACTATAACTGTTGATAATGCCGAGTTCAAATGATGTTGCGATATCTTATTTAAAAAATCAATTGCAAGTATGGGGACATAGTGTTTGTGAGAATAAATTCATTCATGTTCGATGTGTTGCTCATATTTTAAACTTGGTCATAGTTGATGGGTTGAAAGATGTTAATATTTCGATAGCTCGTGTTCGGGCATTGATTAGGTGGGTAAGGCAATCTCCATCTAGGATTAGAAAGTTCAAGGAGTGTGTTGACTTTGAAAAAATTGAAATAAATCTTCATTAATCCTAGATGTTGCTACTAGAAAGAACTCCACTTATTCAATGTTGAATGTTGCTCAACATTTTGAACATGCTTTTAATAGGCTTGGGAGTAGGGATCCTTTGTTTAAACAAGAAATGATCTCAGGTGAAGGGTGGCCAACGGTGGAGGATTGGGGTAATGTGAGAAGAATTGTTTTGTTTTTAAAACACTTCTATGAGTTAACACTTGGAATCTCCGGCACATTATATGTTACATCCAATGGATTTGTTCATGAGTTTGTGGAAGTTGATGGTCTTTTGAAAGAAATGAAAGATGATGATTATCAAATGAGAGAAATGGCTATGAGGATGAGATCAAAGTTAATGAAATATTGGGGGGATGTTGATAAAATGAATAAGTTGTTATACATTGCCGTGGTTCTTGATCCAAGACACAAATTCACTTTCGAGTTTGTATTTAATCACATGTATGGTAAAGAAAGTGATTTGGCAATCAAAATGATTAGAGGGGCTAAAGATGTATTATTTGAGTTGTTCAATTATTATAATCTCAATCATTTATCGTCCCAAGGTCACTCATCTCAAACTCCAAGTGGGAGTGGAAGCGTAACTCGAAGTGGTGGCTCATCATTAGTAGAAAGTATGTCAAGAAAAAAAAGAAAAATTGACAGCTTGTTTGAACAACATGTTTGAGGATGTTCAAGGTGGGGAGGTTCAAACTGAGCTAGAAATGTATTTAAAGGATCGAGTTGAAAGAAAAGATGAAAAATTTAACCTTTTAGCTTGGTGGAGATCCAACACATAGATTTTCTTTTTTTTCATTAATGGCTAGAGATGTCTTAGCGATTCCCATTTCTACCGTGGCTTCCGAATCGGCATTTAGCACAGGAGGACACATCCTTGATTCCTTTAGGAGCTCTTTAACTCCTAGGATGGTGCAAGGAATTATTTGTTCTCAAGATTGGCTTCACCGAAGCAACGAACCAATTGATATCGAAGAAAAGTTGGAATCCCTTGAAGAAATTGAAAAAGGTACATCACAGTAACACTGTAACACTTTGTATTGTTTATATATTTTTTTGTAATGTAGATTAAATTCTTCTTAATAAATTATGATTTGCTCACATTTGTCTTTTAAAAATTGCAGAATTTTCAAGAGGCGATTTAGATGCATCAATCTTGGATATGTAATATGGTTGATTTGTTCGAGACTGGAGACTTGATAGTTGAGAGAATTGTGCCTTGTTCGTTGTTTGTTTTTAATCTTGGATTAGTTGGATATGTAATATGGTTGATTGAACTTTGTACTACCTATTGGCTAGTGGCTACTGCAGCACTGCTTGTTTCAGCTTTGATTATGTGATATTTAATTTGGATATGTAATATTGTTTATTCATGCTTTGGCATTTTTAGTTTATTTGATTTAGTTTTCTTTCCCAGGCAATTGATGGTAATGCATTACTTTATCACAGGGAATATGCTGCAGAATGTTATGAATACTTTAGTTGTTACATTACAGTGTATAACAGGTGAAGTTTTGAGTGTTATGAATACAGTGTATAACATGTGAAGTTTTGAATGTTATGAATACTTTAGTTGTTACATTACAGTGTATAACAGGTTGTTATATTACATTATTTTTATGTTTGCCCCCAATATCACAATATATGCTTGACGACACATAATATAACCTTCCCAAGTCTTTGGTCCAATTACTCCACATGAAGGGATGTGTAGATAATTTTTGATGTCCCACATCAAGACAAGTTAATCCTTACGCTTCAGTATATAACCCCATGGGCTATTCCACCCAATGCCAATTTTCTTATTCGAATTTCGAACACAGATTTGAAATCATTGCATCATACCCTTTTTACAAATGATATTTTAATATTAGTGCATAATAATCAACACAGAGAAACGAAAGAAGTAAGAGAGCACCAAAATGATCTAACACTGTGTTCAACATTAGATCTAATATTCCAGGAATAATGACATATACCAAAAAGAGATACCAAACTCATACATTGCCCAAAGTTTGCACACAGTAGCTTGAGTCTTGACTAGCTTCAGCTGCCTTCAATTGATATATAATTGTAGATGATTTCTTAATTTTTTTAAAAAATTGTTAATATATTAAAAAAAAAATATTTAATTATTATTATTTATTAATAATTATAAATATTACCATGCATGCGGTATAACCAAACCGAAAAAACCGGTACCGCTTTTGTACCGAACCGGTACCGAAACCGATAATTTGGTACCGGTTCCGGTTCTTGTTTTTTCAGTTATTTCGGATCGGTACCGGTTCGGTTTTTTTACCGATGAGCACCCCTAGCTACAATATGTATTATGAATATGGTAAATCATTAGAAAAATAAATATATCAAGATCTGGTTTGGGTAGTTATTAAAATTAAAAAACCTCTTCACCTAGGCCCCCGTCTAATTTTTTGGAAGAATTTTTTTGCCGCCTTGGGCCTAACTGAGGTGCCAGGGGGCCTAGCGCCTAGGCGAGGCGCCAAGGGGGGCCTAGCGCCTAGGCGGGGATTTTTAGAACACTGATAAAATCATATTAGACTTATTTTACTGCACCCTATTGAATAATAACGAGTACTATTAATTGCACAAAATCATTTTTCATTTTATTCAAATACAAGAAAATAAACAACCGCCATAAAAGGACACACCTTACTGTTCAATGCAATTATTCGAGTGAAAATTATACATTTCGATATGCATAAGTATATCTCATATGTTCTGAATGTACCTTAAATGTAAATGTATGTATCAAATACTACAACGGTAACCTAATCAAAGTATCTATGCTTCAAAGTTTATTTAACAAATCAGACAAATTGAGGGTAAAGGATTAACAAGCAAGATAGGTGATTGTTAACTCAGCTTAAAACATAAACAAATAAAGAACATACTTATCACGTATGTCTTAAAGCTTTGATTTTTTTAGGAAGCAGATTAACAATCCTACTTTTTGCAGAAGTAAATAGGTAATAACAACAGTAATGAGCTTAGAAACATACGTACAATAATTGCTCATATTCTTAGAATCCAATCTTGAAAGAGCTTCCAAGAAAATCTATTAACAGTTGAACTCAAGTAGAGTGGTTGTTGGTGCAAGTAACTCAACCCAACAGTGAATTTACATCCAGGTAAACCCCTTGAATGTTCAAGAACTACTACATAACATAATGAGAAATCTAAAGAAAGTGTCCCATCTGAGCCACGGTATCTAATTGATTTAATAATTAGATCTTCTCTTCGAACCCTTAAAAGGATTATTATAGCATTCTGAAATTATTTATTTATTTCCTAGATATCCTAAAATTTATCAGCACGCAAACATAGTAAATCCCAATCAATCTTATGCACATTCATACTTGAGAAATTAAGCTTATATGCATACAGAATATAGAATATAGAATACAGAGTGCGGACAGACAGAAAATTCCTAAATAGTGACTGACTGACCGTTCATTTCGGGCAGCAAGATTGAGGAGAGCGAGAAGAGAAGTTTCACGAGCATCGAGATTGTCGGAGCCAAGCATGAAGACGAGTGGCTGAATAACGCCGGCGGCTGCAAACTTGGATCGAGCTTTGACGGAGGAGGAATTTCTGACGAGCTTCCTGATTTCTCTGGCAGCCTGTATTTTAGTTTTTAGGTCTTCGCCATGAATAAGCCTATCTGCAACTTGTTCGATTAGGGTTTGCTTTTTCTGATTCCATATCTCCTCTTCCTTCTCCATCATCAATGGTCCCATTTACAATCTCTTCCATATCTGTTAAACATTACATACAGTTATATATATATATATATATATATATATATATATATATATACTAGGGGTTGGTATTTTGATTACTATTTAATTTGATTTTTTCCCCACAAGGTGGTATATGACTTTTCTAACATAATAAATGAAGTGTTGTTATTATATTTTACATTGGTCCATTATAATTTGTAATTGGTTTATAAGGAAAATGATATTAAAATATTTATTTATTGTTTTATTTGAGACATTACATTATTAGTCATTGAAATTATTCTATAGATAAAAAAATATTATTTATAATACTAATTTTGATAATTTAAAAAAAAAAAAATCTCGTGATATTATATTGACGTACAATTTATTTAAGTGAGATTTTTTTTCCTCAAAATATTAAATTTATAAAGATTGGTTGAGTTTAATCATAATAACTAGAAAAGAAATGGAGAGAGTTAAAATTATTATGGAAATTAATTGATTGAAAGATTAATTATTTTTCTTTTGTTGTGAGTAAAAAAGAAATAACTTATTGTTCATAATCTTGTTTGTAAATATGGAAGAATAAATTTTTCTAGTTTTTTTATTGCAAATTTGTATCTTTAATAAGAATAATGTTACAGGTCTTAGATGTTTAGATTTTGAGACACCATACATTACCCTTAAATTAAATAATAATGGAAAAAACAAGCCGGCCCATTAGTAAGTTATTATTAGTGGACGGATTGGAATCTTAAAATAGTTTCTCAAAAAAAATTAAAATATAATTATTAAATAAATTGCAAATAATATAATTATTCAAATGTTACATTATTTCTTACCCAATAATAATTTATGGGTGAGCATGGTGCGGTTTGATGTTCAAACCGTAAACGAAACCGCTTAGGTGCGGTTTGACAAATGCAAAATCGCACATGAAACCGCTTGTGATTAGTGCGGTGCGATTTTGAATCGTGCGGTGCGGTTTCATTTGGTGCAATTTCGGTTCCAAAATTAATTAAAACAACAAAATCATATGCAATTTAAATTAACAATTTAGTATCACACAATATTAAAGTTGTAAAAGAGATCAAAGCAAAGGCACTGGAGTTTTTATCCCTCGTTTTACTCATAATTTGCTTAATTCCAATAACTTCAATTCTTTTAACCATAAAAGATATTGAATCCAAATATATATATATATATATATATATATATATATATATATTTATGAAGTATATATACATAAATATGCTCAAGCACTGTGTAGTCCAATAATTTTCTACAATTAAGTGATAATTGTATGAGATTTGTATGGTGATGGTGATCAAGTAGATTGATACCATCTAAATTCAAAATTAATAGCTTAATTTTTATGAGAGGTTCGTTACACGAGGTTAAATGAAACATTTCTCCTGTAATAGTATTGTATAATTAATTAATTTTTATTGTGCGATTTGATTTCGGTTTTATGCGTGTAGTTTTGGCTAGTAACCAAATCAATACCGTAAATTTGATTTTTCATCCTACCTAAAACCGCCACATACATTAGAACCGTTGGAACGGTTTTAATTGGTACGATTTGTACAATTTTTAGTGTGATTTCAATTTTAAATTAATTCCTTGTTCAGCCCTAAATAACATATAATAAATACTAGTAAATGATAGAGAATTGAGGTTTATGTATCCTTCTTTCCTGGGCGAAGCAGAAAATACAGTTGAAAAGTCACGTCTGTTTATTTAGGATTGAATGACTAATTGTTTAAATTGGTCACCATTAAGTCAAGTGCGTTGTTTTGAAGAAAAAAATTATCCTGAATAGTCGAATCTGGCCACCCATCGCATTTATTTCGATTTAAAATTGAATGGTTCAAAATCATTTTTTTTACCGAATTGATCGAATGTAAGTTTTTTTTACAATATTAACTATTATATTAAGTAATATTATATAAATTTATAATAATTTTAAATTTTTTTAGAAGAGTAAAATAATAAAAATCAGTTATTTAGATATTTTAAACATGTTAATTATAAAAAAAAGAAAATTATTAAGATTTAAATTTATTCAATTTTTATGAAAGAACCACTAGTTAGGCTTATTTGTCTTGTCCCCTTCAATTATTTTGTTTTGCTTTCCTCATGTACGAGATTGTATTGACTACTACCTATCTTAATAAGAGCCTTGCTTTTGGCTTATACGATGAGTATTTGATTGGTTTGCATTATTGAAGGGGCCAAATTTGGTCAACAAACGTGTAAATAAGAAGAAAATTAAAAATTAAATATTCAGAGTGTTTAGTAGTCCAATTTTTTTTTATTTATTTAAAATCAACTTATTTCATACATAATTTATTTATTTAGCACCAAAAACAATACTTTTGACCTTACATTTGATCTCTTTAAGTCAGCTAGCTTAATATTATTATTAGCAATAGCATTACACTCCACATTATTACTAGACAAATAAATAGATTTCAAACAAAACAATGGCTTATGGCTTATGGCTTATGGCTAATTCAAAAATCAAAATGAAATGAACTTCATCCAATCATTCATGACTCTCTGCAATCACAGTAAGCGATGGCTCCCATGTCGTCGTCAATGCTTTCCTCACCCTACCAGAATTACTTTTTGACACCGAATTACTACTATCCACCACGCCTACGAAACTCACACGATGATGATGATTTCCAACTTTATTTTTGGCCTTACGGATACTTGATTTACTAGCATCCCCCCCTTCCTCCTCCTCCTGCTGACGACGTTTAGAAACTAGCTCATCGGATCCCAACACAAAGGCCAAGTTGGGTTTCCTAATTCTCCGCCTCAGCTTCTTCACAGTACGAAGCGGAACAACCAAGAATTTTTGCCCCGGGACAAGGATTTCGTCCGCCTGGACAACCGAATCCCACGGCCTCCGGAAAATCTCCGGCCTAGCTAGGATAAAAGAAGGGTACTTTTCCATAATCCGGGATGCCGGGACAGCCATGTAGTAGCACTCGGTGGTGCCACCGACATGGATGATCCTCAAGGCGGATGATGATGATTTCTTCTCCTCCGCCACCGGAATCCGGGGGTGGCGGACTATATTCAAGGGAACAAGGCTTCCAAATGGAGGTTTACGTTTCCGGGAGCCAAAGACTAAGAGTTTGTCCAGCATGTTATAGTAGCAGCCAGGCTACAAAACTATAGTTGGGCAGTTGAGTAGGCAAAGAGTTTGGTTATTTATAGATTTGATGAGCGGCAAAGACGAGGGAGTTTAAAATTATCTTCCACATACTACCACCTAGTATCAGTATGGATAAAGAAATGTACGATAAGATCTAGGTGGACTAAGGAAAGTCCGTTGCAGGCCCATGGTATTGTTGTTTAGCAGCAACTAAATGAATATTCCACACAAACATTTGATCGTAATTTAATAAAAAAAAATTATATTATATAGCCCTCGCCAGCAAGCTTTGTCCCAGCAGTCCTCCGCGGGGCCATAAAATGGCAATTGAAACAATTGAATGCCGTTTTATACCATTAAAGGTTACAACAACTTACTCAATACAACCTTTCTTGCTATCAAAAATCACTCTTTACATCTAAGACTGCGGCACGGCAGGGCAGGCAGGACAACGGGAAAACAAGAAATTGGAAAACCCTCTAAAATCCTAAAAAACTTTCTAGTCCTAAACCTTGAAACAAAAATATAAAAAGGGGGAAAAATATAAAGTAAATGAAATTCACTTAAGGGCAGCTCGAGATTGTTAAAATAAAAATTTGTAAAAACACGTATCAGCAGCAGAAGCAGCAAGAAAGATAAGACCTGCACATTCCTGCCTCACTTAACTTGAATAGTCAATAACCGTTGTCACCTTCTATGTCCTCCTCAGCCCAAGCAAACCAAAAGACACTACCAAATTTCAGCTTCCTACAAATTTACACTCCGTTCCAGCCGATGTTTTATCTTTCTTGATATTCCTTCAACTAGCCTTGCACGATATCACCCTTGATCCAGGATTGGAAATTCTGTTTCTTGTATTGCCTGTTTCCAAAAATAAATCACTCCTTTTTTAATAGTTATTAGGCCAGTTAATTGGAGCAGGCTGTGATGGCTGATAAACACTTGCTGTTAGTTCAGCCATGTCAACAGCTCCAGCAATGGTCTGAGACTGTTGTAGAAGCGGATGAACAGATGCTGCTGTCACCGGTTGTGCAGGGTGATATATGCCAGCAAAGCTGCCATGGCCAGCCTGAGTTGAGGTGAAAGCCATCTGTGCTTGAGGAAGATTGTAGAAGGAACTAGCCTGCAAGCTAGAAATATCTCTACCAGGAGCAGCAATCCATACGCCAGAGCCTTCACTCTACAGAAATATAGTAAAATTTTACCACCTCTGTAAAACGCTTCTATCCAAGTAGTTTTAGTTGAAAACATTCAAACAAAAATCATAAAAAAGCTTGAATGAGATGCAAACCATTCTGTTTCAAACAGGGAAAAAAGAATAACTACAGTTCCTACCACCTCTGTAAAACGCTTCTATCCAACTAGTTTTAGTTGAAAACATTCAAACAAAAAGCTTGAATGAGATGCAAACCATTCTGTTTCAAACAGGGAAAAAAGAATAACTACGGTTCCTAGGGTTGAGGTGTGCAAAAAGATAGGATTTCATTCTATTCTCGTAGGAATATTACCACCTCCGTGAAACTCTTGTATTTAAGTACTTTAAACTGAAACATTCACCCACAAATCACAAAAAAATGTTCAAATGAGTTGAAAATCAGTTTGTTTCCAATAAGGGAAGAAAGAATTAACTAAGGGTTCCTACTCCCAACAGAGTGAGGTGTACGAAAAGAAGGGATTTAGGACTATTCTACGAGGAATATAACTTGAATTATAATCCAGTAATTAGCTTTGCCTACCAACAAGATGCATGAATGTACTAGGAGCCTTATAAAGAGTGACATGATCTAATGGAGCCCAAATAGAATCGATGTCAAGAGGGATTTTAACATTCAAGAGGGTCCTAATAATTGGGACCTTTATCAGTAAATAACAACCTCTCCTGTACATTATCCTCTTCCCTCCTTGGATCACCCAATCAACTATCCATTGATTAGACATCTTCCACCTCAATTTACAAACGAATGGAAGCTACATATCAGCATCGATAAAGAACTTCCTACAAATTGAACCATCTAAACCTGCAAATCGTCCATCCTTGAAATTTGAAAATCTGTTAATAACCTGTAAATAATGGTTTATTTAAGCTCAAGTTCCTTCAACACTCTCATCATATAAGACGACCTCAATTCGACATACTTACTGGTTACCCATATAACTGTTGGTGTAGCAAAATAAAATTGTTTGATATCTATATAATACAAAAACTAATTACTTAAAATAAGCCACACCCCCAATTTTGTGTGAACAACTTTAATGAGGTAAAAACAAGAAGGAAAAAGGACAAGACCTGTATGGTGATTAGTAAATCCCTTTTGACGTCTCAAAGAGAGAAATGAATTTCTCTGCTATTAACATTCAGAAATTAACAGTCTTTGATGGCATCATATACCTTTCTATTTATGTCCTCCAAAATAATTAATTGAAACCCTTAAAGGAACTAGGAATCTCATCTTTCAACAACTTAGGATTTTAGGCTAAGATATTGAACTCCATCTTTGGCCACAAATATCTGCCCAAATCTCTCATTGAATATAAATAAATGGTGTGTACTTGTAGTACTAATCATGTGCTGAATAGGAAAGGAAGGTAAGTTACAGGTTCAGACTTCAGAATTTTGAAATACTAGAAAAATATCAAAAGTTGTGCGTACCTTGGGGTCAAGACGTGAGCCCAATTAACGTTGTGTAAAACAACAAATAGCAAACAAAAATTAATAATTAAGCAATAGGGGTCATTTGGTTACTTCTAACTTTTGTTCTATTCAAGAAAACATGGAACTTTGGTCCTTAAATATAATTTTATAGCAAGTTCCTTTTGTTAACATAGTAACTCCGTCTTGAAAAAGTATCAGGGGATTAAACCATGATATCAAACTCCACAATGACAATGCATGCACAAACCTAAAGAAAACTGTAACAAACTCTATTTTCAAGAGATAGATAAGATAATTATGTGAAAACTTATGAAAACTGACCTGCTGCCCTGTAATGTAGACATTATTTTCCTTGAACTGGGACACAACAAGATCCTCATTAGAAGTTGAGTTTCCTGTTGTTGTTACTGAATTGGGATTAAAACCGGTAGGGGAGGAGCCATATGGTCCATAGTTGCCAGAAACTCCCATGTGAGTCGAGTTCCCTATATTACTTCCTGGTTTGTATTGGGATAGTGAATATTTGGTGGTTGCCACTGGTGGAGCTGGATAGACACTGCCAGCTTGAGGTTGTGGCGGGAATGTACCGTTGCTTAAAAATTGGTGAATAGCCGGAGGAGGAACATAAAATGGGGAGAAGTAGTGACCGTAGGGAATATAGTTTGTAGGATAGTGAGGTAAATGCATTCCAGCTGGTTGTCTAAAGACAGGGAGTGGCTGCTGAGTAACAGCTATTGAGCTCTGCACAACCCCAGCAGCTTGAGTCACAAGTGGAGTTGGACCCGTACTAGACAAAAGTAAAGAGTTTCCAGCCTGCAATTTGAAAGCAAGTTTATTAATGATATGGATAAAAAACTGAGACAAAAGTCATATGGAATCAGGATTAATATAGAAGCTACAAAACATTATGACCAAAAAAATCCCCCTTTTACATATAACCAAATAGAAATGCCAGTTTAGCATGATGTCATGTAAGGGTGGCAGGACAAAACAAGTGATACAAAAGAATTCTAGTCACCTTACAGTGAGAAAGATGGTGTAATTTAAGACTATAAATTGATGCTAAGGTGATCCACCACAAGTCAATGATTCATCTGCCATGATTTTGTCTACTACTGTAATAATCAATTGGGTATTGTTGATTTTAGTATTACTGCAAGTTTAGATTTCAATCTCAACAGTGATGTCCATCGATTTGAAAAGTTCAATATATTATTCTGCCACATACACCTGCTAATTCAGAAAGAACTAAAACCAGAAGGGATACAAAACAATGTTATATAGCAACTAGTCTTTTTTCCTAAATTTGAGATTGCATGAAGAAAGCTTTGTTCTAGTTGGGAATTCTTATTTGTTATATCACAATCTGCTTTTATAATTCTATAAATGTTCAAAGAAATAATAGTTGCTTCAACCTCCAAGTTTTGCAACTCTAATTAAAATTACGAAGAATGGACCAAGCAATTTACCAATATCATACAAAACTTTTGCCAAACACTGTTCAACAACCAAACTCCACAAAGTCATAATCCTTATTGTAGCCCCAGACCTGAACTCCAATTACTTTGGTGAGTTGGTCAGCCAATTGAAAGTTCAAAGTCACTCATACTTATCATCAACCAAAAAAAAAGAGTAAAATCATAAAAATTGAATTTCAGTCATAATCCCTTGGACCATGGAACATATGTAATCATTATCTTTGGCAGTGTAATGAACGAAGTCCAGGCTGGGCAGAGGATTTAAGGTGTAAAATATGTCTCAACTCTCAGCATGATATTTAAGCATCTTCTAAAGATTTTCTGGGGAACATTAACAAGCATTGCTTCGCTAAGCTATTGAATTTTAACATATTTTAATATAATTCTACCAAACTTTTAATATGAAAATATTAATAGATTTGGAACACCAACAGCAGTCCAAGAACAGTGTAATTTTCAATTCATAATGCTATGAACTTTCGCAATGTAAAGCTTCGGAGAGTTGGAACTTCAAGAGGTAAGGAGAAGATCATGGTATACAATGCAGCTTAACTAGGGTTAGTTAAAACTTTATGGTGCCTAATGCCAGAAGGATGATAAAAAAGTATTGATAATTTCTGAATTGGAAAAATTGCAAACTCTTAGTATTAAAGAGAAGGCCAAGGAGTAGGAGAAAGTAAATGAGCTCAGAAGATCATAATACAAACAGACCTCTTGAGAGGACTGAGAAGCCTGTGATGATAACATTGACACATTTCCATTGTACTTTGCTGAAATTCCAGCAGAATGGAATGGTGAAATGCGACCATCACTATCAGCAGCAGATCGATAAAATTGAGCATAGTAGCTAGTTGGGTCGAAAGGTTGCTGCACCTGCATACATAAATAAATTTTCTGTAAGTAAACTAAAACTAAAGAGTTATTTGTGTTATAGGATAAAATTTATTATAATCTAGATAACTCAAAAGCCAAATATGAGAACTTAGTCATAATCAAGAGATTGTGCAATCTAACCAGCCTTGAACAAGTTGAAGATATCCAGAAACTTAAAAGTAAAAACTTATTATTCCTAGACTACAGAAGACCCGACAATTAAGGACTTACAACAAAGTTTGGAAGGCGAGAAACATCGCGTGCTTGAGACTCTGTACTTTCAATGGGTGCAATCGGGCCCCCCCCTACCATCGGTGGCATGATACCATAACTGTAGTTAGGAGAGGTATGTACCACTGAATATTGATGACCTTCAGGTGGCAAGTCAGTCTCTTGCTTGGATTCACTATACACCGGGACAACACTGGAAGAGACATGACCATCACCAGACATCAAACTTTCAGGTACATGTGAAGATGATGGGGGATAATCAGTATAATCTCCTTCAGCGGTCGTCAATGCATTCTGATTGCTGAAATTATAATGTGACTAATGAATATTGTGGAAAGGCAATTACTGAATATTGTATTACAAAAAAATTCTTGATGACCTCTGAACCTTGTGAAAGTGTAAAAGAGACACCGCAACAAAAGCCTCTTCTAAGGCAGGGGAAGACATAGAATCTAAGACTTGTATCACATCACAATCCAAAAAAGGTTTGCAGTCCTTATAGGTTATTTCTTCATGGGTAACTTCTATCAAAAAAGCAAATTTTTCTAACCCATTGAAGGTGGAAAAACATATGATATCTTATCCAGAAATAAATATTCAGCAGAAACTGAAATTAAAAGAAAGGACTTTTTCACAAACCTTGACTGCTCCACAGTTTCTTCAATACCCTCAGATGTTTCAGAGGGTGGGCTCTTTTCATTTTCAGGACCACTGGAGTAGCTAGTGTTTAAGTTGAAATTAGCATCAAAACTTCCAAAGCAAAACCCGAGCTTTTCAATATCTGGGACATGAAGATGATTTGGAATAATAACATGTTGACTATCTGAAATGTGCGACTGCTCTAGCTTTTTATCCAGATCAGAAATCGTTTCCTTTGAATCAAGTGCAATTGCTGCTAGCTGTGAATGGGTTTTAGCTTCAACTGGAACTGCAGGAACATCAGATAAAACAACTGTCCCAGGCCCTTGAGTAAGATTAGAGCTTGTTGGCTTTGGTTTCCACTCCTTACTAGGACCCACTGTTGAACAACAATGCTATTCAAGTTACTTAACGGCCCTCAACATGTCAACCAAACGCAACTAAAGCAAAGTTGATACATGAATTTGACTAGCAATATAATTCTATAGGTAAACAAATAGTCATTAACATTTTCACATTGCTGGTTTTGTTCATATCCCTTTATCAGTTAAAGCATTTCCATACCCTACCCATAATTATGTTAGAGCTATATAAATGGAAATATAGAGGTTAATGTCACTTTTACTGCTAAAGGTAAAAGGACCAACACATAGGATGCATAGCTATCTTCATCCCACTCCCACCAACGCAGGTGCTGGGAGGGGTGGACAACATGAACTCGTGAAGACTAATCTCTCATAATATCTTTACATACTAGAACCTGAATAATGTTTGGGTGAAAATAGAAATTAATCTTAATTTGTTACAACTTATTTCAACCACTACCTTTCTGAGGGCCAATAACTTGTGGTGACCGGCTATTGTAACTTGCTGAAGGTCTACTAACAGAAGGGCCACCATGAGTAGAAGGTGCAGATTGTAAAGATTCTGAAAGCTTATTCTTGGAAACCAACTGGGATTTGTTTGCCATCTTTCCTTGCATGAAGGAGCTTCCAACCTCGGAGGAAACTGTTATTTCAATAATTAAAAAAAATAAAAATTATGAAAAAATAAAAATCTGATAAACTTCTATTTCAGTATTATGAATGTAAGTTTACTGCATCACAAGATAAAAATACTCCTTGATCAGATAAGCCCTACCGGTAATTAATTGGCTCTCAGCAGGGACCACAGGAATCTGCTCAGTAGGAATTTGCTGGCTTCCCACCTCACGTCTAATTGTGCCCACGGCACCAAGGAGCCGTGAATCCTGAGATGACACTAAAACAGGATCAGAAGCAGAGAAGTAGACTCCTGGAGAAGGTGCTGAAGTCCTAGAAGTGGGGATGATGCTGGAGGTTTGCATGAGCTGCCCATGTGCTTCCCCACCTACAAAAGCAATAGTGGAGCCAGAGGCTTTGTTTGCCTCAACTGGGGAATTAAGTGGTGGTGGACCCTCCAACTTAGTAACGTCAGTGGCTGCGGCTGCAGCCAAAGACTGGTTATTCCCACCTCCTGCAGACCAATGGCCAGCTTGTACAACACTAGTATTCTCAGAAGATATACCGACAGGACCATCAGTAATGACAGTTGTAGAGCTGCAAACAATTTGAAGGGGGGAAAATGAAAAAAGAAAGCATAGCTTATGAGAATTCATATAATATTATAACTATCTATTTATTATTGACAAAAGAAGACTTGAACAAGTTCAGCCAACAGGTTTTATACTAAAATGCAATTTCATGTAAACATCATAATTGAAAGAGCAGCACCTTGCAGCAGATGCTTCTTTATTCTTGATATCGTGAGAGTTAGGCTGTGTTGAGACGCCAACACTCTCCTCTGGAACTTGATTGGTTCCATTTTCTTTTCCAGAGGCAGAGTTCCGACCACCACCAGCATCTGACAAAACAAATACATGTAACAAAATTAGCAGAGTGGGTGTGCATGCAATGATATATTAATTAATAGCCATGCACAATTAGATCAGCTCTATTCCATTTGGAAATCATAGTAGCCATAAAAGACCGCATTTTAAAACAAAGCTAACCAAAAGAGAGAGGTGCACTTCCTCCTGAAAGATAAAGCAGATGGTACAGCCCAAAAATACCAATGTAAATGCTAAATATACTTATAAAAAGTTGGCAAAAACATGACACGTAAAAAGCAACATAACCCAATTCCACAAATTGGAAAGGCAACCAAATTTATAGGATTGTAAGTAAGGGAATCAAAAACAGTAAATTACCATGAGACGCGTAACGAGATGGATAGTTCCCACGACCACCTCTATTCCCTCGCCCCTGCATGCCAGGTTTCCACCTTGACTCTGCAGAATCCTTGTTCACATTCTGCAAAAATACAAACATTGAACTATTTGCAGTACTGCTAGAGCAGACAAAGTGGATTACAAGATAGACTAAGAGAGAACTAGTCCATGCAAATTTTAAGGTGCTTAAAAGCCAATAAGGGAAAAACAAAAAAAAAAATATGAACACGTGAACTGTTAAAAAAACCAATAGAATAACCAACTCTTCACAATTCATGATTGTATATACATGCAAAGATAAAGGAACAGCTTAGCTAGAAAAACATAAGAAACACATGTTATTAGCCTGATTGTTGTAACATGATTATGGAACATGAATGTCTAGCACCTTATTCAGGAATATTCCACGACTTTTTATCAGTTTTCTCATGTTATTTGATACACATTGGTCAAACAACTTTTCTTTTTATAAGTACACAGTTGTTGTATAACTTGGTGCATAAATCAGTATAGATTCTTTACTTATGACTCATAGAAGAACCTTACCTCCTTTTTCCGATCACGTTTCCTTCTGACTTCATGAAATGTATCTGCGAACATAAAATCAATCAGTTGTCATTTTATAACAAAAAGGGAAAATTTTGCCCAAAATATACAGCCACGACACTGGAATGCAGGACTCAGTAACAATACTCCATATATACACTATCGAGAAAAAACATCATTAGCATCAATGTAAAATCAGCAAGATCTTAATCTTGCTATTCAATATCAAAGAAAAAGCCCAAATAATTCACACTTTTATAGCCTTGAAACCCACTTCTTATAATAAAACCAAAAGGGGTTTTCCTGATATAGCTGTGGAAAAAGGTCAGCTTTCAGAAAATAACAACAGTGAACCTATGAAAACCCCAACTCAACTTACTATAACCAAAATATAAATAACAACATAGACACAACCAAAACACTCAAAACCAAATCCTCAAATGAAAACATAGATCAACATAACATGTGGAAATCAAGATCAAAAACAAAAAGCATATAGATGGAAATAGAGAACAAACCCTGGAGAAGGAGCTTCTGGGTGGTCTCGTTGGGATCCATATTACATTCCTTGAGCATTATATATATCTCCTCATCACTGTGGCTGCCCGCGATCTCCTTTATGTTCTGGATCATCTTCTTCATACTGTTTGGAATTGAAACCCTGCCTCCTCCGGTGCTCATCTTTACAATCTAGCTGTATGTATATATATCTGAGTATATGAATATAATGTCTGTATAACAAATTATAGAGGGATACAGAATGATTTGAAGGTGAAGAGATGGAGTTCGATTCAATTGGAGAAATGGGGTGACGAAGATAGAAAGAATAAAAGACTTTGGGAGGTTTTGAATTGATCTAATTTTCCAAGTTTGTGGAGAGAGAAGCAGAGGAATAGAGAGAGAAACCGGGAGAGAAAGAGAGGAGGGAGAGAGCAAATATGGAGACTAGTGTTTTGTTGTTGGAGTGTAGGTCTTTTTGGTTTTTCCCATATATCATTCATTTTATTAATTTACTACATAAGGTGGTCTCAAATAATTAAAAAAAAAAAAAAAAGAATACGTAATTTGCCATAGTCAAATTTAACTTTAAATACACTCATTAAATAATTACATAATTATCTTATCATTATTTTTATTAATAACATTATATATATTTTATTATTTTGAACTTAAATTCTAGCCAAAATTAATTATGACAAGTTAAATATTAACCTATCTTATTAAAAAAATTATTTAAACATATTTTACTCTCGTAATAAATCGACCAAAAATACATCATTTGCTTTATTTAACAACTCAAACGCAAAAAAAATATATATATATATAATTGTGAGAGTATATAAATTTCTATTTGATATAAAGTTGTATAAAACTACTACTATTGTTATGATATGATGTTGATTTTTTACGGAAAAATATAAGTGATTAATCAATCAATCAATCAATTAATTAATTAAATATACTAAATTAAAGTACATAACATAATTACATGATATTTGTCCTCTACATATTGCAATATTTGTCCTACATAATTAATATGTTCATTCATTACTCCCCGCTTTCACGTGTCCTATTTGATTTTTGAATTTTATAATATTATATCATACATATATATAAATTTTAACATTACTAACCGTGATAACCCAATAAATCTATTTTTTTTGGATTTTTACAAAGATATATACCATTTATAATCTTATACCATACATTATATCATACATGTAAGATCCCAATTTGACGCCTTTTAAAAGGTAGGTATACATCACCCATCTTGGGTAGTCGATACATGGTATGTAATTTAAATACAACTTACTAATATAATCTGTGCAAGTGGTACAATACGACATAAATCGTGAGTTTGAATACAAATATTGTCTACTAGATATTATACAAACTCAAAAGGAGTCCTCATTACAATTATTATCACACTATTTCACGTATAAATGAGGACTACTAATGCTATCCTCTGGACCATTACTCCGCTCCCCGACTCGTCCCAAATTTATGTTCTCATTTCCAAGAGAAACAAAGTGAAAGAAAGGGTGAGCTCAACTAGCCCAAAGAAGAAATATTATGACTAAGATAATGCGTAATAAATTATCAATAGCCTTCAACATTGTTAAACCGATAAAATATAATAAACATCAAGTTTAATCTGCAATGAACAAGCAATCCATTAAAAGAGTCAAGTAGAAAATAAAATCTACTATCTTTTATGATTTAAAAGGTTTTTCATCATCATTATAAATTAGACTCACTTTTAATAAATAATCCACATCATCGAATCACCCCGCACTACTCTGGCCAAGGATATTCTTTAAGATCACGACCACAATTATTCCCGCATCTACGGGCCAAGAATAGTTGTGTATTCATTAATGGTCATGATCATGCCAACAATCATCCATCAATGCACTACTACCAATCGATTTAGGTTGTTCCCGACTTTGAATAACTTCAATCTTTCTTTGGGTCAATAGATATTCCATGACTTGATACCACGTGCCCAAGAATGCTACTTCTTCAAGCCGAACTCGCATTTCTTCAACTTGGCATAAAGCTTATATTCACGAAGCTTTTGGAGTGTCGACCTCAAGTGTTGCTTCCATGATCTTCACTACTTTGGAATAAATAAGGATGTCATCAATAAAGACGACCACAAAGTGATCTAAATATTCCTCAATACTCTTGGTTCATCATATCCACGAAGGCGTTAGGAGCATTAGTCAATCCAAAGGATACGACTAGGAATTCATAATGCCCGCATCGAGTTCGAAAAAGTCGTCTTTGGAATGTCGGTGATTCTAATCTTCAATCGGTGATATCCTAACGAAGATCAATCTTTGAAAAGAATTTGGCTCCTTGCAAATCGGTCGAATGTGTCATCAATACGTGGCAATGGATACCTATTTTGATGGTGACATGATTCAACTCTCGATAATCAATACAAAGTCGCATACTCCCATCTTTCTTCTTCATGAATAGAACAGAGCACCCCAAGGAGAAGTACTAGGGGCCGAATAAAGCCAATGTCTAACAATTCCTGCGCATTGGGTCTTTAACTCCTCAAGTTCAATAGAGCTATTCGATATGGGCTTTGGAAATAGGTTTTGTCACCGGGTTCAAGGTCGATACAAAATTCAATTTCACGCCTGGGGTAGGCAGAAAGTTCTTCTAGAATACGTCAGAAATTTATTAACAATAGAAATATCGCTCAAAACCGACGTATTTTTGTTTAAATCAGTGATATGAGCTAAGAAAGCTTGACATCCGCTTTTTCAATAAACGAATAGCTTTTTATGGCTTGAGATGACCGTGATGGATTTTAATGGTTTGGTCGTTTTGAATTAGCATAATAGGTTGATTAGGAATATGAAAGCTAACAACCTTACGAAAACAATTAATTTTTGCATGATAAGTAGTTAACCAATCAATCCCTGTAATCACGCCAAATGCAAGTATTTTTAATGAAATAAGATCGATAGGTAATGTGAGGGGGTACCGATTTGAACCAAGCAAGACTTATAAACAATTGGATGTAATGAAGGTTTCTCCCAACGGAGTTTCCACAGATAAGTCAAAGTCTAATTTCTCCTGAGTCAAATTTAATCGATGAGCGCAAGTAGGAGAAATAAAAGAATGGGTAGAACCGGTATCAAATAAAGTATAGACTTCATTAGAGTTTATGATAAGCTTATCCGTGATGACCTCATTCGGGTTCCTTTGCTCTCTGGGAGGTCACAACAAACGCCTCCTCAGACTACTAGGTTTTGACTTTTCTCGACTACCTTTTTGGTGCCTCCATCCTAGTTGAATTTGTTTCAGAACGACAAAAATCGAGCTAAGTGACCTTCTCTTCCACAATTATAACATGCTTTGACTAAGCATGGCACGCTTCGGATGATGTGTCCTCTTCTCCGCATTTGAAGCATATGATAGTGTGGTCTTTCTCCTTCCTTAACAACGGTGTCTTTGGTAATCGACGCTCTTTCCATCATTGTTGAATCTCCGCTTTTGAAATGTCCATTCTTATTGTTTTGCCCTGATTACCACCGGCGTGTTACCGTATCCGGCCCGTTGATTCCTCCACGCTTGTTATCACCGCTTCGATGACTACTACTCTCGGGTATTATAATTTTGCTTTTGATGCTCTCTTTTAGTTAAGGCTGACTAGTTATCGCGCTCCACTAATCGAGCCCTATTTACAACATCTCAATACAAACACGCTTTATGAGAAATAAGATGTTGACGTATCTCCGACTTCAAACCTCTTAAAACATTCGTGTCATTCTCTCTTCATTATCCACCAAGTGGGGACGAAACCGTGATAACTCCGCAAATTTTGCCTCGTATTGCATGACACATGGCCATATTATTTTGTTCCAACTTGATAAACTCCACCTCCTTCATGTATGGCGAATACTTTCGAAAGTATTTATCGTTGAATGACTCCTGAACTTCTCCCAAGATATCTTCAAGACAAAGAAGTTGAGTACGTTTTACCGATTCCCACCAAAGAATCGCCTTCCACGCAACATAAAGGCGTGAAGAAGGGAACCTTTTGCTCATCGAGAGCATCCCAAGACATCAAATATCTTGGTAATCTGCTTTATCCATGCTTCCGCCGAAGTGGTTTTGGCTCTCCCTTAAACTCCGGTGGTCCCAGCTCTCCTTGAATTGTTTAGCGGTGACCGCCGAGAGTTTTCTTTCGTGTTTCCACCTACGTTTTGGACAGTGAGTCGCTCTCTCTTTCATTGCATAAATCGCATAAAAGCCTCACGAACATTTGATCATTCATCATTTGGTCGGTGTTATTGTTTGCGTATGAGGATTGTCGCTTCGATGATGCACATTATCCTCGATTATTGATATGTGGTGAATCAACGATCGCTCAGTGCTCCATTGCTATTCTCAACATTCTCGGATGTCATTTTCGAGATCTCGCCACAAAACAAAAGATTAATTAACATGTAACAATTATCTTTATATTCGATTCGACCAATAAAATAAAGACATAAACTTAGGTAGGTCATACTAACGAAGGTATTCCCCCTCTCTCCCTCCTAGTACTATTCTCACATCTTAGCCGTGGATCATATCCTAAGCTCGATACCAACCGCGACGCCCCCAAAATTAGGTATACGCCACCCATCTTGGGTCGCCACTTACATGGTACATAAATTCAAATACAACTTACAAACATAACTGCTGTATAATAATACGACATAAACTGTGAGTTTAAATACAAATATTGTATACTAGATATTATACAAACTCAAAAGGAGTCCTCATTACAACTATTATCACACTATTTCACGTATAGTGAGGACTACTAATGCTATCCTCCGGACCATTACTCCGCTCCCCGACTCGTCTCCCATTTATGTTCTCATTTCACGAAGAGAAAGGTGAAAGAAAGGTGAGCTCAACTAGCCCAAGAAGAAATATTATGACTAAGATAATGCGTAATAAATTATCATTAGCCTTCAACAAAGTTAAACCGATAAAATACAATAGACAACCAGTTTAACTGCAATGAATATGCAATCCATTAAAAGAGTCAAGTAGAAAATAAAGTCTACTATCTTTTAGGTTTTAAAAGGTTTTCATAAATTTTTATCATTAAGACTCAGTTTAATGAATAAACCACAATATCTAATCATCCCCGTACTACTGTCCAAGGATTTTCATCAAATTATCAATGGTCATGACTATACCGAATCACCCCTGGTCATAATCATACCAAAAACTATCCATCACTGCATTACAGGCCACTGAGGACTTTTATCACATCATTTATAACAAGCCATGATTATACCGAATGATTCCTGGTCATAATCATACTAAGTTCATCTATGCACGTAAGCCAAAGATAACATAATATAACATGAGGATGATGACAATGACATAATAATTCAATAAAACAAGTTCAAGAATTATTTTATCCAGAAATTAAGTAACGTCCAAATTGTCAACAAGATACTGCTTTGTAGAGTAAAATTCAAGAATGATCAGAAGAATATTTCCATGAAAAGATATCGATGAAACGCAAATATCAAGGATATTCTACTAATTTCATGGAGTATAGAAGTCAAAGTTTTAACCAACCGGGTATAATAAAGAATGGAATAACAAAAGAAATCACCATGCATGCAGACTTCTCATGTATAAGGTTATTCCAATGTAATAATAATAACGGAACCAGTCGTCGTGAAATTCACAATCGGCTGTGATGATCCAACATAATAATAAATGCTTTGAATAATAATAAACAATGGAACTGTGTCCCATGTAAAACACACGACGTGATATTCCAATGTAATAATAAATAATGGAATAATGTAAGAAGATCACCAAGTATAGGGGATTCCACAGATACAAAGTTATTCCAATGTAATAAATAAGAATTGAATAATATAAGGATTTCACTAAGTATAGGTATTGTCACAGATATCGAGTTATGTATAGGTATACCACTTTTACAAAGTTATTCCAATGTAATAATAATGAATGGAATAACGTAAGTTCTCTTCATGAATAAGAAAGAATAACACCCCTTACGGCACAACAAATAATATCCCTTACCGTAAAAGATAATTTGGATATCAAAGTAGTGAAGCACCGTATCACTCTTCTTCTTTCTCTATAGATTTTCTCTCTATAGCTTCTCTCTATAATTTCTCTCTCTCAGAGTTTCAATTGAATTCGTAAGAAAATAATAAAGGAATGAGCTACTATTTATAGGAAAATAGAATGCATAGTAATTAATCCATGAATCGGTCCAGATTGATTTACTTTAATCTGACGGTCCATATTTAAAGCAAAATCTTTTAAATAAAATATCATATATTCTATTTATATAAAAATATTTTACTATGCAAAACACTATGTAACACTATATGCAAAATACTATGCAAAAACACTACGCAACACTATGCATAATAAAATATAATATATTCTATTTATAGAATAACTTTAATAAAGTATTCTGCTTTTATATAAAAGATGTTTCGCATTTTATTACGTTAATAATACGAATAAAACAAAACGTCATTATCGCTATAATAATTCATATTATTAATCGACAATAATGGAATCAAACCGAGTGACTTCACATAAGCATCAATAATCAATACCGCAATTACTATGCAACCACACGTGACATCGCATTTCTTTTACTACTGAGTAGTTCAACAAGATCCACTAGGTAAAACTTCCTATAACTTTTATGAAGTATTTTTGAACTTGGATTGTTTAAAATACTATCCTTAATATTTGTTCTTTTGTTTCACCGGATTCGCTTTTCTTTGAATATTTTTTCATCATCCTCGGTCCTAAATGATGATATTATCGAATATCTTTGGCCCAGTAGTGCAAAGATGAATGATTTCTTGATGAATATCTTTGGCCCAGTAGTCAGAAGATGAACAGTGTTGAGATGAACATGACTTCTTGATTAATATCTTTGGCCGTAGTACAAAGATGAACAGTGTTTAGATGAACATGACCAATCGATGAATATCTTTGGCTCGTAGTACAAAGATGTATATTTGATTCCGGATATATATTGATTGATGTTACAGGATAAAATATCGACGATGAACTTTTAAATTCATATATAGAAGATAGTAGTTTGCATTCTCTACTTAACTCTTCTAATGAATTATTATTTCATTGCAAGATTGATTTAAAACCGGTTGTCTATTGTATTCTATTAGATTTTTCCTCGTTGAAGACTAACGATAATTTGTTGTATATTATCTTAGTCATAATATTCTTTACTTGAGTTGAGCTCACCCTTTTCCTTTTTGTTCCATTTTTCTTCCCGGAAAGGCGAGAATGTGACGCCTCGAAAATTAGGTATACGTCACCCATCTTGGGTCGCCACTTACATGGTACATAAATTCAAATATAACTTACTAATATAATCGCGTATACAATACGACATAAACCGTGAGTTTGAATACAAATATTGTCTCATAGATATTATACAAACTCAAAAGGAGTCCTCAATACAACTATTATCACACTATTTCACGTAATAGTGATGACTACTAATGCTATCCTCCGGACCATTACTCCGCTTCCCCGACTTCGTCCCCAAATTATGTTCTCATTTCCTTAGAAGAACCGAATATTGGAAAAGTGAAGTAGCGGTATACTTTTCTTCTTTCTCTCTATAGTTTCTCTCTACAGAGTTTCAAAGAATTCAGTAAAAAATAATGAAGGAATGAGCTTCATTTATAGGAAAATAGAATGCATAGTAATTAATCCATGAACGGTCCGTATTGATTGATTTACTTTAATCGACGGTCCATATTTAAAGCAAAATCTTTTAAATAAAATATCATATATTCTATTTATATAAAAACATTTTACTATGCAAACACTACGCAAAATACTACGCAAAACACTACGCAACACTATGCATAATAAAATATAATATATTCTATTTATAGAATAACTTTAATAAAGTATTACATTTTATATAAAAGATGTTTATGTTTTATTACGTTAATAATACGAATAAAACAAAACGTCATTATCGCTATAATAATTCATATTATTAATTGTGATAATGGAATCAATCGAGTGATTCACACATAAGCATCGATAATCGATCAGGTGTATTTCTTATCACCACACGTATTCTTTGTTTTTATTCTGAGAGTAGTTCAACGGTATCCACGGTAAAACTTCCGCCGCTATTTCAATAAAATATTTTTGTCGCTTTCTCAATCCGATAATAATTACATTGTTCCACCATTGATTGAAAGGTTATCTGAATATTCCTCGCTAAATCGATATTCCCAACCAATCGAATATAATATAACCACTTGCATACTTTGCAAAATTTATAAATACTACCCAAACTATAATATTATCTCAATTCACACCATAATATTAAAAATTATTTCGATTAAATTTAAATCTTTATTGATAAAATCTGGGGTCTCACACCACTTTTTATAAATAAAGATGAATTTTCTATAAATATTATTTTGAATATTATGGAATAAATTTGATATAATGTTATAGTGTTGGGTAATATTTATAAATTTTGCAAAAGTAAAGTTGTTATAAAATATTCGTTTGGTTTGTGAATATTCTTTTTGTCGAGGGAATATTCGTATGCGACTACTCAATCATCGGTGGACCTCTATTAACGAAAAGTATTGTCGTAGATAGAAAAACGACAAAATTATCTTTCTATAAAAATAATCTACGGAGGTGTTACCGTTAAAACTGCTGAACTACCCGTAATAAAAGTACAATAATACGCTGTGGTCGATAAGAAGACACTAGATTGATTATCGATGCTTACGTGAGAAGTCATTTAGCTATACTCAATTATTGCTACAATAAATCACGATCATATCTCTTATATTATTGATTCAATTATCACACAAGATCATTTGTATAATATGTTATATTATTAATTGAGACGACAAGTTATAAATGATTAATAATTGTTGAAAGATTAAAAATGTGTTGATTAAAAATAAAATGATTTGTGGTAATATTTATTCAATCCTCGATGTATATAAAGAGTCTCTTCAATCAATAGTAATTACCTTTGTGAATAGTAATTACCTTTATGAATAAGTAATTACCTTCACAATAGTATTTACCTTCATCGATAGTAATTACCTTTGTGAATAAGTAATTACCTTTGAATAAGTAATTACCTTCACAATAGTATTTACCTTCGTCGATAGTAATTACCTTCTTCAATAGTATTTACCTTCACAATAGTAATTACCTTCGTCAATAGTAATTACCCCTTCGCAAATAAGTAGTTGTCCCTTCAATATTACCAAGAGTTAATCGCTTCTTGATTGTTCCAAAGGTTAATTACCCTTCATGAAATAGTAGTTGTCTCTTCAATATTACCAAGAGTCATTTTGACCTTCATTAAGACAAGAAGAGCCACCCTCGCTTTTTCTATAAATAAAGTTCATTCCTTCATTATTTCTTACGAATTCATTGAAACTCTACAGAAACCTATAGAGAGAAAGAAGAAAAGTATTCTCGCTACTTCACTTTTCCAATATTCAGCTTCTTCTAAGGTAGGGAATATTATTTGTTGTACCTGTAAGGGGTGTTATTGTTTTTATTCATTAAGAGAACTGTTGATGTTCCATTTCTTATTATTCTCATTGAATAACTTTTATACGCTGATCACCCCATATACTTGGTGACATTCTTCTATTATTCTCATTGGAACATCCTGTCATCATGTGTTTTACACCGACCGGTTCCGCCTTTTTATTATTATTCTGCTGAATATCTCGTCTGTGTGACGCCCCCAAAATAGGTATACATCACCCATTCCGAGTTGTCAATATATGGTATGTAAACAACTACAACTTTATTATTACAACAAGAAAATCTGTGAGTTTAAATACAAATATTATCTTCTGCATAATATCTATACTCAAATAAATTCTCATCACATTTATTGATACATTATTTTACAAAAATGGTGAGGACTACTAAACAACTCTCTCTAGAACCTTCATTCCATACCCCGACTCGTACTCGCTATATTCTCGCCTCTTGATAAAAATGGAACAAAAAGGAAAAGGGTGAGCTCAACTAGCTCAGTAAAGAATATTATGACTAAGATAATATACAACAAATTACCGTTAGTCTTCAACAGGAAAAATCTAATGAATCACAATATACAACAAATTTTAAATCAATATTCAGCAATGAAATAATAATTCATTAGAAGAGTTAAGTAGAGAATGCAAACTACTATCTTCCATGTATGAATTTAAAAGTTCATCGCTCATCTTTTATCCCTCAGAACATCAATCAATATATATCCGAATCACATATTCATCTTTGCACTACAGTGCCAAAGATATTCATCACCGGTCATGTTCATCTAAACACCTGCTCATCTTTGCACTACTACGTGCCAAAGATATTCTTCAGAAATCATTCATCTTTTACACTACAGCCAAAGATATTCCATAATATCATCATTTAAGATCAAGATGATGAAAAATATTTTTAAAGAAACGAATCCAAAGAAACAAAATGACAAGGATTAAGGATTAAGGATTCGTATTTTGTTTTATTCACGCCCAAAAATACCTCAAAAATAATCGCAGTGGTGTAAAATTCAAGAATGATCAAAATATGGATACAATCAAAGCTAGTATCCGTAATAGATATTTTGACCAAAAGAAAATTTTCATTTTTCATGAATAAGGTCTTAGTATTCGTGAATAAAGTGTCGATACGTGAATAGTCTCAAGTATACGTGAATAAGAATTCAGACACCAAAAGTTCCAAATTTGATAAAAACTTTTAGATCAATATTTCAACATAATGATATTGAAGAAATAATATCATTCTGAAAAAAAAAATAATATCCCTTACCTCGAAAGATCAAGACTTAGCTAAAAACACCTGGATATAAAGCTATGACTTGAACTTGCAATCAATAATAGCAATACTCAAATTATACTCAAAATACTCACAAGAATACGCCGATAATATAGAGAGAAAAACTTCGCTTTTGGTGTGATTTTCAATTCTAACCTAAGCACCCTATTTATAAAAATGCTAGAACACCAAAGCGTAAAAATTTAATAAAATATTAATATATATTATAAATTTCCTTAGCCCATCTTTGAAGATCTGATTTCAAAGAATTAATATCACATGTTAGCCCACTTAAATGCAAAAAACGTTTTCTTTAAAATAATAATTAAAACTTCCAAAATCAATTATTTCTGAGCTTCGAACTTCAATAATTCACAATAAATAGCCCTTTTATCAGAAAAATTCAATCTTGCGAGTTTTATAGGAAATTCAATTCTCACAACTTTGCGGAAGAAAGTTTTTCTGAATTCCAAACAAAATTGACCGAATCCACAAACTGACGATTTTACAAGCTATAATCAAATTTCACCAATAAAATGGGGTCCACGACATGTTTAACATGTTTTAAACATTTATTGCAACAAAAAATACTCTTCCTCCTCGTATACTCATATATCCCACATTCGTTGTAAAAATATCACCATTATTATATTATTAAAATATAATAATATATTTAAATGAATTATTTTATCGAAAAAGATAAAATTTCAATTTTTAACAATTGTCACATTAAAAATTTTCTCCATCTATATCCACATAAAATCAATATTTTCCTCATCATATGAATCAATAATTAATTATTTACAAATAATATTACGAATCACAATATCGATGACCAGGCGCCTCCTGTGAGAGTAGGGGCTTTCCAATAAAGATTTCTCTTTACTTTGGTAGCGCAATTAGTGACCAAACCTCTCCTTAGATAAACTTTCTAGACATTGCCAATAATGTTATCCAATAATATTATTCAGATAATATGAATTATTATCTCATAATGGAAAATCTTCGTGTAATGACAATTTATCAAAACAACAAGAATATAAAATATCAATGCAACAATTATTGAATCAATAAAATAATCTTTGAAAGCGATTATCAGTAACCATTATTAAGTAGTGCCTTCTTACGTAAGAATCAATAATTGGTGCAATACCGCAATGCTATCGTGTTTTAACCAATTTGAGTATTTTAACAAGATTAATCTTAATAACTACGCCAAGTTATTTTTAACCAACTTATATTTGTCGCTTTCTTCATCCAATCGTTTTCACATGGGGCCCACATGGTCGCTACTTGTCGCATTTAATATTCCCCGACAAAGCATTTAATATTCCACGACCAAACGAATATTCCCTAACAACAATGAATATTTTATAACCACTTTCTTATTTTGAAATATTTATGTATTTTACCCCTAACTATCCACATTAATCACATCAACCCTTACTATTTCAAAATAATAAATAGAGAAAATTAAATTTCATTAATAATAAGTTGGGGTCTTACAATTGCGTGTGTTTTACACTGCACTGGTTCCATTTTTATTATTCCGCTTTTATTATTCTCGTTTAATATCCTCATCTGCTCTCGTTATCTGTTGGACCGGTTCCATCATTTATTATTCCGCATTTATTATTCTGTTGGAACATCCGCTTGGTGTGAATTTCACCGACTCGGTTCCGTTTATTATTCTTCATTGGAATAACTCGTCTGCATGCGATCTATCGCATTTACGGTGATTTCTTTTGTTATTCCATTCTTTATTATACCCAAATGGTTAAAACCCGACTTCTATACTCCATGAAATTAGTAGAATATCCTTGATATTTGCGTTTCATCCAAAGATCTTTTCATGGAAATATTCTTCCGATCATTCTTGAATTTTACTCTACAAAACAAAGATCATGTTGAAAATTTGACGTTAATAATTAATGGATAAAATAATTCTTGAACTTGTTTTATCAATTCTTATATCATTGTCATCATCCTCATGTTTATATTATGTTGAAAGTCATCTGTGGCACAGTAGTGCATAGATGGACTTGGTATGATTATGACCGAGAGACTATTCGGTGTAATCATGACCGTAATGTTACAAAATGATGTGATGAAAGTCATCTCAGGGCTCAGAAGTGCATAGATGGACTTGGTATGATTATGACACTGAGACTATTCTTGTAATCATGGCCGTAAATGTTACAAATGATGTGATAAAAATCCTCGATGGGTAGTAGTGCATTGATGGACGATTGTTGGCATGATCATGACCATTAATGAATACACAACTATTCTCGCCCGTAGTGCATGAATAATTGTGGTCGTGATACTTAAAGAATATCCTCGGCAAGTAGTGCGGGGGTGATTCGATGATGTGGAATATTTATTAAAGTCGAGTCTCAAATATAATGATGATGAAAACCTTTTAAAATCATAAAAGATAGTAGATTTTATTTTCTACTTGACTCTTTTAATGGATTCACCGGTTCAACCGTAGTTAAACTTGATGTTCATTATATCTTATCGCTTTAACAATTGTTGAAAGCTAATGATAATTTATTCTCGCATTATTTTAGTCATAATATTTCTTCGAAGCTAGTTGAGCTCACCTTTCTTTCACCGTTCTCTTCTGTGAAATGAGAATATATAATTTGAGACAAGTCGGGAACTGAGTAATGGTCCAGAGGATAACATTAGTAGTCCTCACTATTTTGTGAAATAAAGGTGATAATAATTGTAATGAGGACTCCTTTTGAGTTTGTATAATATCTAATAGACAATATTTGTATTCAAACTCACGCTTTATGTCGATTTATACCCATGCTTATATTAGTAAGTTGTATTTAAATTCGCACTACGATCCCGACTACCCAAGATGGGTGATGTATACCTAATTTTGGGGGCGTCCACAAAGTATCGAGCTTAGGATATGATCCCCGCTAAGATGTGAGAATAGTACTAGGAGGGAGAGACGGGAATACCTTCGCTAGTATGACCTACCTAAGTTTATGTGCTATATTTTATTGGTCATTGTAATATAGAGATAATTTGTTACATGTCAATTAACTTTTATTTTACGGCGATCTCTGAAAATGACATCCGAGAATGTTGAGAATAGCAATGGAGCACAAAGCGATCGTTGATTCACCACATATCAATAATCGTGATAATGTACATCGAGAAGGCGACAATCCTCATGCAAACAACAACACCGACCAAATGATGAATGATCAAATGTTCGGAGGCTTTATGCGAATTTATGCAACAAAGCGCGAGAGCGACTCCTGCCCAAAACGTGGGGTGGAAACACGGAAAACTCTCGGGCGGTCACACAAGTTAAACAATAAGGAGCTGGGACCACCGGAGTTTAAGGAGAGCTAAAACCACTTCAAGGAAGCATGGATAAAGCAGATTACCAAGATATTTGATGTCTTGGGATGCTCCGAGAGCAAAAGGTTCCTTTCGCCGCTTTTATATTAAGCGCGGAGAGGCGACATCGGTGGAAATCAAGAAAATGTACTCAACTCATTGTCTTCAAGATATCTTAGGAGAAGTTCCAGAGTCGTTCAACGACAAATACTTTCCGAAAATATTCGCCATACGTGAAGGAGGTGGAGTTTATCAAGTTGGAACAAAACAATATGACCGTGTCGCAATACGAGGCAAAATTTGCGAGTTATCACTTTCGTCCCCACTTGTGGATAATGAAGAGAGAATGGCGCGAATGTTTTTAAGAGGTTTGAAGCGGAGATACGTCAACATCTTATTTCTCATAAACTATGTTTGTATTCGGATGTTGTAAATAGGGCTCGATTAGTGGAGCGCGATAACGAGACAATGCAATTAAAAGAGAGAAAAATAAGCAAAATTATAATACCAAATGAAGTAGTCATCAAGCGGTGACAACAAGCGTGGAGGGAATCAATAAAGCCGGATATGGTAACCACTTTGTGTGGTAATCGTACAAAACAATAAGAATGGACATTTCAAGAAAAGGAGATTCAACAATGATGGAAAGACGTCAAAGACCAAAGACCAAGCAAAGGAAGGAGAAAGACCACCTATCATATGCTTCAAATGCGGAGAAGAGGGACACATCATCTCAATCAGGCTATGCCGTCCAAAGCATGTTATAATTGTGGAAGAGAAGGTCACTTAGCTCGATTTTGTCATTTCATCAAGACAAATTTCAACTAGGATGGAGGCACCAAAAGTCATCCCCGTAAAAGTCAAAACCTAGAAGTCTGAAGAGGCGTTTGTTGTGACCTCCCGAGAGCAAGGAACCCGAATGAGGTCATCACGTATAAGCTTATCATAAACTCTAATGAAGTCTATACTTTATTTGATACTTGTTTCTACCCATTCTTTTATTTCTCCTACTTTATACCATCGATTAAATTTGACTCGGAGAAATTAGACTTTGACTTATCTGTGGAAACTCCGTTGGAGAAAAACCTTCATTACATCCACTCGCTTATAAGTCTTGCTTGGTTCAAAT
The DNA here is from genome assembly GCA_020205615.1 of Panax quinquefolius. Classification (NCBI taxonomy): domain Eukaryota; kingdom Viridiplantae; phylum Streptophyta; class Magnoliopsida; order Apiales; family Araliaceae; genus Panax; species Panax quinquefolius. Next base: position 134,152,914 of record CM035161.1, read on the forward strand.
CGGTACCTTCACATTACTCCGTCGATCTTATTTCATTAAAAATACTTGCATTTGACGTGATTCTAGGATTGATTGGTTAACTACTTATCATGCAAAAAATTGATTATTTTCGTAAGTTGTTAGCTTTCATATTCCTAATCAACCTATTATGCGAATTCAAACGACCAAACCATTAAAATCAATCACGGTAATCTCAAGCCATAAAGCTATTCGCTTATTGAAAAACGGATGTCAAGCTTTCTTAGCTCATGTCACGATTTAAACAAAATAAAGTCGGGCTTTTGAACGATATTTCTATTGTTAATAAATTTCCGACGTATTCCCAAGAACTTCCCCGCCTACCCCAGAGCGTGAAAAATTGAATTTTGTATCGACCTTGAACCCAGATAAAACCTATTTCCAAAGCCCCATATCGAATGGCTCTATTGAACTTCGTGGAGTTAAAGACCCAACTACGTGAAATTGTTAGACATCGGCTTTATTCGCCCTAGTACTTCTCCTCAGGGGTGCTCCTGTTTCTATTCGTGAAGAAGAAAGATGGGAGTATGCGACTTTGTATTGATTATCGGGAGTTGAATCATGTCACCATCAAAATAGGTATCCATTGCCACGTATTGATGACCTGTTTGACCAATTAAGCAAGGAGCCAAATTCTTTTCAAAGATTAATCTTCGCTTAGGATATCACCAATTGAAGATTAGAATCACGACATTCCAAAGACGGCTTTTTAACTCTATGACGGCATTATGAATTCCTAGTTATGTCCTTTGGATTGACTAATGCTCCTCTTTGCCTTCATGGATATGATGAACCGAGTATTCAAGGAATATTTGGATCACTTTGTGGTCATCTTTATTGATGACATCCTTATTTATTCCAAAAGCCGTGAAGATCATGAGCAACACTTGAGGCTGACACTCCAAAAGCTTCGTGAATATAAGCTTTATGCCAAGTTGAAGAAATGCGAGTTCGGCTTGAAGAAGTAGCATTCCTTGGGCACGTGGTATCAAGTCATGGAATATCTGTTGACCCAAAGAAAGATTGAAGCTATTCAAAGCCGGGAACAACCTAAATCGATGGATCAAAATGCGTAGCTTTCTCGCTTTAAATGGTTATTATCGAGAGATTCGTGGAAGGATTTTCTCGAATCGCTACTCCATCGACTCAAATTGACTCGAAAAGATACAAAGTTCGGTTGGAGCGAAGAATGTGAGAAGAGTTTTCAAGAACTCAAGAGGAGACTTATTTCAAAGACTGCTCGATAATACCATCCGCCTTGAGGGATTTGTCATCTACAAGATGCTTCTGGCAAAGGGTTAGGATGTGTTCTCATGCAACATGGGAAAGTCATAGCCTTTATGCCTCACGACAACTCAAAGAATATGAGAGGAATTATCCTACTCATGATCTAGAGTTAGCGTACTATTATCTTTTGCACTTAAAATTTGGAGGCATTACTTGTATGGGAGAAAGTGGAGATCTTTACGGATCATAAAAGCCTCAAATATTTCTTCACTCAAAAGGAACTCAACATGCGACAAACGACGTTGGCTTGAATCATTGAAAGATTATGATCATACCATCCAATACCATCCTGAAAAGCGAACGTGGTAGCCGACGACGTTGAGTAGAAGATCATATGCAAGCACGAAAGTGCGTTATTGTCAACGCAGGCCCATTTTGTGTGACTTACAAAGGATGGAGATAGAGTTAAATACTCCAGGACGCATGTGATGATAAGCGAGTATACGAGTAGAACCGACTTTAATCGATAAAGTTAAAGTCGCCAAGCTACGCACTGGAGTCGATGCGATGAGGAAGAAAGTGCAAGAAGGTGCTATGTGCCTAAAGCAAGAATCGATGAAGAAGGAATACTTGAGTCAACTCCAGACTTTGTGTTCCTAACGACCGATTTAAAGTATAATATCATGATGGAGGCGCACAACACACCATTTGCAATCCATCTCGGGAGTACCAAAATGTATCATGATATTCGTCATACATTTTGGTGGAGCAATATGAAGAGAGAGATAACGTTTTATCTCAAGGTGTTTAACTTGTCAACGAGTTAAAGCGGAGCATCAAGTACCAAAAGGTCCATCAGAACCGCTTAAAATTCCGTAATGGAAGTGGGAGCACATTACCATGGATTTCATTCTACGGCCTTCCTAAGGTTTCTCAAGGCATTGATGTGATTTGGGTCATTATTAATAGATTGACCAAGTCCGCTTCATTTCTTACCGATACGAGAAACTTATACACTTGAACTTCTTGCTCAGATGTACATAAACGAGATTGTAAGACCGCATGGTATGCCGATATCCATAGTTTCGATCGAGACCCAATATTCACTTCACGATTTTCTTGTTAGTTTGCAAAAAGCTATGGGCACAGACTTCACGATTTAGCTTTCGGCGATATCATCCTCGATTTTACCGGACGATCGGAGAGGACTATTCAAACTCTTGAAGATCTATTAAGACTCTCGTGTCCTTGATTTCTAGGGAGTTGGGACAAGTTCTTACCATTGGTGGAGTTTTCCTATAACAACAGTTATCAAGCAAGTATTGGCATGGCTCCATTCGAAGCGTTGTATGGAAGAAAGTGTCATTCTCTAGTATGCTGGGATGAGGTGGGTGAAGCAACGTTGTTGGGACCGGAGTTGGTACGTATGACTACGAAAAAGATTCAAACGATCCGACAACGTATAAAAACCTCACAAAATCGACAAAAAGAGTTATCTTGATCTTCATCGAAAGGGACGTGGAATTCGATATAGGAGATCATGTGTTTGTTAAGAGTTGCTTCCATGGAAAGGAGTTACAAGATTTGGAAAGAGAGGAAAACTTAATCCTCGATTCATCGGTCCATTTTAATCCTCGATCGAGTAGGAACGTGGCCTATAGACTCGCTTTTACCGCTAAATATGTCTCGTGTTCATAACGCTTTTCACATATCCATGTTACGTAAATATGTGAAAGACCCGAACCATATTATTGAAGTTAGAACCGGATGAAATAGCGGAAGATTTGACGTATGAAGAGGTTCCCTGTTCAAATTTTGGATAAGAAGGAACATATTCTACGCTCCAAGTTATACCTCGAGTTAAAGTTTTGTGGAGGAACCACGATGTTGAGGAAATGACTTGGGAGTTAGAATCAAATTAAATCAAGGTATCCTTACCTCTTCTACATACCAGTAATGCACGTACCCAATTTCGAGGGCGAAATTTCATAAGAAGGGAGGTTGTAAAGACCCGACTTTTATAAATATAGATGAATTTTCTATAAATATTATTTTTTGAATATTATGAAATAAATTTGATATAATGTTATAGTTGTGGGTAATATTTATAAATTTTGCAAAGTAAGCAAGTTGTTATAAAATATTCGTTTGGTCTGGGAATATTCTTTTTGTCGGGGAATATTCGTGCACGACTACTCAATCATTAATGGACCCCATTAATGGAAGTATTGTCGTAGTTAGAAAACGACAAAATTATCTTTCTATAAAAATAACTACGGAGGTGTTACCGTTAAAAGCTGTTGAACTACCCGGTGGTAAAGTACAAGAATACTGCTATGGTTGCATAAGAGCAGCACCAGATTGATTATTGATGCTTACGTGAGAAGTCAATTAGCTATACTCAATTATTGCTTCACGAGAATTCTTTGCGATCATATCTCTTATATTATTGATTCAATTATTGTCACAAGATCATTTTTGTATAATATGTTATATTATTAATTGAGACGACAAGTTATAAATGATTAATAATTGTTGAAAGATTAAAATGTGTTGATTAAAAATAAAATGATTTGTGGTAATATTTATTCAATCCTTGATGTATATAAAGAGTCTCTTCAATCAATAAGTAATTACCTTTGTGAATAGTAATTACCTTTGTGAATAAGTAATTACCTTCGTCGATAGTATTTACCTTCGCGATAGTAATTACCTTCTTGAATAGTATTTACCTTCGTCAATAGTAATTACCCCTTCGCAAATAGTAGTTGTCCTTCAATATTACCAAGAGTTAACTGCTTCTTGAGATTCCAAAGGTTAATTACCCTTCAGCGAAATAGTAGTTGTCTCTTCATATTACCAAGAGTCATTTTGACCCTTCGTTAAGACACTCAAGAGCCACCCTCGCTTTTCTATAAATGAAAGCTCATTCCTTCATTATTTCTTACGAAGTCATTGAACTCTGAGAGAGAAACTATAGAGAGAAAGAAGAAAAGTATTCTCGCTACTTCACTTTTCCAATATTCAGGTTCTTCTAAGGTAGGGAATATTATTTGTTGTACCCGTAAGGGGTGTTATTCTTTCTTACGTAAATATGTGAAAGACCCGAACCATATTATTGAGTTAGAACCCACGAAATAGCGAAAGATTTGACGTATGAAGAGGTTCTTGTTCAAATTTTGGATAAGAAGGAACATATTCTACGCCTCGGTTATACCTCAAGTCAAAGTTTTGTGGAGGAACCACGATGTTGAGGAAATGACTTGGGAGTTAGAATCAAATGAAATCAAGGTATCTTTACCTCTTCGACATACCAGTCGTGCGTTACTTAATTTCGAGGGCTTAAATTTCATAAGAAGGGAGGTTGTAAGACCCCATCTTTTATAAATAAAGATGAATTTTTCTATAAATATTATTTTTGAATATTATGGAATAAATTTGATATAATGTTATAGTTGTGGGTAATATTTATAAATTTTGCAAAGTATGCAAGTTGTTATAAAATATTCGTTTGGTCTGGGAATATTCTTTTGTTAGGGAATATTCGTATAATGGCTCAATCATTGGTGGACCCCACAATGTAATTATTGTTTGATTGAGAAAACGACAAAAATATTTTATAAAAATAACTACGAGGTGTTACCGTTAAAACTGCTGAACTACCCGGTGGTAAAAGTACGATGAATACGCGTAGTTGCATAAGAGACACGGTATTGATTATCGATGCTTTACGTGAGAAGTCACTCATTATGCTCAATTATTGCTACGATAATTCTTTGCGATCATATCTCTTATATTATTGATTCAATTATTGTCACAAAGATCATCCGTATATATATGTTATAGTATTAAATCAATAATTGAGACGACAAGTTATAAATGATTAATAATTGTTGAAAGATTAAATATGTGTTGATGAAAAAAAAAATGATTTGTGGTAAGTTTGATTATTTTATGGGGGCTCATATGTCATCATCTAAGAGTCTCTTCACAATAAGAATTACCTTCACAATAGTAATTACCTCAGTGAATAGTATTTATCTTCGCCAATAAGTAATTACCCTCGCCGATAGTAATTACCCTTTGTGAATATAGTATTTACCTTCGTCAATAGTAATTACCCTTGTGAATAGTATTTACCTTCGTCAATAGTATTTACCTTCTTTAATAATAATTACCTTTACCAGACGTCGAACCACTTGTCGCTTCACATTACAGCGCCGAACCACTTGTCGCTTCACATTACAAAAAGTCCAAACCACTTATTCAAGCCACTTGCCTTTTCACACTAAGAGGTGCTAAGCTAGAAATCTTCTATAAATAGAGGCCTGGGGCTTCATTATTTTTCACGAATTCATTCAAGCTATAGAGAGAGAAAATAGAGAGAATAAGAGAAAAGAAGAAGAGTATTTTGTTACTACACCGTCCGCAAAGATTCAATCTTCTACCAAATGTAAGGGGTGTTATTCTTTCTTATTCATGAAGAGAATCTGTTGTTATTCCATTGCTTATTATTCTCATTGGAACAACCTCAGATACGCTGGTTTACCTATACTTGGTGACATTCTTCTATGATTCATTGGAACATCCTGTCATGGTGTTTTACACCGACACTGTTCCGCTTTTTATTATTCTCGTTGGAACATCCTCATGCATGTGTTTTACACCCGACAAGTTCCGCTCTTTATTATTCTGCTGGAACATCCTCATCATGTGTTTTTACACCGGGACCGGTTTCGCCTTTTTATTATTCTGTTGGAATATCCTATCATGTGTTTTACACCGGATCTGTTCCATCTTTATTATTCTCGCTGGAACATCCTGCTTGCAGTGTGAATTTCACCTAACCCGGTTCCGTTATTTATTATTCCGCTGAATAACTTTTGTTTATGCGGCCTATCGCATGCATGGTGATTTCTTTTGTTATTCCATTCTTTATTATACCCAAATGGTTAAAACTTTGACTTCTATACTCCATGAAATTAGTGGAATATCCTTGATATTTGCGTTTCATCCAAAGATCTTTTCATGAAAATATTCTTCCGATCATTCTTGAATTTTACTCTACAAAACAATGATCATATCGATAATTTGGACGTTAATAATTCTGGATAAAATAATTCTTGAACTTGTTTTTATCAATTCTTATATCATTGTCATCATCCTCATGTTTATATTTTTTTAAAGTCATCTACGTGGCACATGGTGCATAGATGGACTTGGTATGATTATGACCGAGAGACTATTCGTAATCATGACCGTAATGTTACAAATGATGTGGTAAAAATCCTCGAAGGGTAGTAGTGCATTGATGGACGATTGTTGGCATGATCATGACCATTAATGAATACACAAATATTCTTAGCTTGGTAGTGCATGAATAATTGTGGTCGTGATACTAAAGAATATCCTTGGCCAGTAGTGCGAGGGGTGATTCGATGATGTGAAATATTTATTAAAGTTCGAGTCTCAAATATAACAATGATGAAAAACCTTTTAAAACCTAAAAGATAGTAGACTTTATTTTCTACTCGACTTTTTAATGGATTAAGATATTCACCGCAGCTTAAACCGGGTTGTCTATTGTATTTTATCGGTTTAACATTGTTGAAGACTATTGATAATTTATTCTCGCATTATCTTAGTCATAATATTTCTTCTTGGGCTAGTTGAGCTCACCCTTTCTTTCACCGTTCTCTTCAGAAATGAGAATATAAATTGGGGCGAGTCGGAAGCGAGTGATGGTCCTCAAGATAAGATTAGTAGTCCTCACTATTCATGAAAATAGTGTGATAATAATTGTAATGAGGACTCCTTTTTGAGTTTGTATAATATCTAGTAGATTTATATTTGTATTTAAACTCACGCTTATGTCAGTATTGCATACCTACGCTTATGTTAAGTAAGTTGTATTTAAATTACATCACTACCATGTAAGTGGCGACCCCAAGATGGGTGATGTATACCTAATTTTGGGGCGTCACAAATGATAATTTATTCTGCATTATCTTAGTCATAATATTTCTTCGAGCTAGTTGAGCTTTCACCTTTTCTTTCACCGTTTTCTTTGAAATGAGAATATAAATTTTACAAGTCGGGAACGAGTAATGGTCCGAGGATAGCATTAGTAGTCCTCAATATTCTCGTGAAATAGTGTGATAATAATTGTAATGAGGACTCCTTTTGAGCTTTTTGTATAATATCTAGTAGACAATATTTGTATTCAAACTCATGCTTTATGTCAGATTATACACGGCAGCTTATATTAGTAAGTTGTATTTAAATTCTGTACCATGTATCTGACTACCCAAGATGGGTGATGTATACCTAATTTTGGTGGCGTCACAATACATATATATAATCCCACACTAATATGTTTATTTTATAATCCCAAAATTCACTATTTTTTTTAAACGGACAAAAAAATTAGACTCGAGTGTATTTCAGTTTTACCCTCAATTGAAAGTCAAAATATAAATAATTAAAATTAAAATATATTTAGATTCAATTTTTCTGTCCAATTTTCATGTCCACGTAGAATTTTTATTTACCTTAATCAGATGAGTTTATTTATTCTTCTCTAATTCCTCCAATTGATTGTACTCTCTTTTTTATATTTTCTGAGTCGCGATCTCCCTTCCTACTTGTACTTATTTGTTTGTTTTTTTCAGCACAAAGTTCTCTACCCTAATAAATTAATAGTATTCTTATTTTAATTTGGGTTTAATTTATTTAAGCCAATACTTATTAAATAAAGTTATACATTAACTATTGAAAGTCCACAAAATTGACTCAAACATTTTATAAAGTCTAATTAAAATATTTAAAATATAAATTTACAACTTATTTATTTATTTTATTATCGTTATTGTTATTATTTTTTCGAATATTACAGCAAACATACATTGTTTAAATATTGTTTGTATGTATTGATTGGTTAGATGTATTATAAATACAATTAATTGTCGCTAAATAAAATTATTTTTAATATTATTTTTTATTGATGATAGTTTTGGAAAAAAAATTCGAAAGTGACCAATATTTTTATTGATTTAAATTCTTAGTTGTAATATTTAAAGAGACTTAATGATTAAGAATTCTCGTTTGTTTAGTACTCTAGATCTTTGATGGATAGAAAAGGAAATTGATATTTTTATATGTTAAAATAATATTTTTATATGAATTTATCTCACATAAAAGTGAGATTAATTTACTATTTATGTGAGAGAAATCATGTAGAAATATCAATTTTTATGTGAAAATATTAATTCTCTTAAAAAAAAAAATAGTTTTAGACTTTAATGTACATGCATACATACATATATATATATATATATATATAATAATAATAATTTTAAGGCACGCTTTAACCAAATTTTACGACATAATTTTACCTCATACAATTAATTTTTTATTTTTAAATTTATATAAAAATAAAAATTATAATTTTTACGTAAAATAACATCATTTTGTTAAATAACCTTAACCAAATTTAACTAAAACATAACTAAAATTACTTTCTCAATATTATCTATTATATATATAGAGTGAGAGAGAGAGTAGTGATTAATAAATAAATAAAGTAAAAGGACTAAAGGTAAAATAATATGCTCCAATACTAATTCATTTTTCCACGGTGTCATAATGTCTGTAGTGTAAATGGGTCGTGCGACAAATTTGGCAAGTACAAGTTTTTTGCATTTGCATTGAGTAGTAAACATGGAAGTTTGTGGGCCATGCGCTTGTCCTCCATTCATTGTCCCCACACAACAAGAGCTCCAATAGGATGTCTGTTTTCTACATTTACTTTTTGTTAATTATTTTCGTTTAAAGTTTAAATATAGAAGTTAATTGATGTTAAGCTGGTTAAATTTATGTTTTATGGGTGTAATGAATTTGATGAAACATTATTTCCCTTAGAAAATAAAAATAAAAATCTCTCTTAAAAAAGACAGATATCAAATCAGAAAAATGATCAATCGTAACAACATTTTATGAATACAAAAGTACTTGAAATACACTAAAACTTCATTGAAAAAATCGTCAAAATATACATATCTGAGCGATTATTCAATATGAACAATAAAATGCCAAGCCCGTTTAATATCTATCTTTAATAATTAGTACAATGAAAAATATTATTCCAACCAAGAAAAAAATCTCTAAAAAAAAATCTCCTAAGAGAAGATAATAAAACTCTCACATAGAGAAAAAAAGAAAAGAAATTAATCAATTTCATGAAGATAATAAAATGCCAAAGAAAAATGAAAGGGAATTGATATTTCCACAAGGCTTTCCTCACATGAATAACAAACGTAGACCTGGCAAACATGGCCCGTGGCCCGTGACTTCTTTTTAAAAAAAAAATAAAATGTTGCTACTTGTGGATTGTGAGGCTTGAACACAAGATTTGTAAGTAAATAAATAAAAGTTTAAACCAACTAAACTACAACAACTATTTATTTTTAATGCAATCTTCAATTATAGAGATTGAAAATAATGGTGTCTTCTTCAGGAGTAAAAGATCCATGCTTAATATCTGGCCTTAGATAATTTAGCCACCTTAGACGACAACTTTTGCCGCAACGCCTATGTGACGTGTGACGCCCCCAAATTCGGGTATCTTCCAACTCGACATATGGTGCTCCACTGTACTAACATCCATACAATCATTCCATTGAAATACAACAAAATGAATGTAATTACTATCTTTTATTACAACCAAAGTACAATCCTTCCTGTGTTCATAAACCTAAGTTATATAGTTCATTGTTCATAATGTATATAATACATACAAACTTTCTAAACTATTACATAACGGCTAAACATCCATCTTAGCTTTGCCCTTATCTCGTTTGGCATTCACAAGACGTTCATCCTTAATCTGCAGCTTATATAATTCACGCAAAGTGAGCGTACTTATGTTTCAAAGAAGTTTAATCAAGGATAACGATAATACCACATTCGTGAATCATATAACAATTCGACATAACCGAACAATAGTTATGAGGTATTATGAATCAATAATACTTTAACGATTCATAACATCAATTCCCAAAGTATAAAATAGATTAGGAATTACGAACCAAATTGTTAGACCATGAACAATAACTTTCGGTTTTCATACTTAAAAGGAGTCCACAAAGACTAAGTGCCGTTCATCCGATAACTTACGAGCACTTCTAGGTGATCGACTTTATTGTACTTCTATGTTGATCAACACTCATTCATTAAACGTATTTACGTTTAATACTTTTAACAAACTCGCGTGCCTATCGAATAATCGATGAAAAATACTTTTGTTTGTTCATGACAAACCTTACTTTCACGTCCGTACTCAATTACTTGGCATAGGATAACGTTAACATTTCTATATAGAATGACATGAATAATAATCAATTTATATATTACGAATAGTCTAAATTGAGTTAAAATCGCATCGAATTTTCTTTCTTTAAAACAAGTCTTGCAATTCAGATTCAATGAATCACATAAAACTTGGCTAATATGAAAGTTAGACAAGCGTTAAGAAAACTTGCCTTTCAAATATCTTTCAAATAATTTACTCAACCCACTATAGCCTTTACGTAATCTACATGATATATTCACATATCACAATCGTAATTAGCTATCAAACAACTATTCAAATTGTTCCTACAAGCTTTTTCTCTTCTATGTCTTTGTTAACTTAATATCATTTACTAAAGTCAACAAGACTTATTACCCTTTATCCCTAAGCTTATTACTCAATTGTCTTTTATTAACTTGGACTCGAACATTGTTGATAAAGTATCAACTTTGTTCATCGATGTTAACTTACTAACACGTGCATAATATTCCTAAGTTTCATACCACATACCTTAGTATAGGTAGTATAGAATAACTTTAATACACATATGAAGTGTACAAACATCATCCCTTTAGGTCCCCGAACAAATGAAGTTCAAAACCTAAGTCATTGTCTAAGGTTCACCACTCATGCATGCACCATTCCTCATAGTACTAGATCGGGTCTTTTGACGCCTTGATTAGCGATGTAAGAGCCCTCGACTCGGCACCGAGTAGCGCTTAATGCGACGTCATAACATGGCGCCCCAAAATAGGTATACACAACACCCATTCTCGAGTCGCTTAAATACATGGTACAAGAAGCAAACTACAACTTCAATAATACAAATGTCGTGTGAAATACGATAATATATACCGTGAGTTTAAATACAAATATTATCTTCAGATAATATCTATACTCAAATAAATCCCCATCATAATTATTGATTCATTATTTTACAAAAATGGTGAGGACTACTAAACAACTCTCTCTGTAACCTTCATTCCATACCCCACTAAGACTTCGCTACATTCTCGCCTCCCGAGAAGAAAAATGGAACAACAAGGAAAAGGGTGAGCTCAACTAGCCCAAAGAAAGAATACTATGACTAAGATAATATACAACAAATTCGTTAGTCTCCAACAGGAAAAATCGATAGAATACAATAGACAACAAGTTTCGATCAATATTCGCAATGAAATAATAATTCATGAAGAGTTACGTAGAGAATGAAATCTACTATAATCTATGAATTTAACGTAATCCATCATCAATATTTTATCCCCGTAACATCAATCAATATTCATCTCAAATCAAATATTCATCTTTGCACTACGTGCCAAAGATATTCATCAATCGGTCATGTTCATCTCAACACTGCTCATCTTTTGCACTAAAGGCTAAAGATATTCATCATTCGGTCATGTTCATTTAAACACTGCTCATCTTTGCACTAAAGGCCAAAGATATTCATCAATCGATCATGTTCATCTCAACACTGCTCATCTTTGCACTAAAGGCCAAAGATATTCATCGATCGGTCATGTTCATTTAAACACTGCTCATCTTTGCACTACAAAGCCAAAGATATTCTTCAGAAATCATTCATCTTTGCACTACGGGCCAAAGATATTCAATAATATCATCATTTAAGATCGAGGATGATGAAAAATATTTTTTAAAGAAACGAATCCAAAGAAACAAAATGACAAGGATTAAGGATTAAGGATTCGTACTTTGTTTTATTCATGTTCAAAAATACCTCAAAAATAATCATAGTAGTGTAAAATTCAAGAATGATCAAAACATGGATACAATCAAAGCTAGTATCCGTAATAGATATTTTGACGAAAAGAAGAAATTTTATTTTTCTATTGAATAGTCACGTATATCGTGAATAGGTCAGATATCGTGAATAAGTCACGATATATCATGAATAATAAATCCGACACCAAAAGATAGAAATTCCACAAAAACATCTTCACGCTTAATGAATAGTACTGCTCGTGAATAGTAACTCGTGAATAAGTAACTCATGAATAAGAACTCGTGAATAGTAACTCATGAATAAGTAACCCCGACATGAAAAAGTTCCAAATTTGATAAAACATCGATCAACATTTCAAAGATAATGATATTGAAGAAATAATATCATTACTGAAAAAATAATATCCCTTACCTCAAAGAATCGGTGCTTGGAAGGAAAGGTCAAGTGATCTTTGAATGAAACTTGTCTTGAATAAAGAACTCTCAAAGTATCTAAATACTCACAAAATACACTCAATAATATAGAGAGAGAAAGAGAGAAAACTTTGTTTCGGTGTGATTTTCAATTCTAACTTAGCCCTCTTTATAGAAAATGTTAGCCGTAAAGCGACTTGACCACCACACGATGGCTTTACTTTACTACTATTGCCACCCACCACATTTGAAATAAAATTCAGCACATTTCTTCACCAACCACAAGTGGGGCCCACCAATTCTAGAATTTTCCACCAAAATCATTTATAAACCTAATTTCCGAATCCGACACCTCTTAAAATTCACAACAAATCACTCGTGCATTTTTAACGGTTCAAAATTTGTGGACATATACTCAACTTATGTATGTATAACATACCCAAAAATTACCACAATCCAACGGTTTGGATTAAAAATTATAACCCCGCAATATATCTCAAAACCCCACGATTTGATTTTTAACACCTCCAATCCGATAAAATACTTGATAAAACACCTCAACAATAATTTCTTCATTTATAACCACATAAATAAATCCATCATTTATATTCATATAAAATAAATATTTCCTTATCATATGAATCAATAATTAATTATTCACAAATAATATTACGTAATCACAATTATTATGACGGTAGTAGTTCAGAAGGAGGGCTTTCGAATAAGGATCTCTCTCATCTTCTTGCCAGCCTTGATTAGGTGACCAAACCTCTCCTTAGACGAAACTTTCTAGACATTGCCAATAATGTTATCTAATAATATTATTCAAATAATATGAATTATTGATCCGATAATGGGAAATCATGTGCGTTGACAATTATTGAACAACAATAATATAAAATATCAACGCAGTGAATTATTGAATCAATAAAATAAAATATTGAATAAGAACTCTTGTGAAAATTATTGAGAGTAGTGCCTTCTTTACGTAAGGATCAATAATTCAACAATCTTTGTGCAATACCGCAGTATGCTTCTTTGTGCGACCACCAGCGTATTCGTATTTTTAACCACCGGGTATTCCAATGGTCTTAATTCAGAATAACTACGCCAGTTATTTATAACCACCCAAACTTTGTCGTTTTCCTTATCCAATCGCTTTCCGTTATGGGGCTACATACACATGGCTGCGGCGCAATATTAATATTCCCTAAGCGAAATGAATATTTTATAACCACTTGCTTATTTTGAAATATTTATGTATTTAACCCTTAACTATCCACATTAATCAAATCAACCCTTACTATTTCAAAATAATAAATAAAGGAAATTCCTTTTATTTAAAAAATTTTGGGGTCTTACAATGCGCCATTTAGCGATTGCTCAATTTTCTTGTCTTGTATGCAATTGCTATTTCTGAACCTCGATTCCATAACTTCAATAATTTTATGAAATTTCCGGGGCCATAACTTCTTCGTTATAAGCCCGATTTGGTCCGTTCAAAAGCCTACACGTCATAAATAACATAATCTACGCGTTCATATAAGAATTCGACACTTTCAAATCTAATAACTCAAAATTCACCATTAAGTTCATTTTTAGACGTCCGTAAACGTTAAAGAGCGTTCAATGCTCGTTTTCTTCGTTTTAAGTTAGAATCCAACGATTCTCGAACCCACAACTCTTAATCACCCTATCTCACGTGTTGACATTGAAAACCAACGTTTTCAAGTCTCACGACAACTTTTGACCCCCAATCCGGAATTCAACGTTTTCGACGTTTAACGTCTAATTACGTAAAAATCGCCATAACTTCATTACTAGGGTTCTCTAAGCCAAATCACATGGAATACTCCATGGATTTTATATCTACATCCTAACCAAACAAGATGCAATCACTAATGTATTGATGGAGTTCAATCGTTTATAAACGATCAATCTCAACAAATAATATTTTCATGGTTCAAAACTATTTTAAACCTTATGATTCTTATAATCTCATGACTTATAGAGATTGAATCTATGGTAAGCCATCTTTAATCCCTTATACAAGACATATACCACCCATCTATGATTCTCCAAGATAAAAGAAAAATCAAAAAGAGATGGAGAGGAAATATAAGGATTATACCTTAAGAACTCTTACGATCTTGAGAACTTCTAATGACAAAACTTCAAAGTAGGAGAATTGTTCAAGTCTAGCTCTCTTTTCTCTCTCAAATAATCTAGGTTGGTAAATTTTCAAAACTCCAAAATGAATCAACCTAGCTTTCTATTTATAGGAAATGAGAATGGAGGGCATAATGGACTTAACACACCTAACCTCCTTACTATTCATGTGTGGTGACCAAGCCTTATGCTTGGCTTCCACTCCAAAGTGGCCGACCCACCACTTTCCATGGGTCATCCCATGGGTTGCCCCATGGGTTTTACCCATTCGGTGACCCACCGGTTCGGTTTAAATGAATTGGGCTTAACTAAATAAACATTGGGCCTTGACTTGGGCTTAACCCACTAATCTCCTTGGGCTTGGTCATTTAATAATTGGACTAATAAAATCCAACTCAAATGACTTAGTCATTAAGAATTAATCTTAATACTATAATACTGAATCAGTATTCTAAACGTCTGAATTCAGCAGATTCTCATCGTATACTACATACGTGCAATAATCGTATCGTGACTTCATATTTATTCATCGATTACACATGATACTAAATAGTACCATAAATGTATAACACTCGCATCAACCCTAACGTCATTCCTTCTACGCATATTATTTCCTCCTCGGAAATCAATATACTCAACCCTTAGGTTTTAAGTCCGCAGGCCAAAACTGCGTTTGCCATAAATGAAATATTATCAGATATTCCATCTAATCTCGATATTCTATCATCACGCGTTTCTCAAAATTTCAAAATAATTCCCGAAACGTAAATGGATGAATAGTGTTTTTACGAAAATTTCTCGAAAAACAATTATTTTAGCTCGGAAATTCCAAACAATTATTTCTAACACGTGGCTTAATACTAACCACGTTAGCACATTCTAGGTCATAATCCACCTTCACATAGCTTCTTTCACAAAGAAATCAATTAAATTCATTTAATTCACATAATCAAATAAAAATTTAATTGTTATAAAATCCGATTTTCTCGAAGCGTTACATTCTCTCCCCCTTATATGGATTCTGTCCCCAGAATCTTAGCTTATAATTACATAAATAAATGAGGAAAGTCTTTCTTTATTTTACTTTCGATCTCCCACGTTGCTTCTTCAGCATTGTGGTTTCTCCATAACACCTTCACTGAAGGTATTACCTTATTTCTTAAAACTTGTTCTTTCCTATCAATAATTTGAATTGGAAGTTCCTCATAGGACAAGTCTTTTTCTATTTGAATAGATTCATACTCTATTACGTGTTTATAGTCCGGTTTATAAGGGATTTGACAACGACATACGTGAAACACATTATGGATGCGTTCCATCTTTGGAGGTAAGGCTACTTCATAAGCCACCTCTCCTACTCTTCTTAAAATATTAAAAGGTCCTACAAACCTTGGACTTAACTTCCCTTTCTTTCCAAAATGTATCTTCCCCTTCCAAGGCGATACTTTCAGAAAAACAAAAGATCCTACATCGAATTCTCTATTCTCTCTGTGAGGATCTGCATATTTTCTCTGCCGGTCTTGAGCCGCAACTAATTGAGTATGTATTAACTTCACCATGTCCGCCGTCTGCTGTACCATCTCAGGTCCTAACATTCGACGTTCACCCACCTCATCCCAACACAATGGAGTTCGGCATTTCCTTCCATACAACGCTTCGTAAGGCGGCATGCCTATACTAGCGTAAAAACTATTATTGTACAAAAATTCCACCAACGGTAGATATTCGTCCCAACTCCCTTTGAAATCCATAACGCAAGATCTTAACATATCTTCAAGCGTTTGAATTGTCCGCTCACCTCGACCATCCGTCCGAGGATGATACGTCGTACTTTCAATCTTAATCGTTCCCATTTGCTCTTGAAACTCCTCCAAAAGTTCGATGTGAATCGTGGATCACGATCGACACAATCGAAGCAGATACCCCATATCCGAAATAATTTCCTTGACATACGACTTAAATTAAGATCCAAGTTATACTTAACTCCTATTGGTAGAAAATGAGCCGATTTCGTTAATCGATCCACTATCACCCAAATAGCATCGTATCCTTTTCTGGTTGTCGGAAGTCCCACCACAAAGTCCATCGTGATGTGCTCCCACTTCCACTCTAGAATTTCTAACGGTTGCAACAACCCACTAGTTCGTTGGTGTTCAGCCTTAACTTTTTGACAAGTTAAGCACCTATTAACGTATTCTACTATCTCCCTCTTCATGTTAGACCACCAAAAGTTCTGACGAAGGTCTTGATACATCTTCGTACTACCGGGATGTATCGAGTACCTCGAACTATGGGCCTCCATCATTATTTCCTCCTTTAATTTGGGATCATTCAGAACCCAAATTCTTCCTTCAAAACGAAGTAATCCATCCTTATCGAGGTTATACTTAGTCTTCTCTTCATCTTCTCTTACATCCTCTTACGCATCATTGGCATTCCTTGTTACTCAATTGTACTCTCAACCAGGTTCCACTATGGTCATTGGGTTTCCATAGAAAATAACATTTCCACCGCTTCCTCTGGTAACTTAACTTCTAACTCCATACTTGCCATCGCTGTTATCAACTCATTCTGAGTTGTTAACATTGACAGTTTCTCTCTACCCTTTCTACTTAGCGCATCGGCAACTATATTCACTTTTCCCGGATGATATAAAATATCACAGTCATAATCTTTGATTAATTCTAACCACCTTCTCTATCTCATATTCAACTCCTTCTGTGTGAAGATATATTTCAGACTTTTATGGTCCGTGTATATCTCACACTTCTCACCATAAAGATAATGCCTCCATATCTTTAAGGCAAAAACTACAGTTGCCAATTCCAGATCATGAGTAGGATAGACCTTCTCATAATCCTTCAATTGACGTGACGCATACGCAATGACCTTGCCGTGCTTTGCATGAAACACGCAACCCAGGTCCTTTATCACGAAGCATCATCGCTATACACTACGAAATTTCCTATATCGTCTGGTAAGGACAATACAGGTGCCTCACTTAACCTCTTTTTCAACTCCTGAAAATTGTTCTCACATTTTTCCGTCCACACATACTTCACTGACTTTCTTGTCAGATTTGTTAACGGAGTAGCTATTTTAGAAAAGTCCAGAATGAACCTTCTATAATATCCCGCTAACCCCAGAAAACTCCTAACCTCGGTTGGCGTTTTTGGTTGTTCCCATTCATTAACTGCTTCTACTTTTACCGGATCCACGGAAATGCCATCCTTATCAATAACATGCCCTAGAAACTGCACTCTCTCAAGCCAAAATTCACACTTTGTGAATTTCGCATACAACTTCTCCTTTCTTAGTGTTTCCAACACTATTCTTAAATGTTCTGCATGATCTTCTGGCGTCTTTGAATAGACTAGAATGTCATCAATGAACACTACTACGAACTTGTCCAAATATTGTTTGAACACTCTGTTCATCATATCCATAAATGCAGCTGGTGCATTCGTCAACCCAAACGACATTACCAGAAACTCGTAATGACCATAACGAGTTCTGAACGCCGTCTTAGGTACATCCTCCTTCCTCACCTTTAACTGATGATACCCCGTGCGCAAATCTATCTTAGAAAAATACTTTGCCCCTTTCAACTGATCAAATAGATCATCAATCCTGGGCAAAGGGTATTTATTCTTAATCGTCAACTTGTTCAACTCTCGATAGTCGATAAAAAGTCTTAACGACCATTCCTTCTTCTTGACAAACAACACTGGTGCTCCCCAAGGAGACACACTTGGTTGAATATACTTCCTATCTAACAGTTCTTGGAATTGAACCATTAACTCCTTCATCTCAACTGGCGCCATCTGATATGGTGCCTTGAAACCGTGTCGTTCCGTGTGCAATGATCAATTACAAACTCTACCTCCTCGTCCGGGTGGAATACCCAGAACTCCTCCTAAATACATCCATGAACTCTTGCACTATAGGTATCTGGTCCAAGGATGTTCCCACTCTTTGGGTATCCACAACATGGCATGATATCCTACACACCCTTTTCTCCACATCTTCCTAACTTGTGTCATGTATGCACAACAAGAGAAGCGTCTCGGTGATTTACTATTGAAGAACACTACCTTGGTTTTCTTAAAAAGCCGAAGGTTTACACTTTTCCTATGGCAATCTATAATCGCCTTATGGTTAACTAACCAATCTATACCAAGAATTACATCGAATTCTTTTAACCTTATCGGTACCAAATCTACTGATAATTTATTCCCTCTAATTTCTACGCAACAATCCTTATGAATATGTTCAATGGGAATTATTTCTTCGTTTGCTACCTTAACATCTAAAGGTATAGATATCTTCTCAGGGATTAAACCTAATCGCTTAGCAAATTCACATGCTATAAACGAACATGTAAAGACTTTTGAGTCAAATAGCATATAAACATTTATCTCATTGACGAGAATGATACTCGCTACCCACATCCGTTGATGCAACCGCATCTTGGATAGTCATATTAAATGTACGAAATTGAGGGTCTACCCATCGATGGTGCTTTGGTCCATAGAATGGCTAATTTACCACTACCGAACTCTTATTCCCTCTAAACCCTTCTTTGGGCAATTTCTTGCCATGTGGTCCATTGACCCACAGACAAAACATCCCTAGTTCTTCTTGGGGTTAGGACAGTTGGGTGGCAAATGCCCTCACCGCCTTACATTATAGCATAATGCTTTCCCTTTAAATAAACTCCCACGTGAGACTTTCCGCATGTCTTACATGCTTCCGTCCTCCGCTTGAATCTCCTGCTTTACCCATATTCCTGTGGTTAAAACTCTTTCTCTTTGGCAAGTCGCGCTTACCAACTTCAAACTTGAATATTATTACCTTCTAACTTACTCTTAATCTTCCGGCTCTTTGTGGTACTAAGACAAAGCCTCACCACCACCTTTTAGCTATTATCGCCTTTCTCCGTAATGGTTACGTAAAAGCACTGGAAAATCGATATCTCATCAGTGAAACCGTGGTTTTAAGCCCCGCCAAACCTATCTTGCTTCCTCACTTTTGTGTCCACGATGTGGAGCAAATCTACGCCAATTCGTTAAACTTGGCGGCGTCTTTGGGAAATCATATATCCCCCGCTTAAGTTCTAAGAACTTAATTTCCATTCTACCTGCGTCTGCTAGTAGGGAAATATTTCTCAAGAAGACTTTCTTAAAGCTGTTCCCACGTAATGACCTCCCTCTCCCTAGCCCCACCACGTAAGCCTCCCACACCAGAGTTGGCTTCTCCTTCATCATATAAGTCGCAAAAGAATTCTTTTGCGTCTCACCTACGTTTGTTATCACAAACGCCTTTTCAATCTCTCTAACCCATGTCAGGGCTTCTAACGGGTCCGTCATTCCTCGGAACTCGGGAGGACCCACACTTTTAAAGTCCTTAAAGGTAGTTGTTTTTGCTACCCCAGGAGCTACAGGAATCCCACCCCCTTGGTTAAATGCATCCGTTAATAAATTAACGAACTCTTGCATAGGGTTATTAGGACCCCCCTAATTCTCATTATGAAACTCGGCCTCTTGGTTACGTTGTCTTCTTCTCGGCGGCATAATTCTGATTAAATAAATAAAGCTTAGTTATTATCTATTTAACTACTCGGTTATCATTTTAAATCAACAACAACCATTCATACCACAACAAGCACATTAAATAAGAACTTCATTATATTAATATGCTTTCATAGTCAAAACTATTTACATCATGTTTCTTTAGCCAAAAAGTTATTACATACTATCCCCATGATTGCTATATAAAATTGGGATTTACAAAAAGACTACCCTTAGTTATACAAAAGAGGGGTTTACGTCACTACTCATATACAAAAAGATCTAATGATCTACTAACACTGTCGAACGACATTCTCATATTTCTGATTTGCCAGAATCGACACTATATCTCGACTTATGGTATGTCGAGTCTGCCCGAACTCAATAAAATAACAAGCAATTTTCGACTTGAAATCCTCATGAAACACATTCACGGATGTATGACATCCTAGCTATTTTCCGGTCTTTCTCAACCAGCTTTTTTTGTTGCTCAAGGACCTCGTCCTTATAATCACGAGCTTTATCGACCATAAACACTTTTTCATCGTGGCTCGGACTCAAAGTCGCCTCTGCGATTCCTTAGCCTCATATAAGGCAGTTATCTCCTCAATCTGATTCTCCACTACTGTGCGTAGTTG
This sequence comes from Panax quinquefolius, assembly GCA_020205615.1. Classification (NCBI taxonomy): domain Eukaryota; kingdom Viridiplantae; phylum Streptophyta; class Magnoliopsida; order Apiales; family Araliaceae; genus Panax; species Panax quinquefolius. The sequence goes on from CM035161.1 coordinate 134,174,045, forward strand.
CACATTTCTATCCAACACGGCCTCATACAATGCTCGAGTTGTATCCGTAGGTGTTGGTTCCTGGGTAGGTTACACTGTGTTAATCGATGTCACCTCAATCTCCTCTTCCACGTCTAGCATCTCATTAAGGTATGATGCTAAACCCATAGTCTCCTCAGAGTATTCCTCCTCAGAGATGTACTCCTCATTGTCGGAGTCGTCTAGTACAACTATCGGTACCTCCACCACTGGCATTGGTACAACCTCAACATGGTTCACTGACTCTTCACTCACGACGTGAATGTCTCTATACATCATGCTATCGATCGACATCTACAATAGCACATAACAAGTTGATTAATGCATAATACACAATAGTATAAACACAAATCACATTTAATATCTTTAAGATTAATTTTCATCTTTTAATCCTTTTGATACTGAGTTATCTCAATACCTTATTAATTCAATGGACTTGAATTTTATTCCTCGGACTTTACCTTCCTTACGAGGTTATTAGCCTAAGGTTTTCCCCCCTCAAGTTTTATAACCTAAGGCTCTGATACCAACCTGTGACGCCCCCAAATTCGGGTATCTTCCAACCCGACATATGGTGCTCCACTGTACTAACATCTATACAATCATTCCATTGAAATACAACAAAATTAATGTATTTACTATCTTTTATTACAACCAAAGTACAATCCTTCCCAGGTTCATAAACCGGTTACGTAGTTCATTGTTCATAATGTATAATACATACAAACTTTCTAAACTATTACATAACGGCTAAACATCCATCTTAGCTTTGCCCTTATCTCGTTTGGCATTCACAATACGTTCATCCTTAACTGCAGTTATATAATTCACGCAAGAAGTGAGCATGACAGCTCAGCAAGTTTAATCAAGGATAACAGTAATACCACATTCGTGAATCATATAACAATTCTGACATAACTGAACAATAGTTATGAGGTATTATGAATCAATAATACTTTAACAGTTCATAACATCAATTACCAAAGTATAAAATAGATTAGGAATTTTGAACCGGTCTTTAGACCATGAACAGTAACTTTCAGTTTTCATACTTGAAAAGGAGTCCACAGCACTAAGGCCGTTCATCCGATAATTTACGAGCACTTCTAGGTGATCAGCCTATTGTACTCTATGTTGATCAACACTCATTCATTAAACGTATTTATGTTTAATACTTTTGGCAAACTCGCGTGCCCATCGAATAATCGATGAAAAATACTTTTGTTTGTTCATAGACAAACCTTACCTTCACGTCCGTACCAATTACTTGGCATAGGATAGCGTTAACATTTCTATATAGAATGACATGAATAATAATCAATCTATATATTACGAATAGTCTAGCCGAGTTAAAATCTAGCATCGACCCTTTCTTTAAAACAAGTCTTGCAATTCAGTTCAACGAATCACATAAAACTTGGCTAACATGAAAGTTAGACAAGCGTTAAGAAAAATTGCCTTTCAGCGTCTTCAAATAATTTACTCAACTGACCATAGCCTTTACAGAATCTACATGATATATTCACATATCACACTGTAATTAGCTATCAAACAACTATTCAAATTGTTCCTACAAGCTTCTTTCTCTTCTATGTCTTTGTTAACTTAATATCATTAACTAAAGTCAACAAGACTTATTACCCTTCGTCCCGGTTTATTACTCAATTGTCTTTTATTAACCGGACTCGAACATTGTTTATAAAGTATCAACTTTGTTCATCGATGTTAACTTACTAACATGCATAATATTCCTAAGTTTCATACCATATACCTTAGTATAGGTAGTATAGGAATAACTTTAATACACTTATGAAGTGTACAAACATCATCCCTTTAGGTCCCCGAACAATTGAAGTTCAAAACCTAAGTCATTGTCTAAGGTTCACCACTTCATGCATGGCAATGCGACCCTCATAAGTACTAGGCGGCGACTGCGGCGCCAATTAGCGATGTGAAGGCCCTCGACTTCGGCGTTAAGGTAGCGGAATAGTGATGTAACGGCGCCATTTATCGATCTTTCAATTTTCTTTGTCTTGCGTGACTGCGGGGCGGTGATTTATCTTATGTCCAGCGCAATGGTATGCTGGACCTCGATTCTGAACTTCAATAATTTTCAAAAATTTTATGAAATTTCCGGGGCCATAACTTCTTCGTTATAAACCCGATTTGGTCCGTTCAAAAGCCTACACGTCATAAATAACATAATCTACGCGTTCATATAAGAATTCGACACTTTCTAATCCGATAACTCAAAATTCACTATTAAGTTCATTTTTAGACGTTCGTAAACGTTAAAGAGCGTTCAATGCTCGTTTTCTTTGTTTTAAGTTAGAATCCAACGATTCTAGAACCCATAACTCTTAATCACCCTATCTCACGTGTTGACATTGAAAACCAATGTTTTCAATTCTCACGGCAACTTTTGACCCCCAATCCGAAATTCAACGTTTTCGACGTTTAACGTCTAATTACGTAAAAATTGCTATAACTTCGTTACTAGGGTTCTCTAAGCCAAATCAAATGGAATACTCCATGGATTTCATATCTACATCATAACCAAACAAGATGCAATTACTAACGTATTGATGGAGTTCAATCTTTTATAAACGATCAATCTCAACAAACAATATTTTCATGGTTCAAAACTATTTTAAACCTTATGATTCTTATAATCTCATGACTTATAGAGATTGAATCTATGGTAAGCCATCTTTAATCCCTTATACAAGACATATACCACCCATCTATGATTCTCCAAGATAAAAGAAAAATCAAAAAGAGATGGAGAGGAAAGATAAGGATTATACCTTAAGAACTCTTACGCTCTTGAGAACTTCTAATGACAAAACTTCAAAGTAGGAGAATTGTTCAAGTCTAGCTCTCTTTTCTCTCTCAAATAATCTAGGTTGGTAAATTTTCAAAACTCCAAAATGAATCAACCTAGCTTTCTATTTTTAGGAAATGAGAATGGAGGGCATAATGGACTTAACACACCTAACCTCCTTTACTTATTCATGTGTGGTCACCAAGTAAGATACTTGGTGACCAAGCCTTATCTTTGGCTTCCACTCCAAGGTGGTAGGCCCCACCACTTTCCATGGGTCATCCATGGGTTGCCCCCGTGGGTTTTATCCATTCGGTGACCCATCGGTTCGATCCACGGTTCGGTTTAAATGAATTGGGCTTAACTAAATAAACATTGGGCCTTGACTTGGGCTTAACCCACTAATCTCCTTGGGCTTGGTCATTTAATAATTAAACTAATAAAATTCAACTCAAATGACTTAGTCATTAAGAATTAATCTTAATACTATAATATGAATCGTATTCTAAACGTACAATTCGCATATTCGTATACTACACATACAATAATCATATTGTACTTCATATTTACTCATCGTATTACACATAGATACTAAATAGTACCATAAATGTATAACACTCTCATTAACCCTAACGCCATTCCTTCTACGCATATTATTTCCTCCTCAGAAATCAATATACTCAACCCTTAGGTTTTAAGTCCGCAGGCCAAAACTGCGTTTGCCATAAATAAAATATTATCAGATATTTCATCTAATCTCGATATTCTATCATCACGCGTTTTTCGAAATTTCAAAATAATCCCCGAACAGAAATGGATAAATAGTGTTTTTACGGAAATTTCTCGAAAAACAATTATTTTCGTTCTGGAAATTCCAAACAATTATTTCTAACACGTAGCCCGAATACTAACCACGTTAGCACATTCTAGGTCATAGAACGACCTTCACATAGCTTACTCACAAAGAAATCAATTAAATTCATTTAATTCACATAATCAAATAAAAATTTAATTGTCATAAAAATCCGATTTTCTCGGGCGTTACATGACGCCCCCAAAATAGGTATACATCACCCATTTGAGTCGTCAATAACATAGTACAGAAACAACTATAACTTTATTAATACAACATGAAAAACTGTGAGTTTAAATACAAGTATTGCCGTCCTGACAATATTCACACCCAAATAAGTCCTCATTACAATTATTGGTACATTATTTTACAAAATGGTGAGGACTACTAAAACAACTTTCTAGAATCATCATTACTACACCCAGATTAGAACTCGCTACATTCTACGCCTCTTGAGAAGAAAATGGAACAAAAGGAAAAGGGTGAGCTCAACTAGCCCAATAAAGAATATTATGACTAAGATAATATAGAACAAATTATCGTTAGTCTTCAACGAGGAAAAAATCCGACAAAATACAATAGACAACAAGTTTCGGATCAATATTACATGCTGAAATAATAATTCATAAAAGAGTTACGTAGAGAATGAAATCTACTTTTATCTATGAATTTAAAAGTCCATCATCAATATTTTATCCTCAGAACATCAATCAATATTCATCTTGAATTAAATATTTATCTTTGCTTTCTGAGGCCAAAGATATTCATCGATCGATCGTGTTCATCTCAACACTGTACATCTTTGCACTACGTGCCAAAGATATTCAATAATACCATCATTTAGGGTAATCATCGAGGATGATGAAAAATATTTTAAAGAAAACGAATCCAGTGAAACAAAAGAGCAAATATTAAAGATTCGTACTTTAAACATTCCAAGTTCAAAAATACTTCATTAATAATCATAGTGAAGTAAAATTCAAGAATGATCAAAACATGAATACAATTAAAACTAGTATCCATAATAGATATTTTGGACAAAAAAACGAAAATTTAATTTTCCTGTGAATAGTGCCGTATTCATGAATAGTGTCGTATACGTGAATAATGCCGTATACGTGAATAGTAATCCCGACACTAAAAGACAAGAATTTCACAAGAAAAATCTTACCAATAATCCGGTATAATGATATTAGAAGAAATAATATCATTTTAAAAAAATAATATCCCTTTACCTCGAAAAAACGGTGCTTGATTTGAATCTTTGGATATAGTCTTTGAAGGAACTTGCACCGTATATAGCAACACTCAAAGTATCAAAATACTCACTAGAATACGCTCGATAATATAGAGAGAAAAAATTTTAGTTTCTGGTGTGATTTTCAATTCTAACCTAAGCACCCTATTTATAGGAAAATGCTTAGAACACCAAAGCAGAAAATTTAATAAAATATTATTATTAATAACAAAATTCATACGCATCCTTTGAAATCAAATTTCCCACATGCCCACCTTCTAGAAAAAGTAAGAAAAACGTTTTTCATAAAATAAATAATTAAAACTTTCAAAAATCAATTATTTTGGAACTTCGAAACTTCAATAATTCATAATAAATAGCCCTTTTATCAGAAAAATTCGAACCTTATGTCTTTTTCATAGGAAATTCTAATATCTACAACTTTGCAGAAGAAAGTTTTTCCAAATTCCAAACAAAAATTGACCGAAATCCACAAATAGGCGATTTTACAGGCTATAATCAAATTTCAGTCAAGAAATGGGGTCCACAAACATGTTTAACATGTTTTAAATATTTTTAGTAACAAAAATACTCCTCCTCCTCATATACTTTTATATCCCACATTCATTATAAAAATATCACCATTATTATATTATTAAAATATAATAATATATTTAAATGAATTATTTATCAGAAAAGATAAAATATCAATTTTTCATTGTCATTTTAAAATTTTCTCCATCTATATCCACATAAAATGAATATTTTCCTTATCATATAAATCAATAATTAATTATTCACAAATAATATTATAGAATCACAATCTTGGCAACCGGTAGCTCCTGGAAAGAGGGGTTTTTCCAATAAGGATTTCTCCTCTTCTTGTGTGATTAGGTGATAAAACCTCTTCTTAGACATAACTTTCTAGACATTGCCAATAATGTTATCTAATAATATTATTCAAATAATATGAATTATTAATCTGATAATGAAAATACTGTGTAGTGACAATTATTGAAACAACAATAATATAAAATATCAATGTAGCAATTATTGAATCAATAAAATAAAATATTGATCAGTAACTACTGTAACAATTATTGAGTAATGCATTCCTACGTAAGAATCAATAATTGGTGCAATACCGTGTAATCTTCTGTTTTAACCACGGTATATTTCAACAATATTAATTGTAACAACCACATAGTTATTTATAAACAACTTATACTTGTCGTTTTCTTCATCCAATCGCTTTCACATGGGGCTCACATAAGGTCGCTACTTCGTCGCATTTAATATTCCCAAAGCGGTAAGAATATTTCACGACCAAACGAATATTCTCCGATAAAAATGAATATTTTATAACCACTTGCATATTTAAAATATTTACCCATTTTACCCATAACTAACCACATTAATCAAATCAACCCTTACTATTTCAAAATAATAAATAGAGGAAATTTGATTTTATTTATAATAAGTTGGGGTCTTACAACCTCCCCTCCTTATAAAATTTTGTCCTCGAAATTGACGTACGTACCTGGTATTTCGAAAAGGTGAGGATACCTCGCTTTCATTTCCGTTTCCAACTCCCAGGTCATTTCCTCAATAGCATGGTTTTTCCACAAAACTTTAACTTGTGGTATGACCTTTGTACGTAAGACATGCTCCTTTCTATCCAAGATCTTGATAGGTACCTCCTCGTACGTTAAGTCTTCGGCTATCTCATCCGGTTCTAACTCAATAACGTGGTTTGGGTCTTTCACATATTCTGAAGCACGGATATATGAAAAACATTATGAACACGAGACATACTTGGAGGTAACGCAAGTCTATAGGCTACATTTTCTACTCGGTCAAGAATCTGAAATGGACCAATAAATCATGGATTGAGCTTTCCTCTCTTCCCGAATCTTGTAACTCCCTTCCATGGGGCAACACACAACAATACATGATCCCCAATACTAAATTCCATGTCTTTTCGATGAAGATCCGCATAACTCTTTTGTCGATCTTGAGCCGTTTGTATACGTTGTCAAATCATTTGGATCTTTTTCGTAGTCATACGTACCAACTCGGGTCCCAACAATGTTGCGTCACCCACCTCATCCCAACATATTGGGGAGCGACACTTCCGTCCATACAATGCTTCGAATGGAGCCACACCTATACTTGTTTGATAACTGTTGTTGTAGGAGAATTCCACCAATGGTAAATACTTATCTCAACTCCCTTTGAAATCTAGGACATAGAGTCTTAATAGATCTTCAAGAGTATGAATAGTCCTCTCTGATTGTCCGTCCGTTTGAGGATGGTATACCGAACTGAATCGTAAATCCGTGCCCATAGCTTTTTACAAGCTAACCCAAAATCATGAAGTGAATCTTGGGTCACGATCCGAAACTATGGATACTGGCATGCCATGCAATCTCACAATCTCATTTACATACATATGAGCAAGACGTTCAAAGGAATAAGTCTCCCGTATCGGCAAGAAATGAGTAGACTTGGTTAATCTATCAACAATAACCCAAATAGCATTTATGCCTTGAGAAACCGTGGGAAGACCCGTAACGAAATCCATGGTAATGTGTTCCCACTTCTATTTCAGAATCTCAAGTGATTGCAATGGACCCTTAGGCACTTGATGCTCCGCTATTACACGTTGACAAGTTAAACACCTCAAGATAAACTTCGCGATCTCTCTCTTCATATTGTTCCACCAAAATGTATGTCGAAGATCACGATACATTTTGGTACTTCCAGGATGGATTGCAAATGGTGTATTGTGTGCCTCCATTATGATCTTGTTCTTTAAATCAGAATCGTTAGGAACACAAAGTCTGGAGTGGACTCGAAGTATTCCTTCTTCATCGATTCTTGCTTCTGGAATAGCACCCTCTTGTACTTTCTTCTTCATACGCATCAACTCCGGGTCTGTCGCTTGAGCAACTTTAACTTCATCGATTAAAGTTGGTTCTATGCGTATACTTGACATCATCGCACTAGTTCCTGCAAATGATCTTCTACTCAATGCGTCAGCTACCATGTTTGCTTTTCCAGGATGGTATTGAATGGTGTGGTCATAATCTTTTAACAGCTTGAGCCAACGTTGTTGTCGCATGTTGAGTTCCTTTTGGGTGAAGAAATATTTTAGGCTTTTATGGTCTGAATATATCTCCACTTTCTCTCCATATAGATAATGCCTCCAGATCTTTAGCGCGAAAACAACTGCTGCCAACTCTTGATCATGAGTAAGATAATTCCTCTCATATTCTTTAAGTTGTCGCGAGGCATAGGCTATGACTTTCCCACGTTGCATGAAAACACATCCTAACCCTTTGCCTGAAGCATCGTTGTAGATAAAAATCCATCCGAACCAGATGGTATTGTCAGAACACATGCCGAAATGAGTCTCCTCTTGAGCTCTTGGAAACTCATCTCGAATTCCTCGCTCCATATGAATTTTGTATCTTTCCGAGTCAGCTGAGTTAACGGAGTAGCGATTCGAGAAAATCCTTCCACGAATCTCCGGTAATAACCAGCTAAGCCCAAAAAGCTACGTAATTCGGTCACCGTCTTCGGTTGCTCCCAACTTTGTATTGCCTCAATCTTCGCCGGGTCAATAGATACTCCATGTTTTGACACCACGTGCCCAAGGAATGCTACTTTCTCAAGCCAAAATTCGCATTTCTTCAACTTGGCATATAGCTTATTTTCACGAAGCCTTTGGAGTACTAGCTTCAAATGGTGCTCATGATCTTCACGGCTTTTGGAATATATGACAATGTTATCAATAAAGACAACAACGAACTGATCCAAATAATCCTTGAATACTCGATTCATCATATCCATGAAAGCCGCAGGAGCATTAGTCAATCCAAAAGACATAACTAAGAATTCATAATGCCCGTCATCGAAGTTCGAAAGCGCTTTGGAATATCCTCGATTCTAATCTTGGTGATGACATCCAGAATGGAGATCGATTTTTGAAAAGAATTGTGCTCCTTGCAACTGGTTAAACAGATCATCAATACGAGGTAGCGGATACCTATTCTTGATAGTGACATGGTTCAATTCTCGATAGTCAATACAAAGTCGCATACTCCCGTCTTTGTTCTTCACAAATAAAACAGGAACACCCCAAGCAGATGTACTAGGACGAATGAAACCAATGTCCAACAACTCCTGTAGTTGGACCTTTAACTCCTAAAGTTCAATAGGAGCAATTCGATATGGGGTTTTAGAAATGGGCTTTGTACGGGTTCAAGATCAATAAAGAATTCAACTTCACGTTAAGGGGTAGACCGAGAAGTTCTTGAGAAACACGTCGAAATTTACTAACAACGGGAATATTATTCAAATCTGACGTGTCTTTATTCAAATCCATAACATGGGCTAAGAAAGATTGACATCCCTTTTTCAATAAACGAATAGCTTTATGACTAGATATGACAGTGATTGATTTTAATGGTTTAGTTGCTTGAATTAAATACAACAAAGGTTGGTTAGGAATATGAAAACTAACAACCTTACGAAAACAATCAATTTTGGCATGATGAGTAGTTAACTAGTCAATCCCTAAAATCACATCAAAAGCAAGTATCTTTAAAGAGATAAGGTCAACAAGTAATGTGATGGTGCCAACTTGGATCAAACAAGATTTATAAACAGTGGATGTAATGAAAGTTTCTCCTAACGGAGTCTCCACAGATAAATCAAAGTCTAATTTCTCCAGAGTTAAGTTTAAACGTTGAGCACAAGCAGGAGAGATAAATGAATGGGTAGCACCGGTATTAAGTAAGGAATAAACTTTGCAAGAATTTATGATTAGCTTACCCGTGATCACCTCGTTTGGGTTCTTCGCATTTTGACCAATCACGACGAACGCTCTTCCAGGAACTGTTGACTTTGACTTTTTTGGGACAGCCTTTTGAGTCACCATCCCCGCTGGACTTGGTTCCGCTACCGTACAATCTCGAGCGATATGTCCTTCCTTTCCACAATTATAATATACCTTGAACTGTTGTGGGAAGTTTGGGCTGATATGTCCCTCTTTTCCACATTTATAGCATACGACTGGTGGTCGTTCTCCTCCCTTAGAACTAGTTGCTGCTGGTGTTGACATCTTCACATGGTCATTGTTGAATCTCCTCTTTTTAAAATCCCTTCCCGACTCGCTTCTTCTATTTTCATGGCCATGATTACCACCAGAGTGGTTATCGCCTTTGTCCGTATTCTTCTTTCTCCGCTGGTTATCATTGTTCTGATGACTGCTGTCACCAATATGATCCTGGTTATGGTCCCTCGGTTGAACGTACTCGTTATCTCGCTCTAACAATTGAGCCATGTTGACAACATCTGAATAGAGAGAAAATTTATAAGAAATGAGATACTGACGTATGCCGGGTTTCAAACCTCTTAGAAACATCTGCGTCATACGTTCCTAATTCTCCACCAAATGAGGTGCAAACTTGGATAACTCTGCAAACTTTGCCTCGTACTGGGACACCGTCATATTGTTTTGTTCCAGTCTAATAAACTCCACTTCCTTCATATGACGAATACTTTCAGGAAAGTACTTGTCATTGAACAATTTCTGAAACGTCTCCCAATACATGCTGAGTGCGGCTGGATGGGTACGCTTCACAGATTCCCACCTGTAATCTGCCTCATTACGGAACATAAAGGTGGCGAATGGAACATTTTGTTCCTCCGTGCATCCCAAGACATCGAATATTTTGGTAATTTGTTTAACACACGTCTCCACCTTAATCGGATCCGGCTTTCCCCAGAATTCTAGTGGTCCCAACTCTTTGAACTGCTTGGCTATGACAAACCGTGCGTTGTTATCATTTCCACCTGTATTTTGTGCACGACTCTCCCTCGTCTGATTTTGCATGAACTGCAAAAAGCTTCTAAACATCCCGTCGTTCATCATCTCGCTTTCGATTGGTGTTGTTGTTCACGGGAGAACATTGCCACTGCTGTTGCATGTTCTCCTCGTTGGTGAGGAAATGTGTCTCCACTATCTCATTTACTCCACTGATAACATTCTCAGTCGACATTCTCAAATACTGCCTTAAAATAAGGGTTAATTAAACATATCACATAATATCCCTATATCTTGACCAACTAACAAATAAGCTTAGGTAGGACACACTTAGCGAAGGATTTACTCGTCTCTCCCTCCTGGTTCTATTCCCCGATCTACCTTGAAGATCATATCTCTAGCTACGATACCAAGCAGTGATGCCCCCAAAATAGGTATACATCACCCATTTTGAGTCGTCAATAACATGGTACAAAAACAACTATAACTTTATTAAGACAACATGAAAACTATGAGTTTAAATACAAATATTGCCGTCTAGACAATATTCACACCCAAATAAGTCCTCATTAAAATTATTGGTACATTATTTTACAAAAATGGTAAGGGCTACTAAAACAACTTTCTAGAATCATCATTCCACACCCCGACTAGAACTCGCTACATTCTCACCTCCAGAGAAGAAAAATGGAACAAAAAGTAAAAGGGTGAGCTCAACTAGCCCAGTAAAGAATATTATGACTAAGATAATATAGAACAAATTATCGTTAGTCTTCAACAGGGAAAAATCTGACAAAATACAATAGACAACAAGTTTGGAGATCAATATTACATAGCGAAAATAATAATTAATAGAAGAGTTCGTAGAGAATGAAATCTACTTTTATCTATGAATTTAAAAGTCCATCATAAATATTTTATCCTGTAACATCAATCGATATTCATCTTGAATCAAATATTCATTTTTGCTTTATAGGCGAAGATATTCATCGATCGGTCATTATTAAATCTCAACACTATACATCTTTTGCACTCTGAAGCCAAAAGATATTCATAAAAAATTCACTCATCTTTGAACTACTGAGCGAAAGATATTCGATTAATACCATCATTTAGGGGTGAGGATGATGAAAAATATTTTAAAGAAAAGCGAATCCGATTGAAACAAAAGAGCAAATATTAAGAATTACGTACTTTAAGCAGATCGAGTTCAAAAATACTTCATTAATAATCATAGTGAAGTAAAATTCAGAATGATCAAAACATGGATACAATCAAGCTAGTATCCATAATAGATATTTTGGATAAAAAATAAAAATTTAATTTTCACAATGAATAATTAATGGTATTCATGAATAGTCTTAGTATCGTGAATAATAGTGTAGGTATATCGTGAATAGTAACCCAGAACACTAAAAAAGGCAAAATTTCACAAGAAAGATCTTACCAATAATCCGGTATAATGATATTAGAAGAAATAATATCATTTTAAAAAAATAATACCCTTACCTCGAAAAGGCGCTACTTACATTTGGAATCTTTGGATATAGTCTTTGAAGGAACTTGCAAATATAAAGCGATACTCAAAGTATCAAAATACTCACTTTAGAATATGCTCGATAATATAGAGAGAAAATTTAGATTCTTTGGTGTGATTTTCAATTCTAACCTAAACACCTATTTATAGAAAATGCTTAGAACACCAAAGCGAGAAAATTTAATGAAATTTAGAACAGGTTGAAATAGTAAGGGTTGAAATAGAATTATTACAGCATTTTCTATAAATAGGGTGCTTAGGTTAGGGTGAAAATCACCAAAAATTTTCTCTATTATTATCGGCGTGATCTGAAATTTTCTACTTTTGTGTTGTATAATACAAGTGCTTATTCATTTAGAAATCACAGATCTTTCAAGGTAACTATTCGAAATGATATTATTTATTCTAATATCATTATAATTCTTGATTTTTCTTTAAAATTTTGTAAAGATTATTTTTTTATTCAATCGATGCGAATATTATTCGTATCTGACCTTCATTAACATTTTTAAAATATCTATTATTACCTAGCTTTGATTTAGATCATTTTGAATAAATTCTTTATGATTGATAAGATCGAATATATTTTATCATCATGAAGTGAAATATTATGATTAAATTTTGGAAAGATGAATAAATTTTACAAAATATCTTTGTGTATGATTGTTAATGAATATGATTGAAAAGATAAATATCGATCGATCAAATAAAATATTGAATGTGTGAATGCATAAGATAGCACCATTTTTGTAAAATGTTAATGTGATTACTAACAATTTGAACCATATATCTTTACTCACCATAAACAATTACAAACAATTACATTTTTACTTTCTAAATAGTTCTTTAATTTCAAAGTATAAAACTAATAATTATTAGTTTAAGTTAGATAATATAATTATAAAAATTTTAAATTATCAATATATTAGTATTAATTACAATTATTTATTATTTTTAAAAGTTAAATAAATTATATTAATTTTAAAGTATAATTTTAAAAAATCAAATTTGATTATATACTTTGAAAGTAATTTATAATACTATTAAAATTTTAATTGATTGAAATATGTAGTTAATTAGAATTATTGTTTATTATAAATTATTTTATTATTTTTAATATTTATTATTATTACTATTTTTGGTGTAACAAGATTTTGTAAAAAAAAATAAAATAAAAAAAATAAAGGAAGAAGCCCGCGGGCCGGTCTGGTCCAACCCTGGCCATGGGCCTCACATTATTAGTCCGTCAAAACCCGAGCCATTTTGGCCCGGCCTGCCCGTTTGACACCTCTGAGCAAACGTACGGGACTCACATTCATGTGAGTGAAACTTTGTGAAAATATCAATTTCCCTTGTGAAAATATCAATTCCCAAAAAGAAAACAAGCTCTCATATAAAACGAAGATTTATGAGTGTCTATATTTAACTCCCTTGTTTTTGAAACAAAAAAATGGAGTCTAGAAACTAACTCAAAAAGTTCAGTTGTTATAAAAGTTTAGTTGAATGCGAGACTTGTAGACTAATGGATCAAAGTACTTATCACGGATAAAGATGTAAATGAATGGAGTCTAGCTGAATATTGAGTTATTTAGATTCAGTAATGCTATGCAGACAGAATTACTGGACAGGTTTATTGGACATGTTTCAAATTTTTTTTTTTTACTAGTGACTCTTAAAAAACATATAGTATTTATTTCAATAGGAATTTTTACAAAATATTGTGTTTTAGGTGTAATTTGGATACATATACAAGTACAGGGTATCCAAATTACACCTAAAACACTATATTTTGTAAAAATTCATGTTGGAATAAATACTATATATTTTTTAAGAGTCACTAGTAAAAAAAAAAATTGAAACCTGTCCAGTAATCCTGTCCGCAAAGACTTATTCATTTAGATTTGGTTCATAAAATTTATTGAATATAAAATAAGGTTTGATTGAGGTTCGTTTAGCTTCCGAGTCGAGCACGATCTCGCTCGAATCGAGCCTGAACAGTTTGAATTTTCGAATGAGTGTGATCCAAATATTAATAGAAAATTATAATTTGAGCATGTTCTACTAATTTATCCAACTTTAAAATTTTCTCATATTTGAATTATTTATATTACGAATCGAGCTCAAATTAAACTTTTAGTCGAGCGAATACGAATTGAGCCCGGACAGTTTGCTCATTTTATAGTCTTAATCATTGAAATTATTTAGCCCTCTTTAGTGAAGTTATATTTAAAAAATATATATTGTATTTATCTATATAATTTGTCTTTGATATATTTCTCAGATGACATGTGTGAGACCCCAAATTTTATGAATAAAAATTTAAATTTCTCGAAATATTTTTTGAATATTATGGTGTGGATTTGATATAATGTTATAGTTGTGGGTAATATTTATAAATTTTGCAAAGTATACGAAGTTGTTATAAAATATTCGTTTGGTTCGGGAATATTTTTTTGTCGGGGAATATCAAGTAAGGCGGAACAATCATTAGTGGACCCCATAATGAAGTATTATAAATAGTTAAAAACGCAGCGAAATTATCATTTTATAAAAATAATGGCGAAAAGTATTCTGAGTTAAAATTGTTGAACTACCCTTAGTAAAAAAATACGATGTCTGGCGTGTAGTTGCATAGTAGCTGCAGGTATGGATTATTGATGCTTACGTGAAAAGTCACTCGCTTATACTCGATTATTACTACGATAATTCTTTGATCATATCTCTCGTATTATTGATTCGATTATTGTCACGAGATTATCGTGATAATATGATATATTATTAAATCAATAATTGAGACGATAAAGTTATGCATATTATTAAATTGCAATATTTACAATCTCTAAGTTACATCGAGGAGATGTTTGGTCATCTAATTACTTGGCGCAATAATAATGAAATCCTTATTGAAAGCCCTCTTTCTTGGGAGCGACACGGTTGTTAAATATTGTGAGTTATAATTTTAATGATGAATAAGTTAGTGTTGATTAAAGATGAATTTGATAGTTCCATTGTGTTGGGATTATTAGTGTTAGTGGAAATCGACATCTATTAGATGATAATTGATGTCTGGGGGTTATATTGATAAATCGGGTAATTAATCGGATAAATGAGCAATTAATTGCTACTAATTCATATGTTTATATAACTATTTGTTCACATGTGTGTACTATTGAATCACATTCTTGTACTATTAGGGGAGTTGGTGCAAGATTGATAATAATTGTATGACTAAGTTAAAAATGGAGGTATAGATGGAGGTACTATACTGTAATTCGTATTTTCACATGATTATAACTATTGATTCACATGATTGGACTATTGATTCACATTATTTACTATTAGGGGAGGTGGTGCAAGTTTGATAATACTTACAGGACTAAATTAAAAATGAAAGAAAAGT
Source organism: Panax quinquefolius (assembly GCA_020205615.1). NCBI lineage: Eukaryota > Viridiplantae > Streptophyta > Magnoliopsida > Apiales > Araliaceae > Panax > Panax quinquefolius. Next base: position 134,189,747 of record CM035161.1, read on the forward strand.
TGGAGGTATTGTACTATAATATTTCGAGCCCCAAAATGTGCAATTATCAAAACTATATTTTCCTATAAATAGAAGCTCATTCTTTCTTCATTTCTCACCAATTCACTAAAGCTAAAGAGCAATTATTATAGAGAGAAATTATAGAGAGAAAGAAGAAGAGAAGTCTGCTACCTCTCTACTCCAGTATCCAGTTTCTTTCTAAGGTAAGGGGTATTATTTCTTTCGTATTCATGAAGAGTGTAAGACCTCAACTTATTATAAATAAAATTGAATTTTCTCTATTCATTATTCTAAATTAATAAGGTGTTAATTTGATATAATACTTTGGTTATAGGTGAAATGTGCAAATTTTGCAAAATAAGCAAGTGGTTATAAAATATTCCTTTTGTCGTGAAATATTCGTTTGGTCATGGAATATTCTTTTTGTCGGGAATATCCATCTGTATACCATTGATCATTTATGGGCCCCATAACTTGAATAAGCATCGGATGAAGAAAATGAAAAAGTTTGAGTTTTTATAAATAACGGCGTAATTATTCTGAATTAACAACTTTTGGATTACACAGTGGTTAAAATACGATGTCGTGTGGTTGCACGATGAAAGCACATGGTATTGCATGATTGTTGAATTATTGATTCTTACGTGAAGGCCTTTACTCGATAATTATTACGATGAATTCTTGTTTAATATTTTATAGTTGTGGCTAGTATTTATAAATTCTGCAAAGTATGCAAGTTGTTATATTGTATTCGATTGGTCGGGGAATATTCTTTGCGTCGGGGAATATTCGATGCGATGACACAATCATTGGTGGACCCCACAACATAATTATTGTCGATTAAGAAAAGCGATAAAAATATTTTTATGAAAATAATGGCGGAGGTGTTCTTTGTTAAAACTTGTTGAGGCGCCTGTAGTAAAAGTACGATGTCTGGCATGGTTGCATAAAGAGCAGCACGATATTGATTATTGATGATTACGTAAAAGTCACTCGGTTATACTCAATTATTACTCGATAATTCTTTGCATCATATCTCTCGTATTATTGATTCAATTATTGTCACAAGATTATCGTATGCATAATATGTTATGTTATTAAATCAATAATTGAGGCAATGAAAGTTATTCATATTATTAAATTGCAATATTTACAATGTCTAGAAGTTCTGTCAAGGAGAGGTTTGGTCACCTAATTGCACGCCAATAGGGAGAAATCCTTATTGGAAAGCCCCCTCTTTCTTGGGAACGACCTGGTTGTTAAATATTATGAGTTATGATATTAATGATGGATAAGTTCATGTTGATTAAAGATGAATTTGATAATTCCATTGTGTTGGAATTATTTGTGTTAATAGAAATCGACATTTATTTCGATGATAATTGATGTCTGGAGGTTATATTGTTCAATCGGGTATTCGGGACACTTTTCGTGTCGGAGTACTATTCACGAGTTACTATTCACGAGTTACTATTCACAAGTTACTATTCATGAGTTACTATTCACGAGTTACTATTCACGAGTTACTATTCATGAGTTACTATTCACCCAACAATATATTTCTTTTCAGTCCAAATTATTTTTGGGTACAATATTATTCCATGAGGAGAGATGCTAATTTTTCAGAACATTGGTTGAATTTATATTAGTAAATCAATATGGATCGTTGGTTTAAAGTTTTAATAGTGAATTAGTATGGATCGCTGGTTTAAAGTTTTAATAGTGAATCAGTATGAATCGTTGGTTTAAAGTTTTAATAGTGAATCAGTATGGACCGTTGCTTTAAGTTTTAATCTGGACCATCCATTTAAAAGTAAATCAATCTGGACCGTTCAGGAATTAGTTACTATTCAATCCATTCTTCTATAAATAGAAGCTCATTCCTTCATTATTTCTTACGAATTCATTGAAACTCTGAAAAGAAATTATAGAGAGAAAGAAGAAGAGTATTACGCTACTTCACTACTTCTATATCCAGTTTCTTTTATACGGTAAGGGTGTTATTCTTTAAGTATTCATGAAGAGAACTTTTGTTATTCCATTCTTTATTATTACATTATAGAATAACTTTGTATCTGTGAAATCCCTATAATTGGTGAAATTCTTTTTTGTTTCATTCTTTATTATTCATTGGAATAACTTTTGTATGCTGAAATCCCCTATACTTGGTGAAATTCTTACATTTGTTTTATTCTTTATTATTACATTGGAATAGCTTTGTGTATCACGGAATCCCCTATACTTGGTGAAATCCTTTTGTTATTCCATTCTTTATTATTCTGTTGGAATAACCTGTATGCGCGGTTTACCCTATACTTGGTAGAATAACCTTTATATGCGGTTTACCCTATACTTGGTAAAATTCTTCTGTTATTCCATTCTTTATTATTATGTTGGAATAACCTGTAAATGCAAAGTACTGCATACATTGTGAAATTCTTCTATTATTCCATTATTTAATATTATGTCGGAATATCCTGTCGGTGTGAATTTCACCTGACCTGGTTCCATTATTTATTATTCCGTATTTATTATTCTGTTGGAATAACCTGTCTATGCGAAGTATCTCATGCATGGTGATTTCTATTGTTATTCCATTCTTTATTATACTCAGTTGGGTAAAGTTTTGATTTCTATACTCCATGAAATTAGTGGAATATCCTTGATATTTATGCTTCATCCAGTATCTTTTCATGGAAATATTCTTCTGAGCATATCATGTTGACAATTTAGACGTCATTAGTTCTTGGATAAATTAATTCTTGAACTTGTTTTGTTGAATTATTATGTCATTGTCATCATCCTCATGTTTATATTTTGTTAAAAGTCATCTTTGGCTTACGTGCATAGATGGACTTTGTATGATTATGACCAGGGATCATTCGGTATAATCATGGTCTGTAATGTTATAAATGATGTGGTAAAAGTCCTCAGTGGCCTGTAATGCATTGATGGACGGTTTTTGGTATGATTATGACCGAGGATTATTCGGTATAGTCATGACCGTTGATGATTTAATGAATATCCTTGGCTTGTAGTACATGGATGATTAGAAGATGTGGTTTATTTATTAAGCTGAGTCTCAGCGATAAAAGTTGATGAAAACATTTTTAAATCATAGAAAATACTAGGTTTTATTCTCTACTTGACTCTTCTAATGAATTACTTATTCCGCTGCAGTTAAACTTGATGTCTATTGTATTTTATTAGTTTAACATTGTTGAAGACTATTGATAATTTATTCTGCATTATCTTAGTCATAATATTTCTTACTGGGCTAGTTGAGCTCACCCTTTCTTTCACTGTTCTCTTCAGGAAATGAGAATATAGCTAAGACGAGTCGGGGAAAGGAGTGATGGTCCAGAAGATAGCATTAGTAGTCCTCACTATTCTGTTAAATAGTGTGACAATAAATGTAATGAGGACTCCTTTGAGTGTGGATATTATCTAGATGACAATATTCCTATTAGAACTCTCAGTTTATGTATTGTCGTATATTACACGACAGTTGTATAATTAAGTTTGTATTTGTATTCTGTGCCATGTATTTGGCGACTCAAGATGGGTGATGTATACCTAATTTTGGGGGCGTCACAGTTGGTATCAAAGCTTAGGGATATGATCCCTGGCTGAGATATGAGATAAGAACTAGGAGGGGAGAGACGGAGAATTCCTTCGCTAATATGACCTACCTAAGTTTATTTGGTATTTAATTGGTTGGTCAGAATATAGGGATAATATGTGATATGTTAATTAACCCTTGTTTTGTTGTAGTATTTGCAAATGGCATCCGAAAATGTTGAGATAAGCAATGAAGCACGTGAGACCGTTGAGTCACCAACGATAAATGCCCAGGGTAATGTGCAACAGGAAGACAATAATCTTCATGAAAATAATAACACTGATGAAATGGTGAATGATGGGATGGTCAAAGGCTTTATGAAATTCATGCAACAACAGGCGAAGGCGACTCCTGTCCAAAATGCAGGTGGAAACACTGACAACTCTCGGACAGTCACCTCTAAGCAGTTCAAGGAGCTGAGACCACCGGAGTTTTTTGGAGAGCCAAAACCACTTAAGGCGGAGACGTGGATAAAGCAGATCAACAAGATATTTGATGTCTTGGGATGTTCTGAGGAACAAAAGGTTCCCTTTGCCACCTTTATGTTGCGTGCAGAAGCAGATTACTGGTGGGAATCTGTAAAGCGTACTCAACTTTTGCCAGACCAAGATGTCTTGGGAGAAGTTCCAAGAGCTGTTCAACGACAAGTACTTTCCTGAAAGTATTCGTCACATGAAGGAGGTAGAGTTCATCAAGCTTAAGCAAAACAATATCATCGCGGCGCAGTACGAAGCTAAATTTGCTGAGTTGTCTCGGTTTGCGTCTCACTTGGTTGATAACGAGGAGAAAATGACGCGGATGTTTCTAAGAGGTTTGAAACCCAAGATACGTCAATATCTTATCTCTCATAAACTGTGTTTGTATTCAGATGTTGTGAATAGATCTCAGTTATTGGAGCGCGATAATGAGTCAACCCAACCAAGAGAGAGCAGCCGACAAGTCGATAATACCATTGGTAGCAGTCATCGAAGTGGTGATAACAAACGTGGAGGGAATCAACATGCCAAAAATGATAACCACTTCGGTGGTAATCATGGCTAAGACAATAGGAGTGGAAAGTTCAAGAAGAGAAGGTTCAGCAAGGATGGAAATGAAAGTAGTATGCATACAAGCCAATCATGTTTGATGATAAAGCATATACTTTGTAACAATCTTATTCATTTATTAATAAAAAGTATTCATTTATTAAAGGCTTTTAATTATCTACATAATGCTGTTTTATAATATGTGATAAACCCATAGTTTTAAGCAATGCTTTTAGAATAATGATGATGATCATTCTAATGAGATCTAAATTCTTAGAAAGCTTAAAACTAAAATAGTTCCCAATCATTGGATTACTAAATTGGGGATTAGTGAATCCGGATAGATTGGTACATCGTTGCTTGCTCATTGGATGAGGATGATTGATCTCACGATCATTTGTGTGGAGACACTAAAGCAAGTATGTAGGTGCTTATTAGAGAATAAGTTCATTTGAGCGTTGGCTCGCTAAGGAATACCTAATGGAGTTTTATTTGCTGTCATCAATAGGAATTCTGTAGTGATAGTAATCTGAAGTGATCCTTGGACTTGAGATCATCATAGTATCTTGTGTATGATGAGTTATACTTTGACTTATTCCTTAAGACCCTTAGGGTATATCAAAGGGTATGCTTGGGTATAATAAGTTATACATGGAGATAATGTATGATCAATAAAGAATCTACCACTTCTAATAAAAGAAGAGAATGTCCTATGTGATTCGATAAATGACAACCCAAAGAGTCCTTGGCAAGGCGAGAATGAAATTAGAAAGGAGTTTCTAATTTGCATTATTTGAGTTGTGCATTTAAGGATCGAAATACATATAATTAAATAAAATAAGACTTGACAAATTCCATGTCTTATATTTAATTGGGACATTGTATGGTGGAAGGATTGAATTATCAGACGGTAACTATTTACTCAAAGGTTCTTTTATGATTAATGTTGAAATCTATATTATCTGGAAAGTCGTTGATCATTGGGGAGGCTTATCCCTATTGTAGAATAAATATTATTTAAATAAATTAATTGTTTAATTTATTTATTTAAATAAGATTAGAATTGTTCTAATTGATTTATTCACAACCGGTTTAATATGGAGAACCTAAAGGGTCACACCATAAAAGGAAGAATAATTATTTAAGAAGTTAATGGCATAATCGTAATAATATGTTAAGTATATTTAATTTAATCTATGGTGATAGAATAAATTAAATAGCTTAATATTATTATTTAATATTTTAGAAATATTAAATATAAATTAATAAGAGGAGTCTTATTAATATTATTACAATTATTATTATTTTAATTTCTAAAAGAGTTTAGGAATTAATTTAATATAAGTACTCTCATTTATTCCTAATTGGATTAGGAGGAAAATTAGTTAAAGGAGTTTAATTAATTATCCTAATAAGATTAAGGAGCTTAATTAATTAAAAGAATTTAATTAATTAAATAAAACCTAATTCCTTAATTGTTAAGGTGGGTTGCCCACATCTATAAATAAGAGGAGTCTTATTATGGGTGATATGGGTTGTTGATTTTTTCAACATACGGACATAATTCCAATTGTTGGGAGAGTACACCTTTCTATAGAGATAGAAAAATTAGGGTTTAGCCAACCACCCTTTTCTTGAATCATTATTATTCCTTGGTGGATCACCTCTGAGGCCCAAACATATGGGTGGCTAACGTTGATCAAAGGAAGGAACAAAACCCCGGTGGATTCAAGTTGGACGCGAAAAGGATTTGGAGGTGAACTTGTACTGAGGAAGCTCGATCTTCAAGGGTATGATTTTATTCTTTATCTTTTCGTTTAATTAATAATTATGCATAAAGGGTGATCCGGGTATATGGTTTGTAAATTTTAAACTCGATTTTACACGCTTAGCATTATTTTGCAATTTGATTGCATGCATGAATATTACAAACCTAATAAAGGGTATCGAGAGCCAAACCTTTATGCAAATTATTAATTGTTTTAATTTATATATTGATATGTGTTTAGAACAATTTAATTGGGCATAATTTTATTGTATAAAATTTATTAAATAATAATAAAAAAAAAAAAAAAAAAACAAAATCATTTTTTTTGAAAAAACCCGATTTGGCTTCGAATTCAATGATAGCGAATCATACGCAGAGATGGCTTGTGATTCACATGATTTAGTTGACCATAAACAAGTCATTTTAAAAAAAAAAATTAACAAATTGCCGTTTTTTTTTGTTGTTCAAGGGTGCATGGATATAATATATATATATTATATAAAGAAATCAAATGACACAAAAGCCGTGACCAAAAAACCTCAATCATTTGTCAAAAGGATTCTAAGTTAACTTGTTTATATATATATATATATATATATATATATATATATATATATTGAGTTAACGTAATATATATATATATATATATATTATTCTTAATTATTTTATAATTAAAATAAAATGTTTATTTTAATTTTAAAATAAAAAGTTTATTTTAATTTTAAAATAAAAGTTTATTTTAATATTAAAATAAAAAAGAGTTTATTTTAATTTTAAAATTGAATATTATATATATATATAATTATTTTAATCTTAAAATAAAAGTTTATTTTAATTTTAAAATAAAAGGTTTATTTTAATCTTAAAATAAAAAGGATTTATTTTAATTTTAAAATTAGAATTTTATGCTAACTAATTAGAATTGGAATTGGATTCCATGATAACTAATTGGAGTTGAAATTGGATTTTATTTTTCCTTAAATAAAGGAGTTTATTTAGATATGAAATAGATTTCATATTATTCAAAATAAAAGAGTTTATTTGTGAATAGGAAAGAGAATCCTAATTTCCTTAAATAAAGGAGTTTATTTAAATATGGAATAAGATTTCATATTATTCAAAATAAAGGAGTTTATTTGTGAATAGGAAAAGAATATCCGTGTTTTCTTTAATAAAGATTTTTTTACATGGAATTGGATTCCATAATTAATTAAATTAAAGAGTTTATTTTAATTAAAGATTTTTATATATATATATATATATATATATATATGGAATTGATTCCATAATTAATTAAAATAAAGGAGTTTATTTTGATTAAAATTTTGATTAAAATAAAATAGTTTATTTTATTCAAAATAGGATAAATTAAAATAAAATAGTTTTATTTTGATTTAAATTTGGATTTAAATAAAGGAGTTTATTTTTATTCAAAATAGATTTTATACTAACTAAATTTGCCCATTAAATGATATCAATATATATATTAAATGTTTATTATTCATAGGATGAATGTTATTTATTGATGCGTATGGTGATGTGTATGATAATAAATGGGATTGATTATGGACTATTGACCAAATGGTTGGATTTTATTTTAGTTGGATGCATGAATGTATGTGTTTTATTAAATGGGGTTCTGCAAGACTTCGCCTCTCTAATTTTTTCTTAATGTAAATTCTATCTCCTCCTATGTATTTCCCTCGATTTTTGATCAAGGTTTCTATTTATTTTAAATAGTTTTGTAATAGGAATAGTTAGAATTAATTTTGAAGAATTAGAGATCGAGGAACAACGATGCGCTTGAAGACCCGGTTTGTAATGGAGCCCGAATTAAATGTAATAGTTATATTTAAATATTAATTCTTGCACACTTTAGTTTGACCTTTTGGTTCACTTGGTGGCTCTAGTGAACCAAACTAGAATAAAAGTCCATAATCAATCCGGGTAGAATATAGTATTCTATATGTGCATGCTTATACTATATATATTATATATTATGCAAACATGCTTCGCATGTTCATTAATATATACGCGTATTTTATATATATATATAAATGCCGCTAAACAAGATGAGACAAATTAATAACAAACCCCTCAATTTTTTATATTAAGTCCTAAGCGTTCAAAGATATTTGGAATATCGAGCGTCGCCTTCTAAGCATGATAAAATTAATAGAGTATTAAATATTTAATATGAGTTTGTTGTGTCACCACAAGGCAAGTATTAAGTATTTAAGATGTTAATTTATCACATTTGATGCTTATAAAGAAAATTGAATAATATTGTTTTGTTGTGTCACCACAAGGATGATATTTTTCTTTTTGAATATATGGAGTGTTAGGTCGGACTTAACTTGGATAATTTTGATTCGGATGTGCCACCACTTGATCAAAATAATCTAAGAGGCAAAAAAGAAAAGGAGTTGCATAGTTGATGTAATTGACAAAAGTTGTCTACCTATTTATTTATATATAGTTTGTTGTGTCACCACAAGGCTATATACATTTGAAATGGGATCCTTATTCTCACTTTAGCACATCTTTAATTAGATTTTGCTTAACTATATAAGTGAGGGTAATATAGTTTGAAAAAAATAGTGGGATATACCAATTTAAAACAAGACCTAATTTATTTTGGTAATTAATAATAGAATGTATGTTAAAATGTTGTTAATTACAAATTCATTTACGAGAATTTTACAATGTCTAAAATTACTATCATGCGAAGCATATTAGATGCTAAATTAACGGCCATCAATTAAACGGATTGGTTAAGGAATTTGAGAATAGTTCTCATAGTCGAAAAAGCTATCTTATGTCCTTAATATGCCTATCCTCGCAATGGTTGCGCAGACAATGCCTCGAGGAAGAGATTGCTACTTTTAGAAAGTGGCAAGATGATGCACAAATTAGCTCGATGCATCATGCTCGCATCCACGAGTAACGAGCTTGAGCGTCGACGTGAAACTATGGATGCTTTACTATACTCCCCGCACATCAAGTAGTTGATGGTGAGGAAAATGGGGCCGATAGATATCGAGATATCTAAGGAGCTCTTCCGATCTAGAATGGCCAATGGCACTATAGTACGCATAAAAAAGTTCTTAAAATAATCAATTTGATTGATCAATTAGACAACTAGTTTTGTCATGGATGGAGAGTTGAGCCAAGATTTGATCTTGCACTCACTCCCCGACTCCTTTCACAATTGTTGTGAATTTTTCATATGAACAAGCTAGATATCGGTCTCACCGATTTGCTTAACATATTAAAAATTGTTGAGAGTCACTTTCAAACCAAGAAAGATCAAGTCTTCTTGGTAGGGGCCAAAGGATCTTCCTCGAAAGAAGAATGATTCAAAGAAGGTAAATAGAAAGGCAAAAACAAAGGATAATAAGAACAAAACTCGTCATGAGATAGCAAAGGAGTTTGCTTCCACCGCTATAAGCCCGGACAATCGGAAAGAAAAGCTGCGAGAAGTATCTTGCGCAGAGGCTAACCAAAGAAGCTTAGTGAAGTTTCTACATAATACGCTTTTGTTCATGATTGAAATAAATTTTTCTTTAAGTCAAGGTTCTACTTGGGTATTGGATACCGACTTTGGTTATTATAAATATAGATTTATGAAGGGACCAAGCGAAGTAGAAAGTTAAACAAGGTAAGTAATCCTATGTGGGGAAATGAAGCAAAGGTTCTTTGCATATTAGCCATAGAAACTTATAGTTTAGCAATGCTACGGGCAAATCTATTAAGTCAATAAGTTGTTATTGTATTCTAGTTCTCGTTAAAAACATTATTTCCATTTTATTGTTGGACAATGAAATCTTTGGTATTATAATTAAGAACAATTGTTGTTCTATTTATAATAATAATGTTTTGTATAGAACTGGAATATTACTTAATAAATTTTGTATACTTGACTTACGTGAAAAATATATTTTGCAAATTGAACAAATTAGTATAAGAAAAGGAGATGATCATTCAAAGAGTTGAATGTGTGTATTTGCTAAAATACAAGTGTGAATTATTTGAAAGGTTCAAAGAATTCAGAAGTGAAACAAATTGGCAAAGTATTAAGATTCTTTGATTAGATCAAGGGATAAATACTTGTGCAATAAGTTTCTAGATCATCTCAAATAGTTTTTTCATAATGGACACATCCTGATATGCAATAATTGATTGATGTATCTTAATGAAAAATCGTACCTTGTTGGACATGGTGCGGTCCATAATGATTTTACTTGACATTCCAAATCCTTCCGGGATAATGTCCTAGAAATGGTCGCGTATCTACGAAAATGGTAACCTCAAAATCCTACCCAAGACTCCATAAAAGTTATGGATGGGAGGATTCCTAATCTTAAGTATGTTAAGATAAGGGTTCCAACTTATGTGAAAAGGTTTCAAAGGATAAGCTTGGGACAAGATTTGACAAGTGTAGATTTGTGGGACATCCTAAAGTAAGTTTAGGGTAAATGTTCTATAATCCTACTTAGCAAAAGGTGTTTATTATGAACACCACGCTTTCTACAAGATAAAGGTGTTTATCATTGAAGGGGCTAGTGGGAGGATAATTGATCTTGAAAAGTTCAAGAACCACAAAACACTATAAGTCAAATAAGAGGAACCTATAGATAAACCTATTGTACCACAAATCAATTGTAAATCTGAATAATAGTACCAAGAAGGTACCTAGGAGGTATAGATTCATCATAGATGATGATGATGAGGTGCGATCATAGAAGATGATGATCCAGAGTTACATACGATGAGGTAAGAGTTCTAGTGTGTATAAAAGGGTCGATTGGGAGCGTCGTGACATTCCTAATATTATATGTTGATATACTACTACGGAAAGGAATGACATACCAATGCTACAATCGATAAAGATAAAGTTGTCTAAACATTCCTCCATGAATGATTTGGGAAGAGTATCTTAATTGGGGATATAAATCTATATAGATAGATTTAAGAGGATGCTCGACTTAACCCAAGGAACGATATATTCATTTGATGCTAAAGTCGTTTAGCATGGCAAACTCCAAGAGATGTCTCATGTCGATGAGCTATGGAGTGTATCTCTTTAATAGTCCCCACAGACTCACGAAAAGAGAGGTCGCATGAATGACAATCATGTATGCAATGAAATATACGAGACACGATGTTGATCGGTCATATTTTGGAGAAGTTCACTATGAGTCGATGAAAAACATATTAAAGTTCTTAATCGGCACTAAGGATGTGAGCATATTACATGGTGGGTCTAAATTAAAACTAGAGGGCTTAACAGACTCAAGTTTTTTCGATGCACTAAGATGATGAAAAATCCACTTTAAGGTAAAGCGTTATCTTGAACAAAGATGCAGTTGAATTGGAAAGGTTCCAAACAAAGAAAGAGTTCTTTGGTTTAGTGATAAAGACAAAGTATATAGCTATAAATGAAGTTTGCAAGTTGATTGTTTGGATTAAAAGTTCATTACGTAACTAGGAATAGTTCCCAAGTCTCATCTTGGATCTAAACATGTGTTGTGGCACTTTCATTTGATTATTAGAATCATTGAAAGATGGGAAATCACTATAGAGATAGTGGACTCTCAAGAACAACATTACATATCCATTAACTAAAGCTTATCCAACAGCAGGATAATCGTCACTTAGAGAAGAAGAGTATAAGATACAATGGCGATTGGCTTTAGTGCAAGTGGGAGATTGAAAGTAGTATGCATACAAACCAATCATGTTTGATGATAAAGCATATACTTTGTAACAATCTTATTCATTTATTAATAAAAAGTATTCATTTATTAAAGGCTTTTAATTATCTACATAATGCTGTTTTATAATATGTAATAAACCCATAGTTTTAAGCAATGCTTTTAGAATAATGATGATGATCATTCTAATGAGATCTAAATTCTTAGAAAGCTTAAAACTAAAATAGTTCTCAATCATTGGATTACTAAATTGGGGATTAGTGAATCCGGATAGATTGGTACATACGTTGCTTGCTCATTGGATGAGGATGATTGATCTCATGATCATTTGTGTGGAGACACTAAAGCAAATATGTAGGTGCTTATTAGAGAATAAGTTCAATTTGAACGTGGCTCGCTAAGGAATACCTAATGGAGTTTTATTTGCTGTCATAGGAATTCTGTAGTGATAGTAGTACAAGTGATCCTTGGACTTGAGATCATCATAGTATCTTGTGTATGATGAGTTATACTTTGACTTATTCCTTAAGACCCTTAGGGTATATCAAAGGGTATGCTTGGGTATAATAAGTTATACATGGAGATAATGTATGATCAATAAAGAATCTACCACTTAAATAAAAGAAGAGAAATGTCCTATGTGATTCGATAAATGACAACTCAAGAGTCTTTGGCAAGCGAATGAAATTAGAAAGGAGTTTCTAATTTGCATTATTTGGAGTTGTGCATTTAAGGATCGAAATACATATAATTAAATAAAATAAGACTTGACGAAGAATTCCATGTCTTATATTTAATTGGGACATTGTATGGTGGAAGGATTGAATTGTATGCAGGTAACTATTTACTCAAAGGTTCTTTTTTATGATTAATGTTGAAATCTATATTATCTGGAAAGTCGTTGATCGCTTGGGAGGCTTATCCTATTGTAGAATAAATATTTATTTAAATAAATTAATTGTTTAATTTATTTATTTAAATAAGATTAGAATTGTTTCTAATTGATTTATTCACAACCTATTTTAATATGGAGAACCTAAAGGGTCACACCATAAAAGGAAGAATAATTATTTAAGAAGTTAATGGCATAATCGTAATAATATATTAAGTATATTTAATTTAATCTATGGTGATAGAATAAATTAAATAGCTTAATATTTATTATTTAATATTTTAGAAATATTAAATATAAATTAATAAGAGGAGTCTTATTAATATTATTACAATTATTATTATTTTAATTTCTAAAAGAGTTTAGGAATTAATTTAATATAAGTACTCTCATTTATTCCTAATTGGATTAGGAGGGAAAATTAGTTAAAGGAGTTTAATTAATTATCCCTAATAAGATTAAGGAGCTTAATTAATTAAAAGAATTTAATTAATTAAATAAAACCTAATTCCTTAATTGTTAAGGTGGGTTGCCCACATCTATAAATAAGAGGAGTCTTATTATGGGTGATATGGGTTATTGATTTTTTCAACATACGACATAATTCCAATTGTTGGGAGAGTACACCCTTTCTATAGAGATAGAAAAACTAGGGTTTAGCCAACCACCCTTTTCTTGAATCATTATTATTCCTTGGTGGATCACCTCTGAGGCCAAAACATATGGGTGGCTAACGTTGATCAAAGGAAGGAACAAAACCCCAGTGGATTCAAGTTGACGCGAAAGGATTTGGAGGTGAACTTGTACCTGAGGAAGCTCGATCTTCAAGGGTATGATTTTATTCTTTATCTTTTCGTTTAATTAATAATTATGCATAAAGGGTGATCCGGGTATATGGTTTATAAATTTTTAAACTCTGATTTTACACGCTTCCGCATTATTTTGCAATTTGATTGCGCACATGAATATTACAAACCTAACAGGAAAGACGTCAGCACGAGCGCCCATTGTTAAGGAAGGAGAACGACCGCCGGTCGTATGTTACAAATGTGGAAGGGAAGGACACATAAGTCCAAACTGCACGATGCAGTCCAAAGCATGTTATAATTGTGGAAAAGAAGGCCATCTAGCCCAATTTTGTCCTGCACCAAAGTCAAGTCCAGTTGGGATGGAGGCATCAAAGGTTGTCCTAGACAAGATAAAACCGGTAGTTCAAGGGAGAGCGTTTGTTGTAACCTCCCAAAAAGCGAGGAATCCGAACGAGGTGATCACGAGTAAGCTAACCATAAACTCTAGCGAAGTTTATACTTTATTTGATACCGGTTCTACCCATTCCTTTATTTCTCCTACTTGCGCTCAACGTTTAAATTTGACTCTGGAGAAATTAGACTTTGACTTATCTATTGAAACTCCGTTGGGAGAAACCTTCATTACATCCACAGTTTATAAGTCTTGTTTGATTCAAATCGGTAACCGCACGTTACCTGTCGATCTTATTTCTTTGAAGATACTTTCATTTGATGTGATTTTAGGGATTGATTGGTTAACTACTCATCATGCTAAAATTGATTATTTTCGTAAGGTTGTTAGCTTTCATATTCCTAACCAACCTATTACGCGAATTCAAGCAACCAAACCATTAAAATCCATCACTGTCATCTCAAGCCATAAAGCTATTCGTTTATTGAAAAATGGATGTCAAGCTTTCTTAGCCCATGTCACGGATCTAAACAAAAATACGTCAGTTTAAAATGATATTTCTATTGTTAATAAATTTCCTGACGTATTCCCTGAAGAACTTCCTGGCCTACCCCCAGAGCGTGAAATTGAATTTTGTATCGATCTTGAAACCGGTACAAAACCCATTTCCAAAGCCCCATATCGAATGGCTCCTATTAAACTTCAGGAGTTAAAAACCCAACTACAAGAATTGTTAGACATAGGTTTCATTCGTCCTAGTACGTCTCCTTGGGGTGCTCCTGTTCTATTCATGAAGAAGAAAGATGGAAGTATGCGACTTTGTATTGATTATACGGAGTTGAATCATGTCACCATCAAAAATAGGTACCCGTTACCTCGTATTGATGATCTGTTTGACCAGTTGCAAGGCGCAAAATTCTTTTCAAAGATCGATCTTCGTTCTGGATATCATTAGTTGAAGATTAAAACTGATGACATTCCAAAGACTGCTTTCAGAACTCGGTACGGGCATTATGAATTCCTAGTCATGTCTTTTGGATTGACTAATGCTCTTGCTGCCTTCATGGACATGATGAACCGAGTATTCAAGGAATATTTGGATCACTTTGTGGTCGTCTTTATTGATGACATCCTCATATATTCTGAAACCCGTGAAGACCATGAGCAACACTTGAGGCTGATACTCCAAAAGCTTCGTGAAAAAAATCTTTATGCCAAGTTGAAGAAATATGAGTTCTGGCTTGAGGAAGTAGCATTCCTTGGGCACGTAGTATCAAGTCATGGATCTCAGTTGACCCGGCAAAGATTGAAGCAATTCAAAGCTGGGAGCAACCTAAGTCAGTGACTGAGGTACGTAGCTTTCTCGGTTTAGTTAGTTATTATCGGAGATTCGTAGAAGGGTTTTCTCGAATCGCTACTCCATTAACGCAGCTAACTCGAAAAGATACAAAATTCATTTGGAACGAGGAATGTGAGAAGAGTTTTCAAGAACTCAAGAGTAGACTCATTTCTACACCTGTTCTGATAATACCATCTGGCACGGAGGGATTTGTCATTTACAGTGACGCTTCAGGCAAAGGGTTAGGATGTGTTCTCATGCAACATGGGAAAGTCATAGCCTATGCCTCACGACAACTCAAAGAATATGAGAGGAATTATCCTACTCATGATCTAGAGTTGGCCGCTGTCGTTTTTGCGCTTAAGATTTGGAGGCATTACCTGTATGGAGAGAAGGTGGAGATCTATACGGATCATAAAAACCTCAAATATTTCTTCACTTAAAAGGAACTTAACATGCGGCAACGACGTTGGCTTGAGCTTTTGAAGGATTATGATCATACCATCCAATACCATCCTGGAAAAGCGAACGTAGTAGCTGACGCATTGAGTAGAAGATCATATGCTGGCACGAGTGCATTATTGTCAATGCAAGGGCCCATTGTGTATGACTTACGAAGGATGGATATAGAGTTAAAGACTCCAAGGACCCATATGATGATGGCGAATATACGAGTAAAATTGACTTTAATCGATAAAGTTAAAGCTGCTCAAGCTACAGACCTGGAGCTGATGCATATGAAGAAGAAAGTGGAAGAAGGTGCTATTCCAGAAGCAAGAATCGATGAAGAAGGAATACTTCGAGTCAACTCCAGACTTTGTGTTCCTAACGATTCTGACTTAAAGTATAAAATCATAATGGAGGCGCACAACACACCGTTTGCAATCCATCCTGGGAGTACCAAAATGTATCGTGATCTTTGACATGCATTTTGGTAGAGTAATATGAAGAGAGAGATAGCGGGGTTTACCTCAAGGTGTCTAACTTGTCAACGAGTCAAAGTGGAGCATCAAGTGCCAAAAGGTCCATTGCAACCACTTGAAATTCCCGATTGGAAGTGGGAGCACATTACCATGGATTTTGTTACTGGTCTTCCCAAGGTTTCGCAAGGCATAGATGCGATTTGGGTCATTGTTGATAGATTGACCAAGTCTGCTCATTTCTTACCGATACGAGAAACTTATACACTTGAACATCTTGCTAGTATGTACATAAATGAGATTGTAAGATTGCATAGTATGCCAGTATCCATAGTTTCTGATCGAGACCCAAGATTCACTTCACGATTTTGGGTTAGTTTGCAAAAAGCTATGGGCACGGAGTTACGATTTAGTTCGGCATATCATCCTCAGATGGACGGACAATCAGAGAGGACTATTCAAACTCTTGAGGATTTATTAAGACTCTGTGTCCTTGACTTCAAAGGAAGTTGGGACAAGTTCTTACCATTGGTGGATTTTTCCTACAACAATAGTTATCAAACAAGTATTGGCATGGCTCCATTTGAGGCATTATATAGAAGAAAGTGTCGTTCTCCAGTATGCTGGGATGAGGTAGGTGAAGCAACATTATTGGGACCGAATTTGGTGCGTATGACTACTAAAAAGATTCAAACAATCCGACAACGTATAAAAACCTCACAAGATCGACAAAAGAGTTATGCTGATCTTCATCGAAAGGACGTGGAATTCGATATTGGAGATCATGTGTTGTTACGTGTTGCTCCATGGAAAGGAGTTATGAGATTTGGAAAGAGAGGAAAGCTCAATCCTCGATTCATTGGCCCATTTATAATCCTTGAACGAGTAGGAACTGTGGCTTATAGACTCGCTTACCGCCAAGTATGTCTCGTGTTCATAACGTTTTCCACATATCTATGTCACGTAAATATGTGAAAGACCCAAACCACATTATTGAATTAGAACCAGACGAGATAGAGGAAGATTTAACGTATGAAGAGTTACCTGTTAAAATCTTGGATAAGAAGGATCATATTCTACACTCCAAGGTTATACCTCAAGTCAAAGTTTTATGGAGAAACCACGATGTGGAAGAAATGACCTGGGAGTTATAATCTGAGATGAAGACAAGATATCCTTACCTCTTCGATATATCAGGTACGCACCCTAATTTCGAGGACAAAATTTCATAAGAAGGGGAGGTTGTAAGACCCCAACTTTTATGAATAAAGATTAATTTCTCTCTAATTTTATTTTTGAATATTATGGTGTGGATTTAATATAATGTTATAGTTGTGGGTAGTATTTATAAATTCTGCAAAGTATGCAAGTTGTTATATTATATTCGATTTGTCGGGGAATATTCTTTGTGTCGGGGAATATTCGTACGACGGCACAATTATTGGTGGACCCCATAACAGAATTATTGTCGGATTAAGAAAGCGACAAAAATATTTTTATGAAAATAATGGCGGAGGTGTTATCGTTAAACTGTGAACTACCCGATAGTAAAGTAAAAGAAAGATGTCTGGCGTGGTTTCATAGTAGCACCAGTATTGATTATTGATGATTACGTAAAAGTCACTCGCTTATACTCAATTATTGCTACAGTAATTGCTGCATCATATCTCTCATATTATTGATTCAATTATTGTCAGAGTATCATGTGCATAATATGTTATGTTATTAAATCAATAATTGAGATGACAAAGTTATTCATATTATTAAATTGCAATATTTACAATGTCTAGAAGTTCTGTCAAGGAGAGGTTTGGTCACCTAATTGCGCGCCAATAGGGAGAAATCCTTATTGGAAAGCCCCCTCTTTCCTGGGAATGACCTGGTTTTTAAATATTATGAGTTATGATATTAATGATGGATAAGTTCGTGTTGATTAAAGATGAATTTGATAGTTCCATTGTGTTGGGATTATTTGTGTTAATAGAAATTGACATTTATTTCGATGATAATTGATGTCTGGAGGTTATATTGTTCAATCGGGTATTCGGGACACTTTTCGTGTCGGAGTACTATTCATGAGTTACTATTCACGAGTTACTATTCACAAGTTACTATTCATGAGTTACTATTCACGAGTTACTATTCATGAATTACTATTCACGAGTTACTATTCACGAGTTACTATTCACCCGAACAATATATTTATTTTCAGTCCAAATTATTTTTGGGTATAATATTATTCCATGAGGAGAGATGCTAATTTTTCAGATCGTTGGTTGAATTTATATTAGTAAATCAATATGGATCGTTGGTTTAAAGTTTTAATAGTGAATCAGTATGGATCGTTGGTTTAAAGTTTTAATAGTGAATCAGTATGGATGAATTGCTTTAAGTTTTAATCTGACCGTCTGCTTAAAAAAGTAAATCAATTTGGACCGCTCGTGAATTAGTTTACTATTCAATACATTCTTCTATAAATAGAAGCTCATTCCTTCATTATTTCTTACGAATTCAATTTGATACTCTAGAGAGAGAAATTATAGAGAGAAAGAAGAAGAGTATACTACTTTCTACTTCTATATCCGATTTCTTTTACTGGTGGGGTGTTATTCTTTCAGTATTCATGAAGAGAACTTTTGTTATTCCATTCTTTATTATTACATTTGGAATAACTCAGATCTGCTGAAATCCCCTATACTTGGTGAAATTCTTCTGTTGTTTCATTCTTTATTATTCTATTGGAATAATCTGTATACGCGAAAATCTCCTATACTTGGTGAAATTCTTCTGTTGTTTCATTCTTTATTATTCTGTTGGAATAACCTGTATACGCGGAATCCCCTATACTTGGTGAAATCCTTTTGTTATTCCACTCTTTATTATTCTGTTAGAATAACCTGTATGCACGGTTTACCCTATACTTGGTGGAATAACCTGTATATGCGGTTTACCCTATACTTGGTGAAATTCTTCTGTTATTCCATTCTTTATTATTATGTTGGAATAACCTGTAAATGTAAAGTACTGCATACATGGTGAAATTCTTCTATTATTCCATTATTTAATATTATGTCGGAATATCCTGTCGGTGTGAATTTCACCTGACCTGGTTCCATTATTTATTATTCCGTATTTATTATTTTGTTGGAATAACCTGTCTATGCGAAGTAACGCATGCATGGTGATTTTTGTTGTTATTCCATTCTTTATTATACTCAGTTGAGTAAAGTTTTGATTTCTATACTCCATGAAATTAGTGGAATATCATTGATATTTGCGCTTCATCTAGTATCTTTTCATGGAAATATTCTTCTAAGCATTCTTGAATTTTACTTTACAAAGAAGTATCATGTTGACAATTTAGACGTCATTAGTTCTTGGATAAATTAAATCTTGAACTTGTTTTATTGAATTATTATGACATTGTTATCATCCTCATGCTTATATTTTGTTGAAAGTCATCTTTGGCTTACGTGCATAGATGGACTTAGTATGATTATGACCAGGGATCATTCGGTATAATCAAGGTCTGTAATGTTATAAATGATGTGGTAAAAGTCCTCAGTGGCATGTAATGCACTGATGGACAATTTTTGGTATGATTATGACCAAGGATTATTCGGTATAGTTGTGAGACCCCAAATTATTAATAAATGAAATTTATTTTCCTCTATTTATTATTTTGAAATAGTAAGGGTTGATTTGATTAATGTGGATAGTTATGGGTAAAATACGCAAATATTTTGAATAAGCAAGTGGTTATAAAATATTCATTATTGTTTGAGAATATTCGTTTGGTCGTGGAATATTAAATCGCTTCGGGAATATTAAGATACGACGGTATGCAGTCTTTTGTGGGCCCCATAACTGAAAGCGATTGGATGAAGAAAACGACAAATATAAGTTGTTGTTACTGCATTATCTTGTTGGAATACCCGGTGGTTAAAACACACTATCTGCGTTGTTGAACAAAGAAGCTACCAGTATTGCACCGCTTATTGATTCTTACGTGAAAGGCACTTTTCAATAATTGTTACGATAAATTAATCGTTCGATATTTTATTTTATTGATTCAATAATTGCGCATTGATATTTTATATTACCGTTTTCTTTCAATAAATTGTCATTACACAAAGATTTTCCATTATCGAAGCAATAATTCATATTATCTCGAATAATATTATTGTGGCGCCCCAAAAATAGGTCCATTCCATCCAACCCATTCTCGAGTCGCCAAATACATGATGCGAAATAACTATAACTTTATTAATACATTTGTCGTGCAAAAATACGACAACATATATCTTGTGAGTTTAAATACAATTATTGTCTTCTAGGCAATATACATACCCAAATAAATCCTCATCACAATTATTTATACATTATTTTACTAAAATTGTGAGGACTACTAAATAACTCTCTAGAACCTTCATTCCATACCCCGACGCAGTACTCGCTACATTCTCACCTCCCGAGAAGAAAAATGCAACAAAAAGGAAAAGGGTGAGCTCAACTAGCCCAAGAAAGAATATTATGACTAAGATAATATACAACAAATTATCGTTAGTCTTCAACAGGAAAAAATCTAATAGAATACAATAGACAACCGGGTTTTAAATCAATAATCTGCAATGAAACAACAACAATTCATTAGAAGAGTTAAGTAGAGAATGCAAACTACTATCTTCTATATATGAATTTAAAAGTTCATCGTCGATATTTTATCCCTGTAACATCAATCAATATATATCTGGAATCAAATATTCATCTTTGCACTACAGGCCAAAGATATTCATCAGTTGATCATGTTCATCTAAAAATGTTCATCTAAACACCTGTTCATCTTTGCACTACGGGCCAAAGATATTAATCAGTCGGTCATATTCATCTCAACACCTGTTCATCTTTGCACTACAGGCCAAAGATATTCAGTAATATCATCATTTAGGACTGAGGATGATGAAAAATATTTTAAAGGAAACGAATCCAGTGAAACAAAATGACAAGGATTAAGGATTAAGGATTCGTACTTTGTTTTATCCATGTCCAACAATACCTCAAAAATAATCATAGTGGTGTAAAATTCAAGAATGATCAAAACATGGATACAATCAAAGCTAGTATCCATAATAGATATTTTGGACAAAAAGAAGAAATTTTATTTTTAGGTTCTTAGTCTCAGATATCGTGAATAGTCTTGAGTATCGTGAATAAGTAACTACGACTCAAAAAGATAGAAATTTCACAAAAAAACATCTTCACGCTTCGTGAATAGTACTCGTGAATAGTAACTCGTGAATAGTAACTCATGAATAGTAACCCCAACATGAAAAAGTTCCAAATTTGATAAAAATTTCCAACCAATATTTCGGCATAATGATATTGAAGAAATAATATCATTTTCGAATAAAATAACATCCCTTACCTCGAAAGACAATACTTCTAGTTGAAACACCGGATATAGGCTATGACTTGAACTTGCACCGTATAGCAATACTCAAAATATACTCAAAATAATCACAAGAATCTGAATTCAGACCTAAGCACCCTATTTATAGGAAAATGCTTAGAACACCAAAGTAGAAAATTTATTAAAATATTAATATTAATATTACAATTTCTACACCCACTTCTAAGGATCTGAATTCAGCCACTTCTAACACATGTAAGACCCACAACAATGACAAAAAATGTTTTTGCCATTTTAAATATTTTATACTTCCAAAAATTAATTATTTTGGAACTCAAAACTTCAATAATTCATAATAAATAGCCCTTTTATCGAAAAATTCGAATCTACTTAATTTTTTATAGGAAATTCAATTCTCTACAACTTTACGTAAGAAAGTATTTCCAAATTCCAAATGAAATTGACTAAAATCCACAAAAGGCGATTTTACAAGTTTATAATCAAATTTCTCGGTCAATAATTGTGTCCACCAACACACAAAATATGTGTTAAACATTTAATGCCACAAAATACTCTTCCTCCTCATATACTCATATATCCCACATTCATTATAAAAATATCAATAGTTAATATATTATTAAAATAATATATTTAAATGAATTATTTTATTAGAAAAGATAAAATATTAATTTTCAACAATTATCACATTAAAATGTTCTCCATCTATATCCACATAAAATCAATATTTTCCTCATCATATAAATCAATAATTAATTATTCATAAATAATATTACAGAATCACAATCTTCGCAACCGTAGTTCCTGTGAAATAGGGGCTTTCCAATAAGGATCTCTCCTTACTGGCGAGTAATTAGGTGACCAAACCTCTCCTTAGACAGAACTTTCTGGACATTTTCAATAATGTTATCCAATAATATTATTCAGATAATATGAATTATTGTCTCAGATAATGGAAAATAATGTGTAATGACAATTTATTGAAACAACGGTAATATAAAATATCAATGCGTGAATTATTGAATCAATAAAATAAAATCTTGAATAGTAATTCTTGTAACAATTATTGAGTAGTGCCTTCTTACGTAAGAATCAATAATTGGTGCAATACCGTATCTTCTTGTTCAACAACGCGTATTAGTGTGTTTTAACCACCGGGTATTCCAAAAGTATAAACGGTAACAACTACGCCGTTATTTTTAAACAACTTATATTTATCGTTTTCTTCATCCAATCGCTTTTCGTTATGGGGCCCACAAAAGATCGCACTGGTAAATGCATTTAATATTCCCCGACAAAGATCTGAATATTCCATGACCAAACGAATATTCCCAAATGATAATGAATATTTTATAACCACTTGCTTATTCGAAATATTTGCGTATTTTACCCATAACTATCCACATTAATCAAATCAACCCTTACTATTTCAAAATAATAAATAGAAAAAAATAAATTTCATTAATTAATAATTTGGGGTCTTACAATTATTAGATAACATTATTGACAATGTCTAGAAAGTTCTGCTTCAAGGAGAGTTTGAGTTGGTCACCTAATTAATGCTAGCCAAGAAGAGAAATTCTTATTGGAAAGCCCCTCTTTTCACAGGAACTACACAGTTGCCAATCTTGTGATTCTGTAATATTATTTGTGAATAATTAATTATTAATTTATATGATGAGAAAAATATTGATTTTGTGTGGATATAGATGTAGAAAATTTTAAAAATGACAATTGTTGAAAATTAATATTTTATCTTTTTTCGATAAAATAATTCATTTAAATATATTATTTTAATAATATATTAATCTGTGATATTTTATAATGAATGTGAGATATATGAGTATATGATGAGGAAGAGTATTTTGTGGCATTAAATGTTTAACACATATTTTGTGTGTTGGTGGACACAATTATTAATCAAATTTGATTATAACTCAGTAAAATCGCCTGCTTTGTGGATTTCTTGCCAATTACTGCTTGGAATTTGGAAAAACTTTCTTCTGCAAAGTTGTACAGAATTGAATTTCCTATAAAAATTCGTGAGATTCAAATTTTCTGATAAAAGGGCTATTTATTATGAATTATTGAAGTTCCAAGTTCAAATAATTGATTTTGAAAGTTTTAATTATTTTATTTACAATAATGTGTTTTTTCATTTTGTTTCCCTCATTTAACATGTGATAGGGGCTGAGTTCAGATGGTAAAGCATGCGTATGAAGTTTTGGAAAAATATAATAATATTTATTAAATTTTCTACTTTGGTGTTCTAAAGCATTTTCCTATAAATAGGTGCTTAGGTTAAATTGAAAATCACACCGTAAACTGAAGTTTTCTCTCTATTATTATCGTATTCTTGTGAGTATTTTGAGTATACTTTGAGTATTGCTATACGGTGCAAGTTCAAGTCATAGCTATATCCCAGTATTTCAACTAAAAGACTGCCTTTCGAGGTAAGGGATGTTATTTTATTCGAAAATGATATTATTTCTTCAATATCATTATCTTGAAATATTGGTTGGAAATTTTTATCAAATTTGGAACTTTTTCATGTCGGGTTTACTATTCATGAGTTACTATTCACGAGTACTATTCACGAAGCGTGAAGATGTTTTTTTGTGAAATTTCTATCTTTTGTGTGGAGTTACTATTCACGATATCGACACTTATTCACGATACGCAACTATTCACGAATACGACTATTCAATTTAAAATGAAATTTCTTCTTTTCGTCAAAATATCTATTATGGATACTAGCTTTGATTGTATCCATGTTTTGATCATTCTTGAATTTTACTCCACTCGATTACTTATGAAGTATTTTTGAACTTGGATTGTTTAAAATACGAATCCTTAATATTTGTTCTTTTGTTTCATTTGGATTCGCTTTTCTTTGAAATATTTTTCATCATCCTCGGTCCTAAATGATGATATTATCAATATCTTTGGCCCGTAGTGCAAAGATGAATGATTTTCGATGAATATCTTTGGCCCGTAGTGCAGAGATGAGCAGTGTTGAGATGAACATGACTCTCATGATTAATATCTTTGGCCCATAAGTACAAAGATGAGCAGTGTTTAGATGAACATGACCAAATCGATGAATATCTTTGGCTGTAGTACAAAGATGTATATTTGATTCGAGATATATATTGATTGATGTTACAGGGATAAAATATCGACGATGAACTTTTAAATTCATATATAAGATAGTAGTTTGCATTCTCTACTTAACTCTTCTAATGAATTATTATTTCATTGCGAAGATTGATTTAAAACTGGTTGTCTATTGTATTCTATTAGATTTTTCCCTGTTGAAGACTAACGATAATTTGTTGTATATTATCTTAGTCATAATATTCTTTACTGGGCTAGTTGAGCTCACCCTTTTCCTTTTTGTTCCATTTTTCTTCCCAGAAGGCGAGAATGTGACGCCCCCAAAATTAGGTATACGTCGCCCATCTTGGGTCGCCACTTATATGGTACATAAATTCAAATACAACTTACTAATATAAGCATGTAAATTATATGATATTTACATAAGCTGTGAGTTTGAATACAAATATTGTCTACTAGATATTATACAAACTCAAAAGGAGTCCTCATTACAACTATTATCACACTATTTCACAGAATAGTGAGGACTACTAATGCTATCCTCTGGACCATTACTCTGTTCCCCGACTCGTCCCAGCTATGTTCTCATTTCCTTAGAAGAACTGAATATTGGAAAAGTGAAGTAGCAGAATACTTTTCTTCTTTCTCTCTATAGTTTCTCTCTCTAGAGTTTCAGGTGAATTAAATAAGAAAATAATGAAGGAATGAGCTTATTTATAGGAAAATAGAATGCATAGTAATTAATCCATGAACGGTCCAAATTGATTTACTTTAATCCGACGGTCCATATTTAAAGCAAAATCTTTTAAATAAAATATCATATATTCTATTTATATAAAAACATTTTACTATCACGAAACACTATGCAACACTATGCAAAACACTATGCAAAACACTATGCATAATAAAATATAATATATTCTATTTATAGAATAACTTTAATAAAGTATTCTATTTTATATAAAAAGATGTTTCGTTTTATTACGTTAATAATACTGAATAAAAAAAACGTCATTATCGCTATAATAATTCATATTATTAATCGATAATAATGGAATCAAACCGGTGACTTCTCACATAAGCATCAATAATCAATACCGTGTGCTACTATGCAACCACACGACATTCTTTTTACTTTTACTACCGAGTAGTTCAACAAAGATCCACGGTAAAACTTCCGCCAGTTATTTCAATAAAATATTTTTGTCATTTTCTCGATCCGAATGATAATTACATTTGTGGGGTCCACCAATGATTGAGTAGTTGTGCGAATATTCCCCTCGCTAAACCGAATATTCCCCAGCCAATCGAATATAATATAACCACTTGCATACTTTGCAAAATTTATAAATACTACCCACAACTATAATATTATCTCAAATTCACACCATAATATTAAAAAATTATTTCGAAAAAATTTAAATCTTTATTGATAAAATCTGGGGTCTCACAGAGAATGTAGCGAGTACTAGTCGGGGTATGGAATGAAGGTTCTAGAGAGAGTTATTTAGTAGTCCTCACCATTTTTATAAAATAATGTATAAATAATTATGATGAGGATTTATTTGGGTATGTATATTGTCTAGAAGACAATAATAGTATTTAAACTCACAGTATATATGTTGTCGTATTTTGCACGACAAATGTATTAATAAAGTTGTAGTTATTTCTGTACCATGTATTTGGCGACTCAGAATGGGTTAGATGGAATGGACCTATTTTGGGGGCGTCACAATAGTCATAACCGTTGATGATTTAATGAATATCCTTGGCTCGTAGTACAGGGATGATTAGAAGACGTTGTTTATTTATTAAGCTGAGTCTCAGCGATAAAAGTTGATGAAAACATTTTTAAATCATAGAAGATTGTAGGTTTTATTCTCTACTTAACTCTTCTAATGGATTGCTTATTCCATTGCAGTTAAACTTGATGTCTATTGTATTTTATCAGTTTAACATTGTTGAAGACTATTGATAATTTATTCTGCATTATCTTAGTCATAATATTTCTTACTGAGCAAGTTGAGCTCACCCTTTCTTTCACTGTTCTCTTCAGGAAAAGAGAATATAACTGGGACGAGTCGGGGAAAGGAGTGATGGTCCAGAAGATAGCATTAGTAGTCCTCACTATTCTGTTAAATAATGTGACAATAAATGTAATGAGGACTCCTTTGAGTGTGGATATTGTCTAGATGACAATATTCCTATTAGAACTCTCAGTTTATGTATTGTCGTATATTACACGACAGTTGTATAATTAAGTTTGTATTTGTATTCTGTGTCATGTATTTGGCGACTCAAGACGGGTGATGTATACCTAATTTTGGGGGCGTCACATGATATCTACTGTAAGACCCCAGCTATTATAAATAAAGATGAATTTTCTATAAATATTATTTTTGAATATTATGGAATAAATTTGATATAATGTTATAGTTGTGGGTAATATTTATAAATTTTGCAAAGTATGCAAGTTGTTATAAAATATTAGTTTGGTGGGAATATTCTTTTGTTAGGGAATATTAGTACAATGACTCAATCATTGGTGGACCCCATAATGTAATTATTGTTTGGATTGAAAAACGACAAAAATATTTTATAAAAATAACGGCGGAGGTGTTACCGTTAAAACTGTTGAACTACCCGTTGGTAAAAGAAATGCGATGTCTGCATTGGTTGCATAGTAGCACTAAGTATTGAATATTGATGCTTACGTGAGAAGTCACTCAAATGCTTTCAATTATTACTACGATAATTCTTTGCATCATACCTCTTATATTATTGATTCAATTATTGTCACAGATATCATCTCATATAATATGTTATATTATTAATTGAGACGACAAGTTATAAATGATTAATAATTGTTGAAAGATTTAAAAATGTGTTGATTAAAAATAAAATGATTCGTGGTAATATTTATTCAATCCTTAATGTATATAAAGAGTCTGTTATGAGACGTTTGTGGTAAGTTTGATTATTTTATGGGGGGGCCATATGTCATCATCTAAGAGTCTCTTCGTCAATAGTAATTACCTTTGTGAATAGTAATTACCTTCGTCAATAGTAATTACCCTTGTGAATAGTAATTACCTTCGTCAATAGTAATTACCTTTACCAGACGTCAAACCACTTGTCGTTTCACATTACAGACGTCGAACCACTTGTCGTTTCACATTACAGCGCCGAACCACTTGTCGTTTCACATTACGAGCGCGCCGAACCACTTTTCTTTTCACATCACCAAATAAATCGAAATTTACTTGCTTTTCATTTCACAAGCGGTCTTGGCTAGAAATCTTCTATAAATAGAGGCCTAGTGCTTCATTATTTTCACGAATTCATTCAAGCTATAGAGAGAGAAAAGTATAGAGAATAAGAGAGAAAGAAGAAGAGTATTTTGTTACTACACTCTGCAAAGATTCAATCTTCTACTAAAAGTAAGGGGTGTTATTCTTTCTTATTCATGAAGAGAACTGTTGTTATTCCATTGCTTATTATTACATTGGAATAACTTTTGTATATCTGCGGTTTACCTATACTTGGTGACATTCTTCTATTATTCTCATTGGAACATCCATGCGTGTTTTACATCGGACTGGTTCCGCTTCTTTATTATTATTCATTGGAACATCCTCATGCATGTGTTTTACACGTGACTGGTTCCGCTCTTTATTATTCTCGTTGTAATATCACATGCATGTGTTTTACACCGACTGGTTCCGCCTCTTTATCATTACATTGGAATATCTTATCATGTGTTTTTTACCGGATCCGGTTCCATCTTTATTATTACTGTTGGAACATCCCGTCGGGTGTGAATTTCACGACTTCGTTCCGTTATTATTATTACATTGGAATAACTTTTGTTTATCTGAGGTACAAACATGCGTACGGTGATTTCTTTTGTTATTCCATTCTTTATTATACCCAAATGGTTAAAACTTTGACTTCTATACTCCATGAAATTAGTAGAATATCCTTGATATTTGCGTTTCATCCAAAGATCTTTTCATGGAAATATTCTTCCGATCATTCTTGAATTTTACTCTACAAAACAAAGATCATCGTGTTGACAATTTGGGCGTTAATAATTCTGGATAAAATAATTCTTGAACTTGTTTTATTGAATTCTTATATCATTGTCATCATCCTCATGTTTATATTTTTTAAAGTCATCGTGGCTCAGTAGTGCATAGATGGACTTGGTATGATTATGACCGAGAGACTATTCGGTGTAATCATGGCCGTAATGTTACAAATGATGTGGTAAAAAATCCTCGATTAGTAGTAGTGCATTGATGGATGATTGTTGGCATGATCATGACCATTAATGAATACACAACTATTCTTGGCGTGAGTGCATGAATAATTGTGGTCGTGATACTAAAGAATATCCTTGGCGTAGTGCGGGGATTGATTCGATGATGTGGAATATTTATTAAAGTTTGAGTCTCAAATTTATAACGATGATGAAAAACCTTTTAAAACCTAAAAGATAGTAGACTTTATTTTCTACTTGACTCTTTTAATGGATTGCGTATTTATTGCAGCTTAAACCGGGTTGTCATTGTATTTTATCGGTTTAACATTGTTGAAGACTATTGATAATTTATTCGCATTATCTTAGTCATAATATTTCTTCTTTGGGCTAGTTGAGCTCACCCTTTCTTTTTACCGTTCTTCAGAAAATGAGAATATAAATTTGAGACGAGTCGGGGAAGCGAGTGATGGTCCCGAAGATAGCATTAGTAGTCCTCACTATTCCGTGCATGAAATAGTGTGATAATAATTGTAATGAAGGACTCCTTTTGAGTTTGTATAATATCTAGTAGACAATATTTGTATTCAAACTCACGCTTTATGTCGTATTGTACACCAGTGATTATATTGGTAAGTTGTATTTAAATTACATGCCATGTATCCGACTACCCAAGATGGGTGATGTATACCTAATTTTGGGGGCGTCCACAATTAGTATCGAGCTTAGGGATATGATCCTCGGCTAAGATGTGAGAATAGTACTAGAGGAGAGAGGCAGGGAATACCTTCGCTAGTATGACCTACCTAAGTTTATTTGTTATTTTATTGGTTGGTCAGAAGATAGGGATAATTTGTTACATGTCAATTAACCTTTTGTTTTGTGGCAGTATCTGAAAATGACATCCGAGAATGTTGAGAATAGCATAGAGCGCGAGCGATCGTTGATTCACCACATATCAATAATCGGGATAATGTGCATCGAAGGCGATAATCCTCATGCAAAAACAACAACACCGACCAAATGATGAATGATCAAATGTTCGGAGGCTTTATGCAATTTATGCAACAAAGAAAGAGAGCGACTCTCATCCAAAACGTAGGTGGAAACACGGAAAACTCTCGGCGGTCACCGCTTAAACAATTCAAGGAACCGGACCACCGGAGTTTAAGGGAGAGCAAAACCACTTCAAGGAAGCATGGATAAAGCAGATTACCAAGATATTTGATGTCTTAGGATGCTCCGAGGAGCAAAAGGTTCCTTTGCGCCTTTTATGTTGCGGCGGAGAGGCGGACATTGGTGGGAATTGGTAAAACGTACTCAACTTCTTTGTCTTGAAGATATCTTGGGAGAAGTTCCGGAGTCATTCAACGACAAATACTTTCTTGAAAGTATTCGCCACATGAAGGAGGTGGAGTTTATCAAGTTGGAACAAAACAATATGGCCAGTGTCGCAATACGAGGCAAAATTTGCGGAGTTATCACGGTTCATCGTCCCCTCGGTGGATAATGAAGAAAGAATGGCGCAAATGTTTTAAGAGGTTTGAAGTCGGAGATACGTCCAACATCTTATTTCTCATAAACCGTGTTTGTATTCGAGATGTTGTAAATAGGGCTCGATTAGTGGAAGTAGCGATAACGAGTCAACGCTTGACTAAAAGAGAGCGACCCAGAAAATTATAATACCGGCGAGTAGTAGTCATCGAGCGGTGACAACAAGCGTGGAGGGGAATCAACGGGCGGATATGGTAACCACTTCGGTGGTAATCGGGCAAAACAATAAGAATGGACATTTCAAGAAACGGAGATTCAACAATGATGGGAAGACGTCGACACCCAAAGACCACAGTTAAGGAAGGAGAAGACCACCTATCATATGCTTCAAATGCGGAGGAGAGGACACATCGATCAAAGCTGCGTCATGTCGTCCAAAGCGTGTTATAATTGTGGAAGAGAATGTCACTTAGCTCGATTTTTGTCGTTTCATCAAGACAAATTCAACTAGGATGGATGCACCAAAGGTAGTCCCGAAAAAGTCAAAACCCGTTGGTCAAGGAGGCGTTTGTTGTGACTTCTCGAGAGAGCAAGGAACCCGAATGAGGTCATCACGGGTAAAGCTTATCATAAACTCTAATGAAGTCTATACTTTATTTGATCCGGGTTCTACCCATTCTTTTATTTCTCCTACTTTGCGCTCATCGATTAAATTTGACTCGGGAGAAATTAGACTTTGACTTATCTGTGGAAACTCCGTTGGGAGAAACCTTCATTACATCCACTTTGTTTATAAGTCTTGTTTGGTTCAAATCGGTACCCTCACATTACACCGTCGATCTTAATTCATTAAAAATACTTGCATTTGACGTGATTCTGTGGATTGATTGGTTAACTACTTATCATGCAAAATTGATTGTTTTCGTAAGGTTGTTAGCTTTCATATTCCTAATCAACCTATTATGCTAATTCAAACGACCAAACCATTAAAATCAATCACGGTCATCTCAAGCCATAAAGCTATTCGTTTATTGAAAAACGGATGTCAAGCTTTCTTAGCTCATGTCACGATTTAAACAAAAATACGTCGGTTTTGAACGATATTTCTATTGTTAATAAATTTCTGACGTATTCCCGAAGAACTTCTGGCCTACCCCGGGCGTGAAATTGAATTTTGTATCGACCTTGAACCCAGACAAAACCTATTTCCAAAGCCCCATATCGAATGGCTCTATTGAACTTCGTGAGTTAAAGACCCAACCTGCAGGAATTGTTAGACATTGGCTTTATTCGTCCCTAGTACTTCTCCTTGGGGTGCTCTGTTCTATTCGTGAAGAAGAAAGATGGGAGTATGCGACTTTGTATTGATTATCGGAGTTGAATCATGTCACCATCAAAATAGGTATCCATTGCCACGTATTGATGACTGTTTGACCCGATTCGAGGAGCCAAATTCTTTTCAAAGATTGATCTTCGTTCCGGATATCACCAATTGAAGATTAGAACGTACGACATTCCAAAGAAGGCTTTCAGAATTCGGTACGGGCATTATGAATTCCTAGTCATGTCCTTTGGATTGACTAATGCTCCTCGCCCTTCATGGATATGATGAACCGAGTATTTAAGGAATATTTATATCACTTTGTGGTCGCCTTTATTGATGACATCCTTATTTATTCCAAAACCCGTGAAGATCATGAAGCAACACTTGAGGTCGATACTCCAAAAGCTTCGTGAATATAAGCTTTATGCCAAGTTGAAGAAATGTGAGTTACGGCTTGAAGAAGTAGCATTCCTTGGGCACGTGGTATCAAGTCATGGAATATCATTGACCCAAAGAAAGATTGAAGCTATTCAAAGCCGGGAACAACCTAAATCGATGGATCAAGTCGTAGCTTTCTCGGTTTAATTGGTTATTATCGGAGATTCGTGGAAGGATTTTCTCGAATCGCTACTCCATCGACTCAAATGACTTTTAAGATACAAAGTTCGGTTGGAGCGAAGAATGTGAGAAGAGTTTTCAAGAACTCAAGAGAGAGACTTATTTCAAAGACTGCTCGTGAATACCATCCTGCCTCGGAGGATTTGTCATCTACAAGATGATGTTTCGAGCAAAGGGTTGGGATGTGTTCTCATGCAACATGGAAAAGTTATAGCTTTATGCCTCGCGACAACTCAAAAGAATATGAGAGGAATTATCCTACTCATGATCTAGAGTTAGCAAATATTGTTATTTCTGCACTTAAAATTTGGAGGCATTACTTGTATGGGGAGAAAGTGGAGATCTTTACGGATCATAAAAGCCTCAAATATTTCTTCACTCAAAAGGAACTCAACATGCGACAACGACGTTGGCTTGAACTGCTGAAAGATTATGATCATATGATCCAATACCATCCTGGAAAAGCGAGCGTGGTAGGCGGCGCGATTGAAAGCGTAAGATCGTATGCAAGTGCGAAGTGCGTTATTGTCAACACAAAGGCCCATTTTGTGTGACTTGCAAAGGATGGAGATAGAGTTAAAGACTCCGGGACACATGTGATGATAGCGAATATCTGAGTAGAACCGACTTTAATCGATAAAGTTAAAGTCGCTTCTAGCTACGGACACAGAAGGCGATGCGTATGAGGAAGAAAGTGCAAGAAGGTGCTATCTTAGGAAGCAAGAATCAATGAAGAAGGAATACTTCGAGTCAACTCCGGACTTTGTGTTCTAACGACCGATTTAAAGTATAATATCATGATGGAGGCGCATGACACACCATTTGCAATCCATCTCGGGAGTACCAAAATGTATCATGATATTCGCCATACATTTTGGTGGAGCAATATGAAGAGAGAGATATCATTGCTTATCTCAAGGTGTCTAACTTGTCAACGAAGTTAAGCGGAGCATCAAGTACCAAAAGGTCCATCGCAACCACTTGAAATTCCGAAATGGAAGTGGGAGCACATTACCATGGATTTTCAAGCACTTTCCTAAGGTTTCTCAAGGCATTGATGCGATTTGGGTCATTGTTGATAGATTGACCAAGTCTCCTCATTTCTTCTGCGATACTGAAAACTTATACACTTGAACGTCTTGCTTTCGTATGTACATAAACGAGATTGTAAGACTCGCATGGTATGCTTAGATCCATAGTTTCGATCGAGACCCAAGATTCACTTCACGATTTTGGGTTAGTTTGCAAAAAGCTATGGGCACAGACTTACGATTTAGCTCGGCATATCATCCTCGAATTTGACGGACGGACGATGGAGATGACTATTCAAACTCTTGAAGATCTATTAAGACTCGTGTCCTTGATTTCAAGGAAGTTGGGACAAGTTCTTTCCATTGGTGGAGTTTTTCTACAACAACAGCTTATCAAGCCAAATATTGGCATGGCTCCATTCGAGCGTTGTATGGAAGAAAGTGTCGTTCTCGGTATCTTTGGGATGAGGTGGGTGAAGCAACGTTGTTGGGACCGGGAGTTGATACGTATGACTACGGAAAAGATTTAAACGATCCGACAACGTATAAAAACCTTACAAAATCGACAAAAGAGTTATGCTGATCTTCATCGAAAGGACGTGGAATTCGATATAGGAGATCATGTGTTGTTAAGAGTTGCTCCATGGAAAGGAGTTACAAGATTTGGAAAGAGAGGAAAACTTAATCCTCGATTCATCGGTCCATTTTAATCCTCGATCGAGTAGGCGTGTGCTAGAGACTCGCTTTCTGCCAAATATGTCTCGTGTTCATAACGCTTTTCACATATCCATGTTACGTAAATATGTGAAAGACCAATCATATTATTGAGTTAGAACCCACGAAAATAGCGGAAGATTTGACGTATGTATGAAGAGGTTCCTGTTCAAATTTTGGATAACAAGGAACATATTCTACGCTCCAAGGTTATACCTCAAGTCAAAGTTTTGTGGAGGAACCACAATGTTGAGGAAATGACTTGGGAGTTAGAATCGAAATGAAATCAAGGTATCCTTACCTCTTGACATACCAGTAATCACTGTAATTTCGAGGCGAAATTTCATAAGAAGGGAGGTTGTAAGACCCCAAATATTATAAATAAAGATGAATTTTCTATAAATATTATTTTTGAATATTATGGAATAAAATTGATATAATATTATAGTTGTGGGTAATATTTATAAATTTTGCAAAGTATGCAAGTTGTTATAAAATATTAGTTTGGTGGGGAATATTCTTTTGTTAGGAATATTAAATAACTACTCAATCATTGGTGGACCCCACAATGTAATTATTATCGGATTGAGAAAACGACAAAAATATTTTATAAAAATAACTACGGAGGTGTTACTGTTAAAACTGTTGAACTACCCTGGTAAAAAAATACGATGTCTGGCGTGGTTGCATAGTAGCACACTCAGATATTGATTATTGATGCTTACGTGAGAAGTCACTCACTATGCTCGATTATTACTACAATAATTCTTTGCATCATACCTCTTATATTATTGATTCAATTATTGTCACAAGATCATCTCATATAATATGTTATATTATTAATTGAGACGACAAGTTATAAATGATTAATAATTGTTGAAAGATTAAAAATGTGTTGATTAAAAATAAAATGATTCATGGTAATATTTATTCAATCCTTAATGTATATAAAGAGTCTCATTATGAGGCGTTTGTGGTAAGTTTGATTATTTTATGGGGGGCCCATATGTCATCATCTAAGAGTCTCTTAAATCAATAGTAATTACCTTTGTGAATAGTAATTACCTTCGTCGATAAGTAATTACCCTTGTGAATAAGTAATTACCTTCGTCCAATAAGTAATTACCCTTGTGAATAGTAATTACCTTCAATCAATAGTAGTAATTACCTTTACCAGACGTCAAACCACTTGTCGTTTCACATTACTGAGTGCGTCGAACCACTTGTCGTTTCACATTACAGGCGTCGAACCACTTGTCGTTTCACATTACAGGCGTCAAACCACTTTTCTTTTCACATCACCAGTCGTCAAGCCACTTGCCTTTTCACATGGCGGTCTTAAGCTAGAAATCTTCTATAAATAGAGGCCTAGTGCTTCATTATTTTCACGAATTCATTCAAGCTATAGAGAGAGAAAGTATAGAGAGAATAAGAGAGAAAAAAGAAGAGTATTTTGTTACTACACTACTGCAGTATTCAATCTTCTACTAAAAGTAAGGGGTGTTATTCTTTCTTATTCATGAAGAGAGATCTGTTGTTATTCCATTGCTTATTATTACTTGGAATAACTTTTGTATCTGTGCCATTTACCCTATACTTGGTGACATTCTTCTATTATTCTGTTGGAACATCACATGCGTGTGTTTTACACCGACTGGTTCCGTCTTTATTATTATTATGTTGGAACATCCCGATCAAGCAGTTTTACACCTGGGACTGGTCCGCTCTTTATTATTCTGTTGTAATATCACATCATGTGTGTTTTACACCTGGACTGGTTCCGCTCTTTATCATTCTCATTGGAATATCTTATCTGTGTGTTTTACAGGATCCGGTTCCATCTTTATTATTCTCATTAGAACATCCTCGCTTGTGTGAATTTCACGACTGGTTCCGTTATTATTATTACATTGGAATAACTTTGTTTATCTGAAGTCTGACATATGCATGGTGATTTCTTTTGTTATTCCATTCTTTATTATATCTAGTTGGTTAAAACTTTGACTTCTATACTCCATGAAATTAGTAGAATATCCTTGATATTTGCGTTTCATCCAAAGATCTTTTCATGGAAATATTCTTCCGATCATTCTTGAATTTTACTCTACAAAGCAATGATCATGTTGACAATTTGGGCGTTAATAATTCCCCGGATAAAATAATTCTTGAACTTGTTTTATTGAATTCTTATATCATTGTCATCATCCTCATGTTTATATTTTTTAAAGTCATCTCGTGGCTTCAGTGCATAGATGGACTTGGTATGATTATGACCGAGAGACTATTGGTGTAATCATGGCCGTAATGTTACAAATGATGTGGTAAAAAAAATCCTCGATGGTAGTAGTGCATTGATGGACGATTGTTGGCATGATCATGACCATTAATGAATACACAACTATTCTCGGCGTGAGTAGTGCATGAATAATTGTGGTCGTGATACTAAAGAATATCCTTGGCTAGTAGTGCGAGGGTGATTCGATGATGTGGAATATTTATTAAAGTTTGAGTCTCAAATTTATAACAGTGATGAAAAACCTTTTAAAACCTAAAAGATAGTAGACTTTATTTTCTACTTGACTCTTTTAATGGATTGCATATTCTGCTGCAGTTAAACTGGTTGTCTATTGTATTTTATCAGTTTAACATTGTTGAAGACTATTGATAATTTATTCTGCATTATATTAGTCATAATATTTCTTACTGGGCTAGTTGAGCTCACCCTTTCTTTCACTGTTCTCTTCAGGAAATGAGAATATAGCTGGGACGAGTCGGGGAAACGAGTGATGGTCCTGAAGATAGCATTAGTAGTCCTCACTATTCTGTGAAATAGTGTGATAATAATTGTAATGAGGACTCCTTTTGAGTTTGTATAATATCTAGTAGACAATATTTGTATTCAAACTCACAGTTTATGTCGTATTGTACACGACAGTTATATTGGTAAGTTGTATTTAAATTCTGTACCATGTATCTGACTACCCAAGATGGGTGATGTATACCTAATTTTGGGGGCGTAACATCTACTATCTTCTACGTTTTAAAATATTTTCATCAATTTTTATCGCTGAGACTCAGCTTAATAAATAAACCACATCATTGAATCATCCCTGCACTACGGGCCAAAGATATTCATTAAATCATCAATGGTCATGACTATACCGAATAATCCCTGGTTATAATAATAGCAAAAATTGTCCATCAATGCACTACAGGTCACTGGGGACTTTTACCACATCATTTATAACATTACAGGTCATGATTATACCGAATGATCCCTGGTCATAATCATACCAAGTCCATCTATGCACGTAAGTCAAAGATGACTTTCATCACAATATAAGCATGATGATGATGACAATGATATAAGCATTAAATAAACGAAAACAAGGATAAATATTAAAGACTTTAAATTTATCCAAATATTATCAATCACTTAATAAACTCATAATCTAATATTATTAATATTATAACAATATTTTAATCACTTCTTAAACTTATAAACAATTTATTTCAATTGTTTACACTTTACCAAATAATGCATTTAAACATTCAAAAATGCCATACTCATAAGATTTCATCACCAATGATCAAATCCCTCATTAAAAATCTGCATATACCCTATATAGGATTCCCAAGCCATAAAATCCTATTTTCCAATTTTATTACTTCACATAACATATTTAATTCATTTACTCATAACTAGTTTATTTTCATGAAAAATACAAAATCAGTCCCAAAAATATTTTTTTTCTAAGATTTAGCAGAATATAGTCCCATATTGAACATATATTTTTCTCGGAATTTTTAAAATTCATTTACTATTTTTCATATGGCCAAAACTTCTGAATATTTAGACATTTATCATAAATTATACTTTTGTCCAAAAATTTCGAAATTTACAGGGTATACTCCTGTTATATACATGTACTTCCAATAAAAATTTTACCAATTTTGGAGTTAACCACAAAGACTTATAAGGGTTTACTTTTAAAATAAACTTTTCCCATAAAATCCATAACTCTTAATCTATACATCCAAAAATCGCCATTTTTGGACACAATCTAGAAAACTCATCAAATTATCATTTCAAATTTTTTCAGAATTTTTGAGGGTCAAAAAAATTATGAAACTGCCCCTGGTAGAAACCCCTTTTGAATGAAAATACTATTCATATGAATACAAAGGATTATTCACCATGCATACGGTAATCCACATAGACATGTTATTTCAACAGAATAATAAAGAATGGAATAACAAAAGAATTCACCATACATGCGATAGATCAACAAACAAAGGTTATTCTAAAATGTAATAATAAAGAATGGAACTGAATCAAATGCGTAAACCGCATGATATAGGATATTCCAACAGAATAATAAAGAATGGAACCAGGTCATGTGTAAACCGCATAGATAGAATATTTCAACAGAATAATAAAGAATGAAATAACAACAGAAATTCATCGAGCGTGCGATGAGATCAAGCCGCATAAAAGTTATTCCAATGTAATAAAAAATAATAGAATAACAGAAGAATTTCACCATGTATGCGGTACTTGGCATATACAGGTTATTCCAACATAATAATAAGGAATAGAATAACAATAGCTCTCTTCATGAATACGGAAGAAATAATACCCTTACCTTAGAAAAAAGAAATGGATCTTTGGGTAGAGGTAGCGGACTTCTCTTCTTCTCTCTATAATTTCTCTATAATAATTGTTCTATAGCTTTAGTGAATTGGTGAGAAATGAAGGAAGAATGAGCTTCTATTTATAGAAAAATATAGTTTCGATAATTGCACGTTTGGGGCTCGAAATATTACAAAGACAATACCTTCAACTTTTCTTTCATTTTAATTTAGTCCCGTAAGTATTATCAAACTTGCACCACCTCCCTTAATAGTAAATAATGTGAATCAATAGTTCAATCATGTGAATCAATAGTTATAATCATGTGAAAATATGAATTACAGTATAGTACCTCCATTTTTAACTTAGTCACGCAAGTATTATCAATCTTGCACCAACTCCCCTAATAGTATAAGAATGTGAATCAATAGTACACACATGTGAACAAATATTTATATAAGCATGTGAATTAGTAGCAATTAATTGCTCATTTATCCGATTAATTACCCGATTTATCAATATAACCCCCAAACATCAATTATCATCGGAATAGTTGTCGATTTCCACTAACACTAATAATCCCAACACAATGAAACTATCAAATTCATCTTTAATCAACACGAACTTTTTCATCATTAATATTATAACTCACAATATTTAACAACCAGGTTGTTCCCGAAAGAGGGGCTTTACGATAAGGATTTCTTCTTATTAGGCGCCTTGATTAGATGACGAAACCTCTCCTCGATGTAACTTCTAGACATTGTAAATATTGCAATTTAATAATATGAATAACTTTGTCGTCTCAATTATTGATTTAATAATATAACATATTATCACGAGATGATCTTGTGACAATAATTGAATCAATAATATGAGATATGATGATCTAATTAATTCTTGTAGCAATAATTGAGTATAAGCGAGTGACTTCTTACGTAAACATCAATAATCAATACCGTGTGCTACTTATGCGACCACGCCAGTATCACCATTTCTTTTACTACCGGGTAGTTCAACGCTTTTAACGAGAACACTTTCGTAGTTATTTTTATAAAAAGATAATTCTGTCATTTTCTTACTACGACAATACTTCCGTTGTGGGGTCCACCAATGATTGTGCCGTCGAACGAATATTCCCCGACCAAACGAATATTTTATAACAACTTGTATATTTTGCAAAAAAATTTACATAACACCCTTAACTTTAACCCTTTATCAATTTAACCATTTAAGAAATAAAATAATAATTATAAAAAAATTGAATACTTTTATTTCATAAAATTCGGGGTCTTACAATCTCCCCTCCTTATAAAATTTCACCCTCAAAATTTACGTACGTACCTGGTATGATGAGGATACCTTGACTTCATTTCAGATTCTAACTCTTGAGGTATAACCTTTGAGCGTTGAATATGATCCTTCTTATCCAAGATTTTAACATGTATCTCCTCATACGTTAAATCTTCTACTATCTCGTCTAGTTATAATTTAATAACGTGGTTCGGGTCATCCACGTATTTACGTAACATCGATACGTAAAAAAACGTTATGAGCACGCAACATACTTGACGGTAAAACGAGTCTATAGGCCACAGTTCCTACTCGATCGAGGATTTGAAATAGACTAATAAAATCAAGGGTTGAGATTTCCTCTATTCATCAACTCTTGCTTTTAGAATAACGCCTTCTTGAACCTTCTTCTTCATATTCATCAGCTTCAGGTGTGTAGTTTGAACGACTTTAACTTTATCGATTAAAGTCGATTCTACTCGTATATTCGTTATCTTCACGTGGGTTCCTAGAGTCTTTAACTCTATCTTCATCATTTGTAAGTTATATGAAATGGGTCTTTGTGTTAACAACGTCACGCTCTAGGTGTAGGCTAGGAAGTCTTCAAGAATACGTCA
The DNA here is from genome assembly GCA_020205615.1 of Panax quinquefolius. NCBI lineage: Eukaryota > Viridiplantae > Streptophyta > Magnoliopsida > Apiales > Araliaceae > Panax > Panax quinquefolius. The sequence continues at coordinate 134,230,760 of CM035161.1, forward strand.
GGAAATTTATTAACAATAGAAATATCATTCAAAACTGTGACTCTCATCCAAGACTTGGATAGTACGTCACATTGGTACCTATCAACTTGTCATCGTCATTCACGACGTCGCCTACAGAAAGTCTGCCTTTGGTGCATTCCACACAAGGAAGTCACCAACGAAAGGCTCAGGCCTCTTTACTTATGGCTTAATATAACAGTGATTAACTTTAGTGGTTTGGTTGCTGGAATTCGTATAACAGGTTGGTTAGGAATATGAAAGCTAACAACCTTACGAAAAACATGATGAGTAGTTAACCAATTGATTCCTAAAATTGCATCAAAGGCCAGTATTTTCAAAGAGATAAAATCGACAGGTAACGTGAAAGTGTCGATTTGAATCAACAAGATTTATAAACAGTGGAGGTAACGAAGGTTTCTACTAACGAAGTTTTAACCAATAAGTCAAAGTCTAACTTCTTTGGGGTCAAATTTAAACGTTGAGCGCAAGCAAGAGAGATAAAAGAATAGGTAGAACCGATATCGAATAAGGTATATACTTCGTAAGCGTTTATGATTAACTTACCCGTGATAACTTCGTTCGGGTTCCTCGACAAACGTTCTCACTTAAACTACCGACTTTGACTTGTTTGAGACATCCTTTGGCATCATTATCCCAGCTAGACTTGACTTCACTACACGAAAAAATCGAGCTAGGTGACCTTCTCTTCCGCAATTAAAACACGCTTTGGATTGTCACGTCACGATTTGACGGATGTGTCCCTCCCGTCGCATTTAAAATATCTGACCGGTAGTCGCTTCTCTTCCTTAACAACAGTCTCTTTGGTCTTTGACGTCTTTTCATCATCGTTAAATCTTCTCTTATTGAAATTTCCACTCCTATTATCTTGGCCATGATTACCATCGAAGTGGTTACCATTCTTGGCATGATAATTTCCCCCACGATGGTTATCATTGTTCGATGGTTGTTGCCACCGCATTTATTATTATCGTGTTGTTGGTCGTTGCCTTTTGGTTGTGCTGACTCATTATCGCGCTCCAATAACTGAGCCCTATTCACAACATCTGAATATAAACAAAGTTTATGAAAAATGAGGTATTGACGTATTTCGGGTTTCAAACCTCGCAGAAACATTCGTGTCATTCTCTCCTCATTATCTACCAAATGGGATGCAAACCGGGATAACTCCGTAAACTTAGCCTCGTACTGCGACACGGTCATATTGTTTTGCTCCAGCTTGATGAATTCCACCTCCTTCATGTGACGAATACTTTCAGAAAAGTACTTGTCGTTGAACAATTCTTCAAACTTCTCCCAAGACATCTTGAGTGTGTCAGGCTGGGTACGTTTTACAGATTCCCACCAGTAATCTGTCTCTTCACACAACATAAAGGTGGCAAAGGGAACCTTTTGCTCCTCAGAGCATCCCAAGACATCAAATATCTTGGTTGTGATGCCCCCAACATAGGTATACATCACCCATCTTGAGTTGCCAAATACATGGTACAAAATTCAAATGCAACTTAATTATACAACAGTCGTGTAAAATACGACAATACATAATCTAAGAGTTTTAATAAGAATATTGTCATCTAGACAATATCCACACTCAATGGAGTCCTAATTACATTTATTGTCACACTATTTAACAGAATAGTGAGGACTACTAATGTTATCATCTGACCGCCACCTCGCTCCCCCGACTAGTCCCGCCACGTTCTCATTTCCTCAAGAGAACAATGAAAGCAAAAGGGTGAGCTCAACTAGCCCAAAGAAGAAATATTATGACTAAGATAATGCAAGATAAATTATCATTAGCCTTCAACAATGTTAAACTGATAAAATACAATAGACATCAAGTTTAATCACAATGGAATAAGCAATCCATTAGAAGAGTCAAGTAAAGCATGATATCTACTATCTTCTATGATTTAAAATGTTTTCATCAATTTTTATCAAAACTCAAACTTCGACAATAAATAAACCACATCATCGCGTCATCCCTCGCACTACGGGCCAAGGATATTCATTAAATCATCAATGGTCAAGACTATATACCGAATAATCCTAGTCATAATCACACCAAAAATCGTCCATCAATGCCTTCTGAAAGCATCATGACTTTTACCACATCATTTATAACATTACATGGCATGATTATACCGAATAATCCCTGGTCATAATCATACCAAGTCCATCTATACACGTAAGCCAAAGATGACTTTCATCACAATATAAGCATGAGGATGATGACAATGACATAATAATTTAATAAAAACAAGTTCAAGAATAAATTTTAAAGATTTAAAAGTTAATTTATATTGAAATCAATTACATCCAAATTGTCAACATGATACTGCTTTGTGGAGTAAAATTCAAGAATGCTCAGAAGAATATTTCCATGAAAAGATACCGGATTGAAGCGCAAATATCATGATATTCTACTAATTTCATGGAGTATAGAAGCCAAAACTTTAACCAAATGAGTATCATAGAATATATGAAACTGCAATAGATTTTCACCGCCACGCAGAATCCACATGTATGCATCATTTCCATAATTTAATAAGGAATGAATATGAAGGATCATTCACCATGCATATGATAATCCACATAGACAGGTTATTCCAACAAAATAATAAAGAATGGAACCAGTCAAAGCAGCGTAATCCGCATGCATGGGATATTCCAATGTAATAATAAAGAATGGAATAATAGAAGAATTCACCATGCATGCGATAGATCGCATATGCATACAAGTTATTCCAATGTAATAAAAAAGAATAGAACCAGGTCTAGCGTAATCCGCACAGACAGGATATTACAACAGAATAATAAAGAATGTAATAACAAAGAATTCACCATGCATGCGATAGACCGCACAAACATGTTATTCCAATAGAATAATAAAGAATAGAACTGTGTCTGCGTAAGAATCACATGCAGATGTGATATTCCAACGTAATAATAAAGAATGGAATAATGTAAGAATTTCACCATGTATGCGGTGCCAGATGAAAGGTTATTCCAACATAATAATAAGGAATGGAATAACAATAGCTCTCTTCATGAATCTGAAAAGAAATAACACCCCTTACCTTAGAAAAGAAACCGGATACTTTGAGTAGAGATGTAGCGGACTTCTCTTCTTCTTTTCTCTATAATTTCTCTCTATAATAATTGCTTCTATAACTTTAGTGAATTGGTGAGAAATGAAGAAAGAATGAGCTTCTATTTATAGGAAAATATAGTTTCGATAATTGCACGCTTTTGGGGCTCAAAATATTACAAAGACAATACCTTCAACTTTTCTTTTATTTTTAATTTAGTCCTGCAAGTATTATCAAACTTGCACCACCTCCCTAATAGTAAATAATGTGAATCAATAGTTCAATCATGTGAATCAATAGTTATAATCATGTGAAAATACGAATTACAAAGATAAGTACTCCATCTATACCTCCATTTTTAACTTAGTCATGCAAGTATTATCAATTTTGCACCAACTCCCCTAATAGTATAAGAATGTGAATCAATAGTACACACATGTGAACAAATAGTTATATAAATATGTGAATTAGTAGCAATTAATTGCTCATTTATCCGATTAATTACCCGATTTATCAATATAACCCCACACATCAATTATCACTCTAATAGATGTCGATTTCCACTAACACTAATAATCCCAACACAATGGAACTATCAAATTCATCTTTAATCAACACGAACTTTTTCATCATTAATATTATAACTCACAATATTTAACAACTAGGTCGTTCCCAGGAAAGAGGGGGCTTTCCGATAAGGATTTCTCCTTATTGGCGCGCAATTAGATGACCAAACCTCTCCTTGACAGAACTTCTAGACGTTGTAAATATTACAATTTGATAATATGAATAACTTTATCGTCTCAATTATTAATTGCATAATATATCATATTATGCAGATGATACTGTGACAATAATCGAATCAATAATATGAGAGATATGATGCAATAATTACTGTAGCAATAATTGAGTATAACAGAGTGATTTCTCACGTAAGCATCAATAATCAATACCGTGTGCTACTATGCAACCGCGTGTATTATTGTACTTTTACTACCGGGTAGTTCAACAATTTAACGGTAAAACTTCCGCCATTATTTTTATAAAAAGATAATTATGTCATTTTCTAACTACGACAATACTTTCATTGTGGGGTCCACCAATGATTGTCTTGGATTGTATTTAATATTCCTCGTTAAAACGAATATTCTCCGACCAATCGAATATTATTTAACCACTTGCTTACTTTGCAAAATTTGTAAATATTACCCATAACTATAACATTATATTATATCCACACCATAATATTCAAAAATATATTTCGAGAGAAAATAATCTTTATTCATAAAAGTTGGGGTCTTACATTGGTGATCTGTTTTAACCACGTCTCTCTTATCTGATGTTGTATGAATTGCATAAAGCCTCTGAACATTCCATCGTTTATCATTTGGTCAGTGTTGTTGTTTGAATGAGGATTGTCGCCTTCCTGATGCACATTATTCTGATTATTGATCTGTGGAGACTCAACGGTCTCCTGTGCTCCATTGTTATTCTCAACATTCTCGGATGTCATTTTCAAATACTGCCACACAACAAGGGTTAATTAACATATCACATATTATCCCTATTGCAATTAGGTTATCAAACCTCTCCTTGACAGAACTTCTAGACATCGTTAATATTACAAATAAAAATATTAATAACTTTGTTAGCTCAATTATTGATTTAATAATATATAAAATATCTACAATAATTGAATTAAATAACGTGAGATACTATGCAACAATTACTGTAGCAATAATTGAACAAAACTGAGTGACTTCTCACGTAAACATCAATAATCAATACCGTGTGCTACTATGCAACTACGCGTATTACTGTACTTTTAACACCAGGTGTTTCAACAGTTAACGTTAAAACTTTCGCCGTTATTTTCATAAAAATATTTTTTTTTGTTTTCTCAATCCGACAATAATTCCGTTGTGGGGTCCACCAATGATTATGTCGTCGTACGAATATTCCCTGTTAAAACGAATATTCCCCGACCAATCGAATATAATACAACAACTTGCATACTTTGCAAAATTTATAAATATTACCCACAACTATAACATTATCTCAAATCCACACCATAATATTCAAAAAAATATTTTGAGAAAAATTAAATCTTTATTCGTAAAATTTGGGATTTTACACTAAATATAAGTCATTTGAGAATTTCAAGTAAGCATTAATTGCTTAGTTTCTAATATTTCCCCAATTAATAAATATAACTTTGATTCTTTCACTATTTTTTGACTAATAAATAATACTCCATTTTTCTAATACAAGGACAATATAGACAATTGATAGTATATTTAATGTTTTACCATCATTTTCTTAATACTTACGCACAACTCTAAAACGACCTGTATTAAAGAACGAAGGGAGTACTATATTATTTTTTACTCAAATGTATAATACCAAATTACATACACCATAATTTTAAATGGTTTTATCAAATAGTAACTCGTGACTCGTTATCACTATAATATTTTCTAAATTCTCAATCATGTGATGAGATACAATTTCAATGTTGTACCTTTTAAACTGTACGTGATTAGAGGGATAATTACTTGACCAAGCCTCTTTCTCTCTCCTTAGTCCTTAATTATGACTAATTTGAATTCATAGTTTCATGATTATTATAAGACATTTGCATTAACAAAGTACATTTAAATATTAAAGTAAATATAAGGAATGATATATAATTATATGTTACATTTCTAAAATCATTGCTTTTAAGATTATTTTTGTCAAATATAGACCCTAACATTAATTGAAAACACAGTAATCAATCTAAAATATAAATAAAAAAACATAAGTGATAACATACTGAATTTTGCCTTCTCAAAACAGAAAATGATATTTAATTTAAGAACATACAAAAATAAAATAAAATTTAGAACTGATACATATAAACCATTTCTCTAATTAATTAAGTATACTAAAGGTTACGTAGATAGCTTAAACTCAGGTCGGTCTGCATAAATAGGATTCCAAGCACCATCAGCAGACAATTGAATTGAATCCAGTTTTATTATGTACGTGTCATTTGAAGCAGTCTGTACTTTTTTATAGTAGTATATATATGGTTAATTTATTGTATAAAAGTTTTATCTAATAATTGATTGATTCTCGTTTTTTGTTGACTTATTTTCTGTTATATTGATTTTGGGACCTGTCTTTTAGATAAATATTTGAGGGATAGACTTGAATTATGATTGCATGACTGACGGACTTATTTGAGCGAGCGCGCAGGTTCAAATCAAAAGAACAATTCCGAAACAAAGAAAATATTTATTGGTGGGATTCCAACAAATGTATGTCACCGAAGGTATGTATGCTAGCTAGCTCTACGTAAGAGTGTAAGGGTGTGAACGAGTCGAATCAAAGCGAATAAAAAATTACTTGAATTCAATTCAAAATGATAATTCAGTCTTAATTCTACTTATTTGAATTATATTTGAAAAATTCTACTCAAATTCAATTCGATTCAATATTTAAGATTTCAATTCGATCCGACTTCACTCGAATATTTATTCAAACTATCATGAAAACTTCAAATTCAAGTTTCTAATTCTAGTCTCCACATAATAACTAATTTTATAATAAATATAATTATAAATTGAATTTGTTATTTTACTTAAAAATGAGAAAATATATTTATTATTATACTTTACAAATATAAAATCACAATTAAAATTAAAATTAAAACAAAATAATAACTAATTATCCTAATTTGATTTAAATTTGTATATATTATAAGAGAAACGTATCTAACATCTAACCTAATATGATAACCGCAAGTATGTATCGAATCACAATCAAAAATTCGAGTATTAATATTAAATTAAGCGAGTTGAGATAACCTTACCGATTTTACTCATATTTTATTCGAACTATTTTTAATGCTTTCACTTGGATCATATTATTTATTAATCGAATCCGAGTCTCGCCGTTTTTTTTTAAATGAAATTTCAATCGTTCTCGAATCAGATTGTACCATTTACGACCTTTAGGTCTACGTGACGAATCCGGTTAGAATGAAGTTTATTTTTTTAAGTTGGTTAATTAATTAATAGAATCTTGACACCTGAGTCTCACACCCGCTGTCAAGATCATATGACGGCCAATCGATTAACTTACCTAAAAATAAACTTCACGCTAACCACTTTCTATATAGATCTTATCGTATCCATATATATATATATATATATATATATATATATATAAAAAAAATTTGTCCCTAATTAATTCCTCGATAATGTCGACTGCTATATATTGAACTGCTGATCATTTCATTTTTTTTTGTTTTTCCTGTAATCAGATGAGTTCAAAGATTTCTTCTCCAAGCATGGGAAAGTGGTTGAGCATGAAATTATATATACGAGAGATCATGCGACTAAACGCTCTAGAGCCTTTCGATTTGTTGTATTTGACAGTGACCAAGTTGTTGATTGACGGAAATATGATTGATATGGCGGCCACAGTACAGGTGTGTTTATTCCATACCATCCTTATCACCTGTTCTTGTACATACAAAGTATACTCAGTACCGACTCGGACACGGACACGGACACGGACACGATACATGACACATTATACAATATTTTTCAAAAGGCAAAAAATATTTTTATTCTACTGTAGTTGTAGTGTTTTAAGCAATTAGTCACTGTGCTTTTAAAATATTCAATTGACCCACTGTATTTTTTAAAAATATACAATCAAGTCATTCCGTCCAATTTGAGTAACAAACGTTAACAATTTGCTTACGTGACTTTTTGAAAAAAAATAAAAAATTACGTGTCTTTGCTGACTTGCTTTTTAAGGTCAAATTTGCGAAAAGCTCATTAATGCTTGTTTAATGGATTTTCTTTATAATTTTTCTTCTCAAACAAAAAATAAAATAATAAAATTATTATGTGGTAAAAAATAATTAAAATAATAATAAAATTAAAATAAATATTTTAATTCATTTTTATAATTTTTCTTTTCCTTTTATCTTTTCCTTTCTTTTAATAATTATTTTATTTTAAAATTAATTCCAAATAATACAAATAATATATCAAAATTTTTGTATCAATGAGATCTATTACAACATTACATTAATTTCAACAAAAAAATAAAAATAAAAAATCATTAATTATGTGACAAAATAATAATTAAAATAATAAAATTAAAATAAATATTTTAATTTATTTTCTATATAATTTTTTTCCCTTTTATCTTTTTCTTTCTTTTAATAATTATTTTTATTTTAAAAATTAATTCCAAATAATACAAATAATATTAAAACTTTTTAATAACTAAACATTAAAAAAAACAATCTCTTTTCCTTTCTTTTAATATCACTTTCCTTTTATCAATAACTAAAAAGTCAGTGCGGACAAAAAACAAAAAACAATCTCTTTTATCTCTTTTATCACTCTTATTTTCATCAAATGGTTGCTGTTCAGCCAAAATAAAAAGAAGATGAACTGATTTCGTTGATGTGGGGGTTCGTTTTCCGATCTATCTCGGTGGCATCCAAATCTAAGACGGAGGAGGGTGAAGGGAGGAGATAGAGAGAAAGATTTCGATGGTTTCAGATCAGAGGATTTGGGACGAGAGAGGCGGGATTCTCCTCAAACATCCTCCAAAGGAATCATCATCCATCTCTTTTTTTTTTTTGATTTCTCATTTGATTTGAAGTTTGTATGTAATGGGTTTTGCGGAAAATGAAGTGGGCTGCTCTTACAATTAGAAATTTGGAAGCTTTATCTGCAGACTTTGTTTCATTGTCTTTCTTTTATCTTTTCAGATTTGGATGTTATTACTGGTCTATGGGTTATTTGCTTATTGATCAGTTTCTGATTTGGTAGCCGGATTATGGATTTGTTCTGGTCTGTGGATTATGGATTTGATCAGTTTCTGATTTGGAAGCTTAGAGATTTGTTATTACTGGTCTATGGATTTGTTCCGGTTTATGGTCTGTGTTCCTTGACCTTGTGGCCGGAAACTACGGTGAATATGGACTTTTTGCAAATTTGACCTCAAAAAGCCAGTTAGCAAAGACACGAAATTTTTTATTTTTTTTTAAAAAGCCACGTAAGCAAATTGTTAACGTCTGTTACTCAAATTGGACGGAATGACTTGATTGTATATTTTTAAAAAGCACAGTAGATCAATTGAATATTTTAAAAGCACAGTGGCTAATTATTTAAAACACTACAACCACAGTGGGGTAAAAGTGTTTTTTTGCCTTTTTCAAAAATATTGGACACAACACATTCAATTTTTTTTAAAATATATTTTTAATAATATAAATGAATTTTTTACGATAAATAAATTTAATTGTTAATCGAGGATAATAAAAACTTAACAAACTTATAACATATCCATTTTAGGCGGTCCACATGGTTCACACACAAATTTATAACATATGCAGCCATATGGTATGGACGTTCAAAGATACTGACTTGAAGGAACTCGTGCCAGGACGTGTACGTGCTTCCTAGAGCAGTACAATATATATAGCTACATAATTTGTAGTATTTATTGTGACAGACTGACAGTGAAACTATATAACTTGACTGCTGTATATTTCTGTTTGTCTATGTCATTGCCATTAGCATTTTCTTACTCCGTTGTACTTCAATATCATGGTTTGAAACCATGTTTATCACATTGAGTTCATGATGTGACGTTGTCACATTTGATATATTGATATCCATATATATAATTTCTTTTTCTTTTAAAAAAATAAATCTGCAGTTTAATTAGATGTTAAAAAATAATTTTTAAAGCCTATTTTATAATAAGAACAGGATTCAGGGACTGCTGTAAAATGATAGTCAGTACCTTGTGCAACAGAATATGAAGAAGACAAGTGTTTATGCACAAAGTGTAAGAATATTAACGATTTTTTTGTTAGCAATCCCTGAGCTTCCGCAGAACTGTATATATTTTAATGATATTGTAAATGTGTTTAATTTTTTGAATGTCTTAAATTTATTTCACAGATATGGTATTGACGTGGAACAAAGAGAGAGTTATGTAGTGTAATTAACTTTCATTAAGAAAGCACTAATAGCCAGCTTGGGTTAATTTTCTGTACGTTTTGCTTCCCCTAGCCTCTCTTTTTCTTGTTTTGTGTTGTTTTCCCTTTTTATTCTTGGGGTGAAGACTAGCTGTCGACATGAGTGGAACACCCTAAGTCGCAACTTGCTTCTTTGTTGTAGGTTGAGATCAAGAAGGCTGAACCAAAGAAACCCTCGAATGCGGCACCTTGTCCTGCATATGGTAGTTAATTCTGACTCTAGGGGACGTGCATATGGTGATGGTTTTGGTGGGTATGGGGACTCCTCCTACGGCGGTTTTGGCCCTTCTTCTTATAGGTCATATAGTGGTATGTGTTGGTTATGCTCTAAAATTTATAATTTTGACAGTCTCATATTGTCTATTTTAAAAATATTTTTTGTATATATTAGTACATGTTGGTTTGAGCTTATTAACATAGTTAAAGAAATAGGGATGAGCTCGCACATATGAGAATAACTAAAGAATTGGGTTAGATCAATCCTTGGTTCTTAGACTTTTGATCGTAAAAATTCTGCTGCTTGCACCAAATATTTCTATATGAACTGTTCCACAAATAGCCAAATGCAGCAGATCCAATAGTTTTTAATATATTTTAAGTATTTGTTATATGTATTAGAAAGGCGGACACTTTTCAGCTTGCGGGGATAGCTCAGTTGAGAGAGTGTTAGAATGAAGATATGAAGGTCGCGTGTCCGATCCACGCTCTCCGCATTTTATTTTGATTGCTCCTTATATTCAGTCATATACAAATCATGTTCTGCCTTTTTGTTATAGTATTTAATTATCTTTTTGCGCTTTTGTTCTTTTGCTATATATTTCTTTATTTTATTCTTTGTTTGTTGCTGACTACTCGCTTTTACTCAAAAATTAAATTGTATTTCTAATTTTATAACATAAAAAACAAAAATTATTGTTGGGAGTTGTTCTCTGATCTTTCATAGAAAACCACCTTTAAATATCTTGTTTAATAGTATAAAAATGACTTTAGACTATATAGTATATATCTCGTCTCATATCAAATAGTTTAAAAATATATCTAGTATATAATAATTTGTGTCAACTTTTTTCATAACAAATTAGATTTAAGTTAGAGAATTTGATTTTTTTATATACTATATTTTGGATTCATTTTATAAATCTAACAAAATCGTTAGATTCTATTCAATTAAGTTTTGGATGTAAATAAGTCTCAGAACCATGTAGTATTTTTTTTTTGGGTTAAATACACTATTACACGAAGTACCACCATATTCATAATTAGGCTCCCAGAGAATTTTGATTTACACTTTACTACATCAGGTATTTAATTTGGATTTACACTTTACTACATCAAGTGTCTGTAACAGAATGACCTAATTTCAAAATATTAATTAATTTAATGGGATAATTTGAAAATTTAAAAGTTCAATAGTGTAATCAGTAAAACGTGCCAACTACAGTGGATAATTCATTAGTTTTGTCGATAAAAAACGGCTTAAATATGATTTACTACCCTAAACTATTGGTCATATTCCACTTCGGTGATTCACCTTTCAATTTTGTCAATTAGATGATTAATCTATTAATTTTTTCTAATTACATTCAATTGGGTCTGCCACGTCATAAATTGATGTCGTGGCTGTTTAGATAGGGCATTGTTAAGCTGATGTGTAACAAAAAAATATTTTTTTAATTTTTGATTGAACATTTATCATATATTAAAGGCTAAAATCGTCAAATAACTTTTTATCAAACATTAATAATTAATAATATTAATAATAATCAAAAACATCAAAAGTTAAGACCATCATAAGCATGATTATAACATGGACCACCATAACCACCACCACCACCATCATAGCCACCACCTCCACCATATTCATCTTCACGGCGTCCACCATCCGCCATTTTCACCACCATTCGTCGGCCATCTTCACCACCAATACCACCCACCCTCCCACCAAAGAGAGATTTTGAGAAGAAAAAATGTCACCACCACCGCAAACAGATCTACTACTCTACCACCATTTACAACCATCACCGCTACCATATTACACCACCATAATTAACTACCATACCAGATCTACCACCATATTATTAGATCTGCCACTCTCACGGGCATGCACCCCCACCTCTACCCATCCATCCATCACCGCACCCATCCATCACCACCAAATCTAAAACGATGCACAAAATCATGGCCAGATCAAAGAAATAAACAGAATGAGAGAAGGATGAGAGATGAGAGAGAAAATATAATGATCTGGGATGCACAAAAATTTTGCTTTAGTAAGTCAAAATCAAAACAAAATTTTTTGCACTGAACCATTGATTAACCCTTTCACGATCTGAAGACCTTTGTAGTGAACCATTGATTCTAGTTGGGGAGTACTGAAAGAAACTTTCTGCTGGAATTATACCTCCATATTGTGGAATAGTAACGATCTACGGCGTCGTCGTCATTCGATTCATCCTCGCCAATCGCCTTCTAGTAGGGCCGGAACTCAAGAGGTTTGGCATCATCAAGGAGTTTTTTGTACGAAGCAAAAAAGTGAGGGAAGGAACAATGGGATTTATTTTATTTTCCCGTAGTTGACAAATTTGTTCTTTAAGCTATAATAAATGTTTAATCAAAAAATTAAAAATTATTTTTTTGTTACACATCAGCTGCCACGTCATCAATTTATGACGTGGCAAACCCAATTGAATGTAATCGGACAAAATTAATAGTTCAATTATCTAATTGACAAAATTAAAAGGTGAATCACCGAAGTGGAATATGGTCAATAGTTTAGGATAGTAAATCATATTTAAGCAATAAAAAATTAATGCCCGTTTATTTTTTTTAACAGAATGACCCAATTTTAAAATAATAATTAGCTTAATGGAGTAATTTGAAAAATTAAAATTTTAATGGTGTAATCAATAAAATCTGTCAACTACAGTGAGTATTTCATTAGTTTTGCTATTCCAAAAATCTCAAAACAAAAATTTCAACTCATTCACCATCTTCAATTATTTTTCTCATAAAACCTCAAAATTTCAAAATGAAATTAAACCCATAAATTGAAAGATCAAAATACCCAGATTCAAGATCATCAAATCCATAAATAAATAAAAAAAAAGTTAAGAAAAAAAGAAGGAAAAAGCCTTTATCACCTCTACCGTCGACTATATCTACAAAATTATTGTCAAACTCTATTTTCGTGATCTACGAAGTTGCCTTCACGTCTCTGTTATTGTATCAAATCATTGACAACTCTTTCCTATTAATATATGTACATACGTATAGCATATGGTGTAATGATTCGATATGCTGAATCTAGATCGATCATTTGAGAAAAGTATTTTTTTATTTTACTTACAATTTTTGATTACTTAAGATGGTGAATTGAATAAAATTATCATGTTGACTATTGATTTGCATGTAATAGGATGAATAAATATGCCAACATTTGGGATTATTCACTTGATTTAGGTTGTTTCAAATTAAGATTTTCTAGTTTTATATAATATGTTAAATTTTGCTATTTTACTATATTAACCTTTTAGAATAAAATTGTAGTTAATTGATTAATTATTTTATTTTGATTAAGTGATGGAGTTTGTAAGACCCCAACTTTTATGAATAAAGATTAATTTCTCTCGAAATATATTTTTGAATATTATGGTGTGAATTTGATATAATGTTATAGTTGTGGGTAATATTTACAAATTTTGCAAAGTAAGCAAATGGTTATATAATATTCGATTGGTCGGGGAATATTCGTTTTAATAGGGAATATTCGTACGACGGCACAATCATTGGTGGACCCCACAACGAAAGTATTGTCGTAGTTTGAAAACGACATAATTATCTTTTTAAAAATAACGGCAGAAGTTTTACCGTTAAACTGTTGAACTACCCGGTAGTAAAAGTACAATAATACACGCGGTTGCATAGTAGCACACGGTATTGATTATTGATGCTTACGTGAGAAATCACTCTGTTATACTCAATTATTGCTACAGTAATTATTGCATCATATCTCTCATATTATTGATTCGATTATTGTCACAGTATCATCTGCATAATATGATATATTATGCAATTAATAATTGAGACGATAAAGTTATTTATATTATTAAATTGTAATATTTACAATGTCTAGAAGTTCTGTCAAGGAAAAGTTTGGTCATCTAATTGTGCGCCAATAAGGAGAAATCCTTATCGGAAAGCCCCCTCTTTCCTGGGAACGACCTGGTTGTTAAATATTGTGAATTATAATATTAATGATGAATAAGTTCGTGTTGATTAAAGATGAAATTGATAGTTCCATTGTGTTGAAATTATTAGTTTTAGTGGAAATCTATATTTATTTCGATATTAATTGATGTCTGGGGGTTATATTGATAAATCGGGAAATTAATCGGATAAATGAGCAATTAATTGCTACTAATTCACACTCTTATATAACTATTTATTCACATGTGTGTACTATTGAATCACATTCACGTACTATTAGGGGAGTTGGTGCAAGATTGATAATACTTGCATGACTAAGTTAAAAATGGAGGTATAGATGGAGGTACTATGTGACGCCCCCAAAATAGGTCCAATCAACCCAACCTATTCTGAGTCGCCAAATACATGGTACAGAAACAACTACAACTTTATTATTACAATTTTCGTGCAAAATATGACAACACTTAAACTGTGAGTTTAAATACAAATATTGTCTTCTAGACAATATTCACACTCAAATAAAGTCCTCATTATAATTATTGATACACTATTTTACAGAATAGTGAGGACTACTAAAACAATTATCTTGAACCATCACTCCACACCCCGACTAGTTCCCACTATATTCTCGCCTCCTGAGAAGAAAAATGGAACAAAAAGGAAAAAGGTGAGCACAACTAGCCCAGTAAATAATATTATGACTAAGATAATGTACAACAAATTATCCTTAGTCTTCAACAGGAAAAAATCTGATAGAATACAATAGACAACAAGTTTTAGATCAACAACTGCAGCGGAAACAACAATTCATTAGAAGAGTTAAGTAGAGAATGAAATCTACTATCATCTATGAATTTAAAAGTCCATCGTCGATATTTTATCCCTGTAACATCAATCAATATACATCTTGAATCAAATAGTCATCTTTGCACTACATGCCAAAGATATTAATCTGTCGGTCATGTTCATCTCAACACCTGTTCATCTTTGCACTACGGGCCAAAGATATTCATCAAAAAATCATTCATCTTTGCACTACAGGCCAAAGATATTCAGTTATATCATCATTTAGGACTGAGGATGATGAAAAATATTTTTAAAGAAAACGAATCCAGTGAGACAAAAGAACAAATATTAGGGATTCGTACTTTAGACAATCCAAGTTCAAAAATACTCCATAATAAACTATTGTGGAGCAGAATTCAAAAATGAAGATCAAAACATAGATCCAATCAAAGATAGGAACCATAATAGACAATCTTGAACACAGAAAAGAAAATTTAATTTTCCTATGAATAGTGTCGTATTTATGAATAGTGTCGTATACATGAATAGTGCCGTATATGTGAATAGTAACTCTGACACTAAAAGGTAGAAAATTCATAAGAAAAATCATCATGCTTCGTGAATAGTACTCGTGAATAGTAACTCGTGAATAGTAACTCATGAATAGTAACCCCGACATGAAAAGATAAGAATTTTACAAGAAAAATCTTACCAATATTCTGGCATAATGATATTGAAAGAAATAATATCATTTTTAAAAAATATAACATCCCTTACCTCAAAAGAATAGTACTTCTAGCTGGAATATCAGATATAACGCTAAAGGAAACTTGCATCGTATAGCAACACTCAAGATATCAAAATACTCACAGGAATACGCTCGATAATATAGAGAGAGAAAACTTCAGTTTTTGGTGTGATTTTCAATTCTAACCTAAACACCCTATTTATAGGAAAATGCTTAGAACACCAAAGCAGAAAATTTAATATAATAATATTATTTATTAAATTTTCAAGCCCACCACAAAAGAATCTAATTTCAGCCATTTAACACATGCCCACAAATGAAAAAAACGTTTTTCTTTTAAAAAAATATTTAAAACTTCAAAAATCAATTATTTTGGAACTTCAGAACTTCAATAATTCATAATAAATAGCCCTTTTATCAAAAAATTTTGAACCTTATGTCTTTTTCATAGGAAATTCCATTCTCTACAACTTTGTAAGTTTAAGTTTTTCCAAATTCCAAACAGAAATTGACCGAAATCCACAAACGGACGATTTTACAGGCTATAATCAAATTTCAGTCAAGAAATGGGGTCCGCCGACATGTTTAACATTGTCACATTAAAAATTTTCTCCATCTATATCCACATAAAATGAATATTTTCCTTATCATATAAATCAATAATTAATTATTCATAAATAATATTACAGAATCACAATACTGACAACCAGGTCGTTCCCAGGAAAGATGAGGCTTTCTAATAAGGATTTCTCTTATTGGCGCGCAATTAGGTGACCAAACCTCTCCTTAGACAGAACTTTCTAGACATTGTCAATAATGTTATCTAATAATATTATTCAAATAATATAAATTATTGATCGATAATGAAAAATATCTTGTGTAGTGACAATTATCAAACAACAATAATATAAAATATCAACGTAGCAATTATTGAATCAATAAAATAAAATATTGAATAAGAATTACGGTAATAATTATTGAGTAAAGTGCCTTCTTACGTAAGAATCAATAATTGGTGCAATCTGCGGCGCTTCTTATCGCAACAACGCCAGATTCGTGTTTTAACCACCGGTATTCCAACAAGATTAATCAGTAACAACTATGCCGTTATTTATAAAGAACTTATACTTGTCATTTTTTTCATCCAATCACTTTCCGTTATGGGGCCCACACAAGACTGCGCTGTCGTACGAATATTCCCCGACAGTAAGAATATTCCACGACCAAACGAATATTCCCCAACAACAATGAATATTTTATAACCACTTGCTTATTTAAAATATTTGTGCATTTTACCTATAACTAACCACATTAATCAAATCAACCCCATACTATTTCAAAATAATAAATAGAGGAAATTCCATTTTATTAAAAAAAAATTTGGGGTCTTACAACCTCCCCTCCTTATGAAATTTCGTCCTCGAAATTGACGTATGTACCTAGTATTTGAAAAAGGTGAGGATAACTCGCTTTCATTTCTGATTTCAACTCCTAGGTCATTTATTCAATAGCATGGTTCCTCCACAAAACCGTAACTTGCGGTATAACCTTTGTGTGTAGGACATGCTCCTTCCTATCCAAGATCTTGACAGGTACCTCCTCGTACGTTAAATCTACGGCTATTTCGTCTGGTTCTAACTCAATAACGTGGTTCGGGTCGTCCTCATATTTACGTAACATCGGTACGTGAAAAATGTTATAAACACGCGACATACTTGGTAGTAAAGCAAGTCTATAGGCCACAGTTCCTACTCGATCGAGGATTTCAAATGGACTAATAAATCGAAGTTTTGAGCTTTCCTCACATCGCCGATTCTCGCTATTAGAATAACAACTTCTTGCACCTCCTTCTTCATATTCATCAGCTCTAGTGTGTAGCTTGAGCGGTTTTAACTATCGATTAAAGTCGATTCTACTCGTATATCATCACGTGGGTCCCTAGAGTTTTTAACTCTATCTCTATCATTTGTAAGTTATATGAAATGGGTCTTTGTATTCGACAATATCGCACTCGTACTCGTATACAATCTTCTACTCAACACGTCAGCTACCACATTTATTTTTCCAGGATGGTATGGTCAGAACATGTTCCAAAATGAGTCTCCTCTTGAGTTCTTCGAAGCTTTCCCCACATTCCTTGCTCAATTAGAACTTTGTATCTCTACGAGTCAGCTGAGTTAATGGAGTAGCGATTCGAGAAATCCTTCCACGAATCTCCGATAATAACTAACTAAGCCTAGAAAACTACGTATTTCGATTATTGACTTAGGTTGCTCTCAACTGTGACTCATATGCCAATCTTGGATAGCACGTCACAATGGCACCTATCGCTTTTACTACCGATAATAAATATAGGCGTCCCTACGGAGAGTTTGGCTTCAGTGCATTCCACAAAGGAAATTACCAGTTAGAGGCTCGGTTATCAACTTCTATAGTTGGGTTTTTAACTCCTGAAGTTCAATAAGAGCCATTCGATATGAGATTTTATAAATGAGTTTTGTACCGGGTTCAAAGTCGATACAAAATTCAATATCACGCTCTAGGAGTAGGCCAATTTTTTTTTCAGGAAATACGTCAAGAAATTTACTAACAACAGAAATATCATTCAAATCTGACATATTTTTGTTCAAGTCCATGACATGGGCTAAGAAAGCTTGACATCCATTTTTCAATAAACGAATGGTTTTATGGCTTGATATGAAAGAGTTTGACTTCAATGGTTTGGTTGCTTGAATTCGAATAACAGACTGCTTAGGAATATGAAAACTAACAACCTTACGAATGCAATCAATTTTGGCATGATGAATAGTTAACCAATCAATCCTTAAAATCACATCAAAAGCAAGTATCTTTAAAGAAATAAGGTCAACAGGTAATGTGATGGTGCCAACTTGGATCAAACAAGATTTATAAATAGTGGATGTAATGAAAGTTTCTCCTAACGGAGTCTCCACAAATAAGTCAAAGTCTAATTTCTCCGGAGTCAAATTTAAACGTTGAGAACAAGCAGGAGAGATAAATGAATGGGTAGAACCGGTATCTAATAAGGTATAAACTTCGCAAGAATTTATAATTAACTAACCCATGCTAACTTCCTTCGGGTTCCTCACATTCTGACCAATCACGATAAACGCTCTTCCAGGAACCGTTGACTTTGACTTTTCTAGGACAGCCTTTTGAGTCACCATCCCCGCTGGACTGGGTTTCGCTATCGTACAATCTCAAGCGATATAACCTTCTTTCCACAATTATAACATACCTTGGAAGGCTGTGAACAGTTTGGACTTATATGTCCCTCCTCTCCGCATTTGTAGCATCTAACTGGCGGTCGTTCTCCTCCCCTAGAATTTGTTCTTTGGTCTTTGCTTTCACTGCCGCATCTTCCGTCATCGTTAAATCTTCTCTTCTTGAAATTTCCACTTGAGTTATTTCTTCTATTATCTTGGTCATGATTACCACCGAAGTGGTTACCATTTCTGGCACGATAATTTCCTCCACGATGGTTATCCTTGTTCTGATGACCGTTGCCATCGGTTCGATTATCATCGAGTTGTAGGTCGTTATTCTTCGATTGAGCTGACTCATTATCGCGCTCCAATAACTAAGTCCTATTCACAACATCTGAATATAGAGAAAATTTATGAGAAATGAGATATTGACGTATGTCGGGTTTTAAACCTCTCAAAACATCCGCATACATCGTTCCTCATTCTCCACTAAATGAGGTACAAACTCGATAACTCCGCTGAACTTACGCCTCATCACACGGGACACCGTCATGTTGTTCTGTTCTAGTCTAATAAACTCTACCTCCTTCATATGACGAATACTTTCAGGAAAATACTTGTCATTTAACAGTTTCTAAAACGTTTCCCAAGACATATTGAGTGCGGCAGGCTGGGTACGCTTCACAGATTTCCACCAGTAATCTGCCTCATTACGAAACATAAAAGTGGCGAATGGAACCTTCTGTTCCTCTGTGTATCCCAAGACATCGAATATCTTGGTAATTTGCTTGACCCACGTCTCCGCATTAATCGGATCCGGCTTTCCCTAGAATTTTGGTGGTCCCAACTCTTTGAACTGCTTGGCTGTGATAAACCGTGCGTTGCTATCATTTCCACCTGTACTTTGTACAAGAGTCTCCCTCGTCTGATTTTGCGTGAACTACAAAAAGCTTCTAAACATCCCGTCGTTCATCGTCTGCTCAGTGGTGTTGTTCACAAGAGGAACATTATCGGCCTGTTGCACGTTCTCCTCATTGGTGAGCAAATGTGTCTCCACGGTCTCATTTAGTCCACTGTTAACATTCTCAGTTGCCATTCTCAATTACTGCCATAAAATAAGGGTTAATTAAAGAAATTGACATGCATCATAATAACCCTATACTCTGACCAACCAACAAATAAGCTTAGGTAGGACATACTAGCGAAGGATTTACTCGTCTTTCCCCTCCTAGTTCTATTCCTCGATCTCCGCCAGAGACCATATCCCTAAGCTCTGATACCAACTGTGATCCCCCCAAAATAGGTCCAATCCACCCAACCTATTCTGAGTCGCCAAATACATGGTACAAAAACAACTACAACTTTATTATTACAATTGTCGTGCAAAATATGACAACACTTAAACTGTGAGTTTAAATACAAATATTGTCTTCTAGACAATATCCACACTCAAATAAAGTACTCATTACAATTATTGATACACTATTTTATATAATAGTGAGAACTACTAAAACAACTATCTTGAACCATCACTCTACACCCCGACTAGTTCCCGCTATATTCTCGCCTCCTGAGAAGAAAAATGGAACAAAAAGGAAAAGGGTGAGCTCAACTAGCCCAGTAAATAATATTATGACTAAGATAATATACAACAAATTATCCTTAGTCTTCAACAGGGAAAAATCGATAGAATACAATGAGGCGACAAGTTTTAGATCAACAATCTGCGGTAAAAACAACAATTCATTAGAAGAGTTAAGTAGAGAATGAAATCTACTATCATCTATGAATTTAAAAGTCCATCATCGATATTTTATCCCTGTAACATCAATTAATATATATCTTGAATCAAATAGTCATCTTTGTACTACATGCCAAAGATATTAATCAGTCGGTCATGTTCATCTCAACACTTGTTCATCTTTGCACTACGGGCTAAAGATATTCATCAGAAAATCATTCATCTTTGCACTACAGGCCAAAGATATTCAGTTATATCATCATTTAGGACTGAGAATGATGAAAAATATTTTTAAAGAAAACGAATCCAGTGAGACAAAAGAACAAATATTAGGGATTCGTACTTTAGACAATCCAAGTCCAAAAATACTCCATAATAAACTATTATGGAGCAAAATTCAAAAATGAAGATCAAAACATAGATCCAATCAAAGATAGGAACCATAATAGACAATCTTTAACACAGATAAGAAAATTTAATTTTTCTGTGAATAGTGTCGTATACGTGAATAGTGCCGTATACATGAATAGTAACTCCAACACTAAAAGGTAGAAATTCCATAAGAAAAATCATCATGCTTCGTGAATAGTAACTCATGAATAGTAACCCCGACATGAAAAGATAAGAATTTCACAAGAAAAATCTTACCAATATTCCGGCATAATGATATTGGAAGAAATAATATCATTTTTAAAAAATATAACATCCCTTTCTTCAAAAGAATAGTACTTCTGGCTGGAATATCAGATATAACGCTGAAGGAAACTTGCACCGTATAGCAACACTCAGGATATCAAAATACTCACAGGAATACGCTCGATAATATAGAGAGAAAACTTGATTTACGGTGTGATTTTAAATTCTAACCTAAGCACCCTATTTATAGGAAAATGCTTAGAACACCAAAGCAGAAAATTTAATATAATAATATTATTTATTAAATTTTCAATCCCACCACAAAAGAATCTGATTTCAGCCATTTAACACATGCCCATAAATGAAAAAAACGTTTTTCTTTTAAAAAATATTTAAAACTTCAAAAATCAATTATTTTGGAACTTCGGAACTTCAATAATTCATAATAAATAGCCCTTTTATCAGAAAAATTTGAACCTTATGTCTTTTCCATAGCAAATTCTATTCTCTACAACTTTGTAAGTTTAAGTTTTCCCAAATTCCAAACAGAAA
The DNA here is from genome assembly GCA_020205615.1 of Panax quinquefolius. Classification (NCBI taxonomy): domain Eukaryota; kingdom Viridiplantae; phylum Streptophyta; class Magnoliopsida; order Apiales; family Araliaceae; genus Panax; species Panax quinquefolius. Next base: position 134,252,826 of record CM035161.1, read on the forward strand.
TTGACCGAAATCCACACACGGGCGATTTTACAGGCTATAATCAAATTTCAAATAAGAAATGGGGTCCATGACATGTTTAACATGTTTTAAATATTTTAGTAATAAAAATACTCCTCCTCCTCATATACCCATATATCCCACATTCATTGTAAAAAATCACTATTATTATATTATTAAAATATAATAATATATTTAAATGAATTATTTTATTAGAAAGATAAAATATCAATTTTCAACAATTGTCACAATAAAAATTTTCTCCATCTATATCCACATAAAATGAATATTTTTCTTATCATATAAATCAATAATTAATTATTCACAAATAATATTACAGAATCACAATCTTGATAACTGGTAGTTCCTGGAAAGAAGGGGCTTTCCAATAAGAATTTCTCCTTACTAGCGCGCAATTAGGTGACCAAACCTCTCCTTAGACATAACTTTCTAGACATTATAAATAATGTTATCTAATAATATTATTCAAATAATATAAATTATTGATCTGATAATGAAAAATACTGTGTAGTGATAATTATTAAAACAATAATAATATAAAATATCAACGTAGCAATTCTTGAATCAATAAAATAAAATATTGAACAAGAATTACATAATAATTATTAAGTAGTGCCTTCTTACGTAAGAATCAAAAATTGGTGCAATACCGGTAATGCCATCTTGTCAACAACGATAGCGTACGTCTTGTTTTTAACCACCGGGTATTCCAACAAGATAATTGTAATAACTACGCCATTATTTATAAACAACTTATACTTGTCGTTTTCTTCACCAATCGCTTTTCAGTTATGGGGCCCACACAAGATCCAAGTCAAATGTACGAATATTCCCAGAAGCGGTAAGAATATTCCACGACCAAATGAATATTCCCCGACAACAATGAATATTTTATAACCACTTGCTTATTTAAAATATTTGTGCATTTTACCCATAACTAACCACATTAATCAAATCAACCCCATACTATTTCAAAATAATAAATAGAGGAAATTCCATTTTATTAAAAAAAAAATTGGGGTCTTACATACTATATTGTAATTCGTATTTTCACATGATTATAACTATTGATTCACATGATTGAACTATTGATTCACATTATTTACTATTAAGGGAGGTGGTGCAAGTTTGATAATACTTGCAGGACTAAATTAAAAATGAAAGAAAAGTTGGAGGTATTGTACTGTAATATTTCGAGCCCCAAAACGTGCAATTATCGAAACTATATTTTCTTATAAATAGAAGCTCATTCTTCCTTCATTTCTCACCAATTCACTAAAGCTATAGAGCTATTATTATAGAGAGAAATTATAGAGAGAAAGAAGAAGAGAAGTCTGTTACCTCTCTATTCCAGTATCCAGTTTCTTTCTAAGGTATGAGGTATTATTTCTTTCGTATTCATGAAGAGAGCTTTTGTTATTCCATTCTTTATTATTCTTGCTTGGAATATCACATGCATGCGGATTACGTTAGATCGGGTTCCATTCTTTATTATTCATTGGAATAACTCGTCATGCGATTACTCATCGCATTTAATGGTGAATTTTTGTTATTTCATTCTTTATTATTCTATAGAATATCCATGCTCGTGCGATTACGCTGAACTGGTTCCATTCTTTATTATTTTATTAGAATAACTTTCTGTCATGCGATTACATCATATCGCGTGGTGAATTCTTCTCATTATTCCATTCTTTATTATTACATTGGAATATCCTCATCTATCGCGGATTACCCATGACTTGCTTCCATTCTTTATTATTACATTGGAATAACTTTGTACTATATGGATTATCACATGCATGGTGAATGATCCTTCGTATTCATTCCTTATTAAATTATGAAAATGATATTTACTGCGTGGATTACTGCATGGCGGTGAAAAATCCATTTGCGAGCTTTCATATATTCGTGATACTCATTTGCTTAAAGTATTGACTTCTATACTCTATGAAATTAGTAGAATATCCTGGATATTTCGCTTCATCCCAGATCTTTTCATGGAAATATTCTTCCGAGCATTCTTGAATTTTACTCCACAAAGCAAAGATGTCGTGTTGACAATTTGGGCGTAATTGATTTCAAGATAAATTAACTTATAAATCTTTAAAATTTATTCTTGAACTTGTTTTATTGAATTATTATATCTTTGTCATCATCCTCATGCTTATATTGTGATGAAAGTCATCTTTGGCTTACATGCATAGATGGACTTGGTATGATTATGACCGAGATTATTCGGTATAATCATGGCCGTAATGTAACGAATGATGTGGTAAAAGTCCTCATTGGCCTCATAGTTCATTGATGGACGATTGTTGGTATGGTTATGACCGGGATTATTCAAGATAATCATGACCATTGATGAGTACATGAATATCCTTGGTACGTGATGCGAGGATGATTCATTTTATTTATGGTTTGAGTCTCAAATAAAAAAGTTGATGAAAACATTTTAAATCATAGAAGATAGTAGATATCATGCTCTACTTGACTCTTCTAATGGATTTCTTATTTACTGCAGCTTAAACTTGATGTCTATTGTATTTTATCGCTTTAACATTGTTGAAGACTAATGATAATTTAATCTGCATTATCTTAGTCATAATATTTCTTCTTGGGCTAGTTGAGCTCACCCTTTCTTTCACTTGTTCCTTCTGTGAAATGAGAACGTGGCCAAGGGACTAGTCGGGGAAAGGAGTGATCCAGATGATAGCATTAGTAGTCCTCACTATTCTCATTAAATAGTGTGACAATAAATGTAATGAGGACTCCATTGAGTGTGGATATTGTCTAGATGACAATATTCTTATTAAAACTCTTAGATTATGTTTTTTCGTATTTTACACGACTGTTGTATAATTAAGTTGTATTTGAATTTTGTACCATGTATTTGGTGACTCAAGATGGGTGATGTATACCTATTTGGGGGCGTCACAATTGGTATCAAAGCTTAGGGATATGATCCCCGGTGAGAGATGTGAGACAAGAACTAGGAGGGAGAGATGGGAAATTACTTATTAGTATGACCTATCTAAGTTTATTTGGTATTTAATTGGTCGGTTAGTATAGGGATAATATGTGATATGTTAATTAACCCTTATTTTGTGGCGATATGTTGAAAATGGCATCCAAAATGTTGAGATAAACAATGAAGCACATGAGACCGCTGAGTCACCATAGATTAATGCCTGAGGATAATGTGCAACAGAAGACAATAATCCTCATGTAAACAATAACACCGGTGAAATGGTGAACGATGGGATGTTCAGAGGCTTTATGCAATTCATGCAACATCAGGCGAAAGTGGCTCCTGTCCAAAATGCAGGTGGAAACACTGACAACTCTCGGACGGTCACCGCTAAGCAGTTCAAGGAGCTGGGACCACCGGAGTTTTTTGGAGAGCCAAAACCACTTAAAGCGGAGACGTGGATAAAGCAGATCAGCAAGATATTTGATGTCTTGGGATGCTCTGAGGAGCAAAAGGTTCCCTTTGCCACCTTCATGTTGCGAGCAGAGGCAGATTACTAGTGGGAATTTGTAAAGCGTACTCAACCTGCCGCACTCAAAATGTCTTGGGAGAAGTTTCAAGAGCTATTCAATGACAAGTACTTTCCTGAAAGTATTCGTCACATGAAGTAGGTAGAGTTCATCAAGCTTGAGCAAAACAATATGACCGTGGCGCAGTACGAAGCTAAGTTTGCCGAGTGGTCTCGGTTTGCATTCCACTTGGTTGATAATGAGGAGAGAATGACGCGGATGTTTCTAAGAGGTTTTAAACCCGAGATACGTCAATACTTAATTTCTCACAAACTGTGTTTGTATTCAGATGTTGTGAATAGGGCTCAGTTATTGGAGCGCGATAATAAGTCAACCCAACCAAGAGAGAGCAACCGACAAGTCGATAATACCAGTGGTAGCAATCATCGAAGCGGTGACAACAAACGTGGAGGTAATCAACATGCCAAAAATGATAATCACTTCGGTGGTAATCATGGCCATGACAATAAGAGTGGACATTTCAAGAGGAGGAGTTTCAACAAGGATGGAAAGACGTCAGCACCAGCACCTGTTGTTAAGGAAGGAGAACGACCGCCGATCGTATGTTACAAAATGCAAGGGAGGACATATCGATCAAATCAAGCGTGATCTTGATCAAAGCGTGTTATAATTGTGGAAAAGAAGGTCACCTAAATTTCGAGTTTATCGTGCACCAAAGTTAAGTCCAAATTGGGATGGAGGCATCAAAGGTCCTGCATAAGAAAAAACTGGTAGTTCAAGGGAGAGCGTTTGTCGTAACCTCCCAAAAAGCAAGGAATCCAAACGAGGTGATCACGGGTAAGCTAATCATAAACTCTAGCGAAGTTTATACTTTATTTGATACCGGTTCTACCCATTCCTTTATTTCTCCTACTTGCGCTCAACGTTTAAATTTGACTCCGGAGAAATTAGACTTTGACTTATCTATTGAAACTCCGTTGGGAGAAACCTTCATTACATCCACGGTTTATAAGTCTTGTTTGATTCAAATTGGTAACCGCACATTACCTGTCGATCTTATTTCTTTGAAAATACTTGCATTTGATGTGATTTTAGGGATTGATTGGTTAACTACTCATCATGCTAAAATCGATTATTTTTGTAAGGTTGTTAGCTTTCATATTCCTAACTAACCTATTATGCGAATTCAAGCAACCAAACCACTAAAATCAATCACTGTCATATCAAGCCATAAAGCTATTCGTTTATTGAAAAATGGATGTCAAGCTTTCTTAGCCCATGTCACAGATTTAAATAAAATACGCCGATTTGAATGATATTTCTATTGTTAATAAATTTCCGACGTATTCTCCGAAGAACTTCTGGCCTACCCCCAGAGCGTGAAATTGAATTTTGTATCAACCTTGAATCCGGTACAAAACCCATTTCCAAAGAAAATATCTAATGGCTCCTATTGAATTTCGTGAGTTAAAACCCAACTACGTAAAATTATTAGACATCGCCATTCGTCTAAGACGTCTCCTTGGGGTGCTCTCTGCTCTATTCGTAGAAGAAGAAAGATGGAAGTATGCGATTTTGTATTGATTATCGGGAGTTGAATCATGTCACCATCAAAAATAGGTACCCGTTTCCTCGCATTGATGACCTGTTTGACCAGGTGCAAGGAGCCAAATTCTTTTCAAAGATTGATCTTCGTTCTGGATATCATCAGTTAGAGATTAAAACTGATGACATTCCAAAGACTACTTTCAGAACTCGGTACGGGTATTATGAATTCCTAGTCATGTCTTTTGGATTGACAAATGCTCCTGTTGCCTTCATGGACATAATGAACCGAGTATTCAAGGAATATTTGGATCACTTTGTGGTCGTCTTTATTGATGGCATCCTCATATACTCCAAAACCCGTGAAGACCATGAGCAACACTTGAGGCTGATACTTCAAAAGCTTCGTGAAAACAAGTTTTATTCCAAGTTGAAGAAATGCGAGTTCTGGCTTGAGGAAGTTGCATTCCTTGGGCACGTGATATCAAATCATGGAATATCTGTTGACCCGGCAAAGATTGAAGCAATTCAAAGTTGGGAGCAACCTAAGTCAGTGACCGAAGTACGTAGCTTTCTCGGCTTAGCTGGTTATTATCGGAGATTTGTGGAAGGATTTTCTGGAATCGCTACTCCATTAACTCAGCTGACTCGAAAAGATAAAAAATTCGGTTGGAGCGAGGAATGTGAAAAGAGTTTTCAAGAACTCAAGAGGAGACTCATTTCAGCACCTGTTCTAACAATACCATCTGGCTCGGAGGGATTTGTCATCTATAGTGATGCTTCAGGCAAAGGGTTAGGATGTGTTCTCATGCAACATGGGAAAGTCATAGCCTATGCCTCACGACAACTCAAAGAATATGAGAGGAATTATCTTACTCATGATCTAGAGTTGGCAGCAGTCATTTTTGCGCTTAAGATTTAGAGGCATTACCTGTATGGAGAGAAGATGGAGATCTATACGGATCATAAAAGCCTCAAATATTTCTTCACTCAAAAGGAACTAAACATGCGGCAACGACGATGGCTTGAGTTGTTGAAAGATTATGATCATACCATCCAATACCATCCTGGAAAAGCGAACGTAGTAGCTGACGCATTGAGTAGAAGATCATATGCGGGTACAAGTGCAATATTGTCAACGCAAAGACCCATTTTGTATGACTTACAAAGGATGGAGATAGAGTTAAAGACTCCAGGGACCCATATGATGATGGCGAATATACGAGTAGAACCGACTTTAATTGATAAAGTTATAGCTGCTCAAGCTACAGACCTGAAGCTGATGCGTATGAGGAAGAAAGTGCAAGAAGGTGCTATTTCGGAAGCAAGAATCGATGAAGAAAAAATACTTTGAGTCAACTCCAGACTTTGTGTTCCTAACGACTCTGACTTGAAGTATAAAATCATGATGGAGGCGCACAACACACCGTTTGTAATCCATCTTGGGAGTACCAAAATGTATCGTGATCTTCGACATACATTTTGGTGGAGCAATGTGAAGAGAGAGATAGCGGGGTTTATCTCAAGGTGTCTAACTTGTCAACGAGTCAAGGCAGAGCATCAAGTGCCAAAAGGTCCATTGCAACCACTTGAAATTCTCGAATGGAAGTGGGAGCACATTACCATGGATTTTGTTACTGGTCTTCTCAAGGTTTCTCAAGGCATAGATGCGATTTGGGTCATTGTTGATAGATTGACCAAGTCTGCTCATTTCTTACCGATACGAGAAACTTATACACTTGAACGTCTTGCTAGTATGTATATAAACGAAATTATAAGATTGCATGGTATGCCAGTATCCATAGTTTCTGATCGAGACCCAAGATTCACTTCAAGATTTTGGGTTAGTTTACAAAAAGCTATGGGCACAGATTTACGATTTAGTTCGGCATATCATCCTCAAACGGATGGGCAGTCGGAAAGTACTATTCAAATTCTTGAAGATTTATTAAGACTCTGTATCCTTGACTTCAAGGGAAGTTGGGACAAGTTCTTACCATTGGTGGAGTTTTCCTACAACAACAGTTATCAAGCAAGTATTGGCATGGCTCCATTTGAGACGTTGTATGGAAGAAAGTGTCGTTCTCCAGTATGCTGGGATGAGGTGGGTAAGGAAACGTTGTTGGGACCAAAAAAGATTCAAACGATCCGACAACGTATAAAAACCTCACAAGATCGACAAAAGAGTTATGTTGATCTTCGTCGAAAAGACGTGGAATTCAATATTGGAGATCATGTGTTGTTACGTGTTGCTCCATGGAAAGGAGTTACGAGATTTGGAAATAGAGGAAAGCTCAATCCCCGATTCATTTGCCCATTTATAATCCTCGAACGAGTAGGAACTGTGGCCTATAGACTCGCTTACCGCCAAGTATGTCTCGTGTTCATAACGTTTTCCACATATCTATGTTACGTAAATATGTGAAAGACCCAAACCACATTATTGAATTAGAACCAGACGAGATAGAGGAAGATTTAACGTATGAAGAGTTACCTGTTAAAATCTTGGATAAGAAGGATCATATTCTACGCTCCAAGGTTATACCTCAAGTCAAAGTTTTATGGAGAAACCACAATGTGGAAGAAATGACCTGGGAGTTAGAATCTGAGATGAAGTCAAGATATCCTCACCTCTTCGATATACCAGGTACGTACCCTAATTTTGAGGACGAAATTTCATAAGAAGGGGAGGTTGTAAGACCCCAACTTTTATGAATAAAGATTAATTTCTCTCGAAATATATTTTTGAATATTATGGTGTGGATTTGATATAATGTTATAGTTGTGGGTAATATTTATAAATTTTGCAAAGTAAGCAAGTGGTTATATAATATTCGATTGGTGGGGAATATTCGCTTTTAACGAGGGAATATTAAATGACGACGGCAAGACAATCATTAGTGGAACCCACAATGTAAGTATTGTCGTAGTTAGAAAATGACATAATTATCTTTTTTAAAAATAACGGCGAAAGTTTTACCGTTAAACCGTTGAACTACCCTAGTAAAAAGTACGATGTCTGGTCGTGGTTGCGTGATTGCATAGTAGCACACGGTATTGATTATTGATGCTTAAGTGAGAAGGCACTCAATTATACTCAATTATTGCTACAGTAATTGCTACATCATATCTCTCATATTATTGATTCAATTATTGTCACAGTATCATCTGCATAATATGTTATATTATTAAATTAATAATTGAGACGACAAAGTTATTTATATTATTAAATTTTAATATTTACAATGTCTAGAAGTTCTATCAAGGAGAGGTTTGGTCATCTAATTGTGCGCCAATAAGGAGAAATCCTTATCGGAAAGCCCCCTCTTTCCTGGGAACGACCTGGTTGTTAAATATTGTGAGTTATAATATTAATGATGAATAAGTTCATGTTGATTAAAGATGAAATTGATAGTTCCATTGTGTTGGAATTATTTGTTTTAGTGGAAATTTACATTTATTTCGATATTAATTGATGTCTGGGGGTTATATTGATAAATTGGGTAATTAATCGGATAAATGAGCAATTAATTGCTACTAATTCATATGCTTATATAACTATTTGTTCACATATGTGTACTATTGAATCATATTCATGTACTATTAGGGGAGTTAGTGCAAGATTGATAATACTTGCATGACTAAGTTAAAAATGGAGGTATAGATGGAGGTACTATACTGTAATTCGTATTTTCACATGATTATAACTATTGATTCACATGATTAAACTATTGATTCACATTATTTACTATTAGGGGAGGTGGTGCAAGTTTGATAATACTTGCAGGACTAAATTAAAAATGAAAGAAAAGTTGGAGGTATTGTACTGTAATATTTTGAGCCCCAAAACGTGCAATTATCGAAACTATATTTTTCTATAAATAGAAGTTCATTCTTCCTTCATTTCTCACCAATTCACTAAAGCTATAGAGCAATTATTATAGAGAGAAATTATAGAGAGAAAGAAGAAGAGAAGTCTGCTACCTCTCTACTCCAGTATCCAGTTTCTTTCTAAGGTAAGGGGTATTATTTCTTTCATATTCATGAAGAGAGATTTTGTTATTCCATTCTTTATTATTCTGATGGAATATCCTGTCTGTGCGGATTACACTAGACATGGTTTCATTCTTTTTTATTATGTTGGAATAACCTGTCTGTGCGGTTTATCACATGCATGGTGAATTCTTTGTAATCCATTCTTTATTATTCTGTAGGAATATCCATGCATCTTGGATTACGCTAGACACAGTTCCATTCTTTATTATTACATTCAATAACTCCGTCTGCATGCGGTCATCGCATGATGAATTCTTCTATTATTCCATTTTTTATTATTATGTTGGAATATCCTGTCTATGCGGATTACGCATGATCTGATTCCATTCTTTATTATTCTATTGGAATAACCTGTCTATGTGAATTATCATATAAAATCCCAAATTTTACGAATAAAGATTTAATTTTCTCGAAATATTTTTTTGAATATTATGGTGTGGATTTGAGATAATGTTATAGTTGTGGGTAGTATTTATAAATTTTGCAAATTATGCAAGTTGTTGTATTATATTCGATTGGTCGGGGAAAATTCATTTTAACAGAGAATATTAGAGTACAACCAAGACAATCATTAGTGGACCCATAAATTTAATTATTATCGGATTTAGAAAATGACAAAAATATTTTATGAAAATAACGGTGGAAGTTTTACCGTTAACTGTTGAAACACCCGGTGTTAAAAGTACAGTAATACGCGTGGTTGCATAGTAGCACACAATTTTGATTACGTGAGAAGTCACTTAGTTTTGTTCAATTATTGCTATAGTAATGGTTGCATAGTATCTCACGTTATTTGATTCAATTATTGTTGATTTTTTATATATTATTAAATCAATAGTTGAGATAACAAAGTTATTAATATTATTATTTGTAATATTAACGATGTCTAGAAGTTCTGCCAAGGAGAGGTTTGTTCACCTAATTGCGCGTCAATAGGGAGAAATCCTTATTGGAAAGCCCCCTCTTTCCTGGGAACGACTTGGTCGATTAATATTGTGAATTACAATAAAGGTGATAAGTTTTATTTTATTATTATTATAAATGTAATAAAACAGAAAACTTTTTATATAAAATAGAATATTTTTATAAAGTTATTCGTTTTATTAGACTATAAATAGAATATATAATATTCCATTATGCATAGTGTTTGTATAATTACTGCGTAGTATTTGCATAGTAAAATATTTTTATATAAAACAAAATACTTTTATAAAGTTATTCGTTTTATTATTTTATTAGACTATAAATAGAATATATAATATTCTATTATGCATAGTGTTTCGCATAAGACTGCATAGTGTTTGCATAGTAAATTTTTTATATAAAATGCAAATACTTTTATAAAGTTATTCGTTTTATTAGATTATAAATAGAATATATTATATTTTATTTAAAAGATTTTGTTTTATTAGAATATTTTATTAATACTTTATAGTAAATTAATATGTAATCATCTGCTTTAAAAGTAAATCAATCTGGACCGCTTCATGAATTAGTTATTATTCAGGTCCATTCTCCTATAAATGTAAGCTCATTCCTTCATTATTTCTTACGAATTCATCGAAACTCTAAAGAGAGAAACTATAGAGAGAAAGAAGAAAAGTATTCGCTACTTCACTACTCCTATATCCAGCTTTCTTCTAAGGTAAGGGATATTATTTGTTGTACTCGTAAGGATATTATTTGTTGTACTCGTAAGGGGTATTATTTCTTTTGTATTCATGAAGAGAACTTCATTATTCCATTCTTTATTATTACGTTGGAATAACTCGTATATATGTGACTACCCTATACTTGGTGAAATTATTCTCATTATTCCATTCTTTATTATTATGATGGAATAACTTTTATCTATCTGAAGTACCGCATACATGGTGAAATTCTTCATTATTCAATTCTTTATTATTATGTTGGAATAACTTTTATACATGCTGAAGTACCGCATACATGGTGAAATTCTTCATTATTCCATTCTCTATTATTATGTTGGAATAACTCTATCTATCTGAAGTCCGCATACATGGTGAAATTCTTCATTATTCCATTCTTTATTATTCTCATTGGAATAACTCATGATATCTGCGACTACCCTATACTTGATAAAATTCTTACATTATTCTATTCTTTATTATTATGTTGGAATAACTTTGTCATGTGAAGTACCGCATACATGGTGAAATTCTTCTTTAATTCCATTCTTTATTATTATGTTGGAATAACTTTTCTACATCTGATATCGCATACACGGTGAAATTCTTCCATTATTCCATTCTTTATTATTCATTGGAACATCCAATACTATACGCTTACGCGTGACTGGTTCCATTATTTATTATTCTGTTGGAATATCCTCGTCGTGCGCTTACATACGTGACTTGGTTCCATTATTTATTATTCTCATTGAAATATCCTCATCTGAGCGTTTAAGCACGACTGGTTCTATTATTTATTATTACGTTGAAATAACTCGTATGCATGCGATTATCGCATGCACGGTGAATTCTTCTTTTATTCCATTCTTTATTATTCTGTTGGAATAACCTGTCTATGTGGATTACCACATGCATGGTGAATGATACTTTGTATTCATTCCTTATTAAATTGTGGAAATGATCCATCTCGTGGATTACCGCACATGGCGAAAAAATCTATTTTTAGTTTCATATATTCTATTATACTCAGTTGGTTAAAGTTTTGGCTTCTATACTCCATGAAATTAGTAGAATAACCTGGATATTTACGCTTCATTTAGTATCTTTTCATGTTGACAATTTGGACGTTTTTGAGTTCAGGATAAATTAACTTATAAATCTTTAAAATTTAATTCTTGAACTTGTTTTATTGAATTATTATGTCATTGTCATCATTCTCATGTTTATATTATGTTGAAAGTCATCTGTGGCCTGTAATGCATAGATGGACTTGGTATGATTATGGCCAGGGATTATTCGGTATAACCATGACCGTAATGTTATAAATAATGTGGTAAAAGTACTCATTGGCCCGTAGTGCATTGATGGACAGTTGTTGGCATGATCATGACCATTGATGAATACACAAATATCCTTGGCCCGTAATGCATAGATAATTTGTGGTTGTGATACTAATGAATATCCTTGGCCGTAGTGCAGGGATGATGTGGTTTATTTATTAAGCTGAGTCTCAGCAATAAAAGTGATGAAAAACCTTTTAAAACATAGAAGATAGTAGATTTTATTCTCTACTTGACTCTTTTAATGGATTGCTTGTTCCGTTGCAGTTAAACTTGATGTTTGTTATATTGTACCAGTTTAACACTATTGAAGGCTAAGGATAATTTATTCTGCATTATCTTAGTCATAATATTTCTTACTGGTCTAGTTGAGCTCACCTTTTTGCTTTCATTGTTCTCTTCAGGAAATGAGAACGTAGCAGGAATTAGTCGGGGAACGGAGTGACGGTCCAGATGATAGCATTAGTAGTCCTCACTATTCTGTTAAATAGTGTGACAATAAATGTAATTAGGACTCCATTGAGTGTGGATATTGTCAAGATGACAATATTCTTATTAAAACTCTTAGATTATGTATTGTCGTATTTTACACGACTGTTGTATAATTAAGTTGCATTTGAATTATGTCATTGTCATCATTTGAATTTTGAAATAGTGTGTTAATAAATGTATTGAGGACTTATTTTGAGTTTGAATACTGTCTAGAAGACAATATTTGTATTAAAACTCACAGCTCATGTTGTATATTTAAGATTGTATTTGTATTTTGTACCATATATTTGGCGACTCAGAGTAGGTGATGTACACCTATTTTGGGGGCGTCACGGTTGGTATCAAAGCTTAGGGATATGATCCCTGGCTGAGATGTGAGACAAGAACTAGGGGGGGAGAGACGGGGAATTCCTTCGCTAGTATGACCTACCTAAGTTTATTTGATATTTAATTGGTCGGTCAGAGTATGGGGATAATATGTGATATGTTAATTAACCCTTGTTTTGTGGCAGTATTTGAAAATGACATCCGAGAATGTTGAGAATATCAATGGAGCACAGGAGACCGTTGAGTCTCCACAGATCAATAATCAGGATAATGTGCATCAAGAAGGCGACAATCCTCATGCAAACAACAACACTGACCAAATGATGAACGATGAGATGTTCAGAGGCTTTGTGAAATTCATGCAACATTAGGCAAGAGCGGCTCCTGTCCAAAATGAAGGTGGAAACACTGGCAACTCTCGGACGGTCACCGCTAAGCAGTTCAAGGAACTGGGACCACCAGAGTTTTTTGGAGAGCCAAAACCACTTAAGGCGGAGACATGGATAAAACAGATCTGCAAGATATTTGATGTCTTGGGATGCTCCGAGGAGCAAAAGGTTCCCTTTGCCACCTTCATGTTGCGAGCAGAGGCAAATTATTGGTGAGAATCTGTAAAACGTACCCAGCCTAACGCACTCAAGATGTCTTGGGAGAAGTTTCAAGAATTGTTCAACGACAAGTACTTTCCTGAAAGTATTCGTCACATAAAGGAGGTAGAATTCATCAATATGGAGCAAAACAATATGACCGTGTCGCAGTACGAGGCTATGTTTGCGAAGTTATCCCAGTTTGCATCAAATTTGGTCGATAATGAGGAGAGAATGACGCAAATGTTTCTGCGAGGTTTGAAACCCGAAATACGTCAATACCTCATTTCTCACAAACATTGTTTATATTCAGATATTGTGAATAGGGATCAGTTATTGGAGCGCAATAATGAGTCAGCACAACCAAAAGGCAACGACCAACAACACGATAAATAATCATACCGGTGGCAACGGCCATCGGAACAATGATAACCATCGTGGGGGAAATTATCATGCCAAGAATGGTAACCACTTTAGTGGTAATCATGGCCAAGATAATAGAAGTGGAAAATTTAAGAAGAGAAGATTTAACGATGATGGAAAGACAGCAGCACCAACACCCGTTTCCAAGGAAGGAGAACGACCACCAATTGTACGCTTCAAATGCGGAGGGGAGGGACATATCAGTCCAAACTGCGTGATGCAGTCCAAAGCATGTTTCAATTGCGGAAGAGAGGGTCACCTAGCTCGATTTTGTCGTATAGTGAAGTCAAGTCCAGCTGGGATAGTGATGCCAAAGGATGTCTCAGACAAGTCAAAGCTGGTAGTTTAAGTGAGAGCATTTGTCAAGGAACTCGAACAAAGTTGTCACGGGTAAGTTATTCATAAATTCTTGCGAAGTCTATACCTTATTAGATAGCGGTTCTACCCATTCCTTTATTTCTCCTACTTGCGCTCAACGTTTAAATTTGACTTCAGAGAAATTAGACTTTGACTTATCTGTTGAAACTCCATTGGGAGAAACCTTCATTACATCCACGGTTTAAAAGTCTTGTTTGATTCAAATCGGTAACCGCACGTTACCTGCCGATCTTATTTCTTTGAAAATACTTGCCTTTGATGTGATTTTAGGAATCGATTGGTTAACTACTCATCAAGCTTTTTGTAAGGTTGTTAGCTTTCGTAATTCTAACCAACCTGTTATGCGAATTCAAGCAACCAAACCACTAAAGTCAATCATTATCATATCAAGTCATAAATAAAGAGCCTTGAGCCTTTCGTTGGTGACTTCCTTGTGTGGAATGCACCGAAGCCAGACTTTCTGTAGGCGACATCGTGAATGACGATGACAATTTGATAGGTATCAATGTGACGTGTTATCCAAGTCTTGGATGAGAGTGACAGTTTTGAATGATATTTCTATTGTTAATAAATTTCCTGACGTATTCTTGAAGACTTCTTAGCCTACCCCTAGAGCGTGAAATCAAATTTTGTATTGACCCCAGTACAAAACCCATTTCTAAAACCCTAAAATATTTTCTTCACCCAAAACGAACGTGTAATGTGCCAAAGACGTTGGCTCGAGCTGTTAAAGATTACGATCGTACCATTCAATACCATCATGGAAAAGCGAACATGGTAGCTGATGCATTGAGTAGAAGATCGTATGCATTTACGAATGCGAATATACGAACCCACGTGAAGATAACGAATATACGAGTAGAATCGACTTTAATCGATAAAGTTAAAATCGCTCAAACTACACACCTGGAGCTGATGAATGTGAAGAAGAAGGTTCAAGAAGGCGTTATTCTAGAAGCAAGAGTCGATGAAAAGAGGAAATATCAACCCTCGATTTAATTGGCCCATTTGAAATCCTCGATCGAGTAGGAACTGTGGCTTATAGACTCGTTTTACCGCCAAGTATGTCGTGTGTTTATAACGTTTTTAACGTATCGATGTTTCGTAAATATGTGGACGACCCGAACCACATTATTAATTTAGAACAGGATGAGATAGCGGATAATTTAACGTATGAAGATGTACTTGTTAAAATCTTGAAATATATTTTACGCTCAAAGGTGATACCTCAAGAGTTAGAATCTGACGAAGTGTCCTCATTTGTTGTTCATACCCGATTCACGTCACGTAAATTTCGAGGAAATTTCATAAAGAGGGAGATTGTAAAATCCCAAATTTTACTGAATAAAGATTTAATTTTCTCGAAATATTTTTTTGAATATTATGGTGTGGATTTGAGATAATATTATAGTTGTGGGTAGTATTTATAAATAACGTGAGATACTATGTGTGACGCCCCCAAAATAGGTATACATCACCCATTCTGAGTTGTCAATACATGGTACAGAAACAACTACAACTTTATTATTACAACAGTAAAACTGTGAGTTTGAATACAAATATTATCTTCTAGACAATATCTATACTCAAATAAATCCTCATCACATTTATTGACACATTATTTTACAAAAATGGTGAGGACTACTAAACAACTCTCTCTAGAACCTTCATTCCATACCCCCACTCGCTATTTTTAATATATTCTCGCATCCTGAGAAGAAAAATGGAACAAAAAGGAAAAGGGTGAGCTCAACTAGCCCAGTAAAGAATATTATGACTAAGATAATATACAACAAATTATCGTTAGTCTTCAACAGGGAAAAATCTAATAGAATACAATAGACAACAAGTTTTAAATCAATATTCGCAGCGGAAATAATAATTCATTAGAAGAGTTAAGTAGATAATGCAAACTACTATCTTCTATGTATGAATTTAAAAGTTCATCATCTATCTTTTATCCCTGTAACATCAATCAATATATATCTGGAATCAAATATTCATCTTTGCACTACGTGCCAAAGATATTCATCGATTAATCATGTTCATCTAAACACTGCTCATCTTTGCACTACGGGCCAAAGATATTCATCGAAATCATTCATCTTTGCACTTCTTACCAAAGATATTCAATAATATCATCATTTAAGATGAGGATGATGAAAAATATTTTAAAGAAACGAATCCGATTGAAACAAAATGACAAGGATTAAGGATTAAGGATTCGTACTTTGTTTTTATCCATGTCCAACAATACCTCAAAAATAATCATAGTGGTGTAAAATTCAAGAATGATCAAAACATGGATACAATCAAAGCTAGTATCCGAATAGATATTTTGGACGAAAAGGAAAATTTTCATTTTTCGATGAATAGTAGTCGTATTCATGAATAAGATCAGATATCGTGAATAGTCTTGCCGTATCACGTGAATAAGAACTCCAAACTATAAGTTCCAAATTTGATTAAAAGTTCAGATCAATACTTGACATAATGATATTAGAATAAATAATATCATTAAAAAAAAATATCCCTTACCTCGAAAGATCGAGACTTACAAATTTGAAACAGGATATAAAGCTATGACTTGAACTTGCAACCGTAAGCAATACTCAAAATATACTCAAAATACTCACAAGAATAAACCGATAATATAGAGAGAAAACTTGATTTACGGTGTAATTTTCAATTCTAACCCAAGACCCTATTTATATGAAAATGCTTAGAACACCAAAGCGAAAATTTAATATAATATTAATATATAAATTAAATTTTCTCGCCAACCTTCCAAGAACTGAATTCACTCATTCAACACACATGTGTAACACACCATAATGAAAAAAAAAATTGTTATTTAAAATATTTTAAACTTCCAAAAATTAATTATTTCGGAGCTTCAGAACTTCAATAATTCGCAATAAATAGGCCTTTTATCGTAAAAATTCAAACTCATTACTTTTTATAGGAAATTCAATTCTCTACAACTTTACGAGAAGAAAGTTTTTCCAAATTCCAAGCGAAATTGATCAAATCCACAAGCAGAAGCGATTTTACAAAGCTATAATCAAATTTCAGTCAAGAAATGGGGTCCACCGACACATAAAACATGCTTTAAATATTTTTGATAACAAAAATACTCCTCCTCCACATATACTCATATATCCCACATTCATCGTAAAAATATCATCATTATTATATTATTAAAATATAATAATATATTTAAATAATTATTTTATCAAAAATAAATAAAATTTCAATTTTCAACAATTGTCACATTAAAAATTTTCTCCATCTATATCCATATAAAATCAATATTTTCCTCATCATATGAATCAATAATTAATTATTCACAAATAATATTACGAATCACAATATTGACAACCGGGTAGTTCAAAGAAGAGGGGCTTTCCAATAAGAATTTCTCTCTACTTGGCGCGCATGATTAGGTGACCAAACCTCTCCTTGATGCGAACTTTCTAGACATTACCAATAATGTTATCTAATAATATTATTAGGATAATATGAATTATTGCTTCGATAATGAAAAATCTTGTGTAATGACAATTATTGAAACAACAAAGAATATAAAATATCAACGCAAAGAATTATTAAATCAATAAAATCTTTGAGCAAGAATTTCAGTAACCATTATTGAGTAGTGCCTTCTTTACGTAAGAATCAATAATTGGTGCAATACCGTGTCTTCTTGTGTTTTAACCGCCGAGTATTTTTAACGATTATTAATTGGTAATAACTACTGCCAAGTTATTTTTAAACAACTTATATTTATCGTTTTCTTCATCCAATCGCTTTCCGTTATGGGGCCCACAAAAGATCACGCTATGGTCATTGCGAATATTCCCAAACGGCAAGAATATTCCACGACCAAACGAATATTCCCAAACAACAATGAATATTTTATAACCACCGCTTATTTTGAAATATTTATGTATTTTACCCATAACTATCCACATTAATCAAATCAACCCTTACTATTTCAAAATAATAAATAGAAAAATTAAATTTCATTAATAATAAGTTGGGGTCTTACTGACCTCCCTCCTTGTGAAATTTAGTCCTCGAAATTGACGTACGTACTGGTGTTTCGAAAAGGTGAGGATACCTCGCTTTCATTTTTGTTTCCAATTCCCGTGTCATTTCCTCTATAAAGATGATTCCTCCACAAAACTTTAACTTGTGGTATGACCTTTCTTGGCGTAGGGACATGCTCCTTCCTATCCAAGATCTTGACAGTACCTCCTCATACGTTAAGTCTTGGCTATCTCGTCCGGTTCTAACTCTATAACGTGGTTCGGGTCTTTCACATATTTACGAAAATGCGAGATATGTGAAACACATTATGAACACGAGACATACTCAGAGGTAACGCGAGTCTATAGGCTACATTTCCTACTCGGTCAAGAATTTGAAATGAACCAATAAATCATGGATTGAGCTTTCCTCTCTTCCCAAATCTTGTAACTCCCTTCCATGGAGCAACTCGCAACAATACATGATCCCCTACACTAAATTCCACGTACTAGATGCTCCGCCTTTACACGTTGACAAGTTAAACACGTTGAGATAAACATTGCAATCTCTCTCTTCATATTGTTCCACCAAAATGTATGTCGAAGATCACGATACATTTTGGTACTTCAAGGATGGATTGCAAATGGTGTATTGTGCCTCTCATCATAATCTTGTACTTCAAATCGAGTCGTTAGGGACACAAAGTGCAGGTGGACTCAAGTATTCCTTCTTCATCAATTCTCACTTACGGAATAGCACCTTCTTGTACTTTCTTCTTCATACGCATCGACTTGGGTCCGGTGGCTTGAACAACCTTAACTTTTTCTATTAAAGTTGGCTCTATCGTATACTTGACATCATTGCACTCATTCCTGCATATGATCTTCTACTCAACGCCGTCATTTACACGTTCGCTTTTCGGGATGGTATTGAATAGTGTGGTCGTAGTTTTTCAATAGCTCGAGCCAACGTCATTGCCGTATGTTGAGTTCTTTTTGAGTGAAGAAATATTTAAGGCTTTTATTATGCGAATATATCTCCACTTTCTCCCCATATAGATAATGCCTCCATATCTTTAAGCGCAAAAAACATTCTTGCGCTAACTCTAGATCATGAGTAGGATAATTCCTCTCATATTCTTTAAGATGTCGCGAGGCATAGGCTCGACTTTCCCACGTTGCATGAGAACACATCCTAACCCTTTGCACGAAGCATCGGCCAGAGATAACAAATCCATCCGAACCAGATGGTATTGTTAGAACAGTCTTAAAAATAAGTCTCCTCTTGAGCTCTTGGAAACTCTTCTCGCATTCCTCGTTCCATACGAATTTTATATCTTTCCGAGTCAGCTGAGTTAATGGAGTAGCGATTCGAGAAAATCCTTCCACGAATCTCCGATAATAACCATTAAGCCCGAGTTACTACGTCTTGGTCACCGACTTCGGTTGCTCCCAACTTTGTATTGCTTCAATCTTCACGGGTCCACGGATACTCCATGTTTTGACACCACATGCCCAAGAAATGCTACTTCTCGCCGAAACTCGCATTTCTTTAATTTGGCATATAGTTTGTTTTCACGAAGCCTTTGGAGTACCGAATTCAAATGGTGCTCATGATCTTCATGACTTTTGGAATATATGAGGATGTCATCAATAAAGACAACAACGAACTGATCCAAATATTCCTTGAATACTCGGTTCATCATATCCATGAAAGCCGCGGGAGCATTAGTCAATCCGAAAGACATGACTAAGAATTCATAATGCCCGTCATTTAGTTTAAAAAGGCGGTCTTTGGAATATCCTCTGTTAAATCTTGGTGATGATATCCGAATGAAGATCGATCTTTGAAAAAATTATGCCTTGCTTGCAATCGGTCAAACAAGTCATCAATACGAGGTAGAGGATACCTATTCTTGATGGTGACATGGTTCAATTCCCAATAGTCAATACAAAATCGCATACTCCCGCTTTTCTTCTTTACGAATAAAACAGGAGCACCCCAGGAGATGTACTTAAGCCGAATGAAACCGATGTCCAACAATTCCTCGTAGTTGGACCTTTAACTCCCCGAAGTTCAATAGGAGCCATTCAATATGGGGTTTTAGAAATGGGCTTTGTGCAGGGTTCAAGATCAATAAAGAATTCAACTTCACGTTAAGGGGATAGGCCAGGAAGTTCTTGAGAAATCGTCGGAAAGTCAATAACAACGGGAATATTATTCAAATTTGACGTGTCTTTATTCAAATCCATAACATGGGCTAAGAAAGCTTGACATCCGCTTTTCAATAAGCGAATAGCTTTATGATTAGATATGATGGTGATTGATTTTAATGGTTTAGTTGCTTGAATTCATACAACAGGTTGGTTAGGAATATGAAAACTATGACCTTACGAAAACAATCAATTTTGGCATGATGAGTAGTTAACCAATCAATCCCTAAAATCACATCAAAAGCAAGTATCTTTAAAGAGATAAGGTCAATAATAAAGGTGATTGTGCTGACTTGAATCAAACAAGATTTATAAGCAGTGGATGTGATGAAAGTTTCTCTAACGGAGTTTCCATAGATAGGTCAAAGTCTAATTTCTCCCGAGTCAAGTTTAAGCGTTGAGCACAAGGCGGGAGAGATAAATGAATGGGTAACACCGTTATCAAGTAAGGTATAAACTTCGCAAAAATTTATAAATAGCTTACCCGTGATCACCTCGTTTGGGTTCCTCACATTTGACCAATCACAACAAAGCTTCTTCCGAGAACCGTTGACTTTGACTTTTCTCCGAGCAGTCTTTTTTGAGTCACCGTCCCCGCTGAACTAGGTTTCGCTGCTGTCTGATCTCGAAGCGATATGTCCTTCCTTTCCACAATTATAGCATACCTTGAACTGTTGTGGGTAGTTTGGACCGATATGTCCCTCTTTCCCGCATTTATAGCATATGACCGGTGGTCGTTCTCCTCCCTTAGAACTAGTTGCCGCTGGCACTGTCGTCTTCACATGGTCGTTGTTAAATCTCCTCTTTTTAAAATCTCCTCCTAACTCGCTTCTTCTATTTTCATGGCCATGATTACCACCAGAGAGGTTACCATTTTTGTTCGTCTTTTTCTTTCTCCGCTGGTTATCGTTGTTTTGTTGACTGCTACTCCGATATTATCCTGGTTGTGGTCCCTCGGTTGACCGTACTCATTATCTTGCTCTAATAATTGAGCCTGCATTTAACATCTCGAATAGAGAAAATTTATGAGAAATGAGATATTGTCGTATCTGGGTTTCAAACCTCTCGAAACATCCGCGTCATCGTTCCTCATTCTCCACCAAATGAGATCTGAAACACGGATAACTCTGCAAACATTACCTCGTCTTTGAGACACCGTCATGTTATTCTGCTCGATCTAATAAACTCCACTTCCTTCATATAGACGAACACTTTCGTGAAAGTATTTGTCATTAAATAGTTTCTGAAATGTCTCCTAAGACATGTTGAGTCTTGGTACCGGATGGAGTACGCTTCACGACTCTCCCACCGGTGAGTCCGCCTCGCCACGGAACATAAAGGTGGCGAATGGAACCTTCTGTTCCTCCGTGCATCCCAAGACATTGAATATCTTGGTAATTTGCTTGACCCATGTTTCCGCCGTTATCGGATCTGGCTTTCCTTAAATTCGGTGGTCCCAACTCTTTGAATCGCTTGGTTTGCGTGACAACCCGTGAATTGCTATCATTTCCTCCTGTATTTTGAACACGAGTCTCCTCGTGCGATTTTGCATGAATGCAAAAAAGCTTCTAAACATCCCTTGTTCATCATCTCGCTTCGGTGGGTGTTGTTCACAAAGCGAACATTGTCGGTCTGTTGCGTTTCTCCTCATTGGTGAGTACAGCGTCTCCACGGTCTCATTTCTATTGTTAATATTCTCGATCGACATTCTCAAATCATCGCCATAAAACAAGGGTTAATTAAGGAAATCAATATATCACATAATATCCCTATATAATTGACCAACTAACAAATAAGCTTAGGTAGGACACCTTGCGCGAAGGATTTACTCGTCTCTCCCTCCTAGTTCTATTCCCCGATCTCTCGCGGAGATCATATCCCTAAGCTCGATACCAACCGTGGCGCCCCCAAAATAGTTATACATCACCCATTACGAGTTGTCAATACATGGTATGTAAAACAACTACAACTTTATTATTACAACAAGAAACTGTGAGTTTGAATACAAATATTATCTTCTGCACAATATCTATACTCAAATAAATCCTCATCACATTTATTTATACATTATTTTACAAAAATGGTGAGGACTACTAAACAACTCTCTCTCTAGAACCTTCATTCCATACCCCGATTCGTACTCGCTATATTCTCGCATCCTGAGAAGAAAAATGGAACAAAAAGGAAAAGGGTGAGCTCAACTAGCCCAGTAAAGAATATTATGACTAAGATAATATACAACAAATTATCGTTAGTCTTCAACAGGGAAAAATCTAATAGAATACAATAGACAACAAGTTTTAAATCAATATTCGCAATGAAAATAATAATTCATTAGAAGAGTTAAGTAGAGAATGCAAACTACTATCTTCTATGTATGAATTTAAAAGTTCATCGTCTCATCTTTTATCCCCAGTAACATCAATCAATATATATCATCCGAATCAAATATTCATCTTTGCACTACAGCCAAAGATATTCATCGATTAGTCATGTTCATCTAAACACTGCTCATCTTTGCACTACTGGGCCAAAGATATTCATCGAAATCATTCATCTTTGCACTACCGGCCAAAGATATTCAATAATATCATCATTTAAGGCGAGGATGATGAAAAATCATTTGTCGTTCATCAAGACAAATTCACCTAGGATGGAGGCACCAAAGTAGTCCCGGAAAAGTCAAACCGGTAGTCTGAGGAAGAAGCGTTTGTTGTGACCTCCCAGAGAGCAAGGAACCCGAATGAGGTCATCACGGGTAAGCTTATCATAAACTCTAATGAAGTCTATACTTTATTTGATACCGGTTCTACCCATTCTTTTATTTCTCCTACTTGCGCTCATCGATTAAATTTGACTACGGAGAAATTAGACTTTGACTTATCTGTGGAAACTCCGTTGGGAGAAACCTTCATTACATCCACTGTTTATAAGTCTTGTTTGGTTCAAATCGGTACCCTCACATTACCTGTCGATCTTATTTCATTAAAAATACTTGCATTTGACGTGATTCTAGGATTGATTGGTTAACTACTTATCATGCAAAAATTGATTATTTTAAAAGGTTGTTAGCTTTCATATTCCTAACCAACCTATTATGCTAATTCAAGCGACCAAACCATTAAAATCAATCACGGTCATCTCAAGCTATAAAGCTATTCGTTTATTGAACAACGGATGTCAAGCTTTCTTAGCTCATGTCACGATTTAAACAAAAATACGCCGATTTTGAACGATATTTCTATTGTTAATAAATTTCTGACGTATTCCACAAGAACTTCCCGCCTACCCCGTGGCGTGAAATTGAATTTTTATCGACCTTGAACCCTAAGTACAAAACCTATTTCCAAAGCCCCATATCGAATGGCTCTATTGAACTTCGTGGAGTTAAAGACCCAATGCAGGAATTGTTAGACATTGGCTTTATTCGTCCCTAGTACTTCTCCTTGGGGTGCTCTGTTCTATTCGTGAAGAAGAAAAGATGGGAGTATGCGACTTTGTATTGATTATCGGGAGTTGAATCATGTCACCATTAAAAATAGGTATCCATTGCCACGTATTGATGACTGTTTGACCAAATGCAAGGAGCCAAATTCTTTTCAAAGATTGATCTTCGTTCCGGATATCACCAATTGAAGATTAGAACCGCTGACATTCCAAAGACGGCTTTCAGAACTCGGTACGGGCATTATGAATTCCTAGTCATGTCCTTTGAATTGACTAATGCTCCTGCTGCCTTCATGGATATGATGAACCGAGTATTCAAGGAATATTTGGATCACTTTGTGGTCGTCTTTATTGATGACATCTTTATTTATTCCAAAAGCCGTGAAGATCATGAGCAACACTTGAGGCTGACACTCCAAAAGCTTCGTGAATATAAGCTTTATGCCAAGTTAAAGAAATGCGAGTTCTGGATTGAAGAAGTAGCATTCCTTGGGCATGCGTGGTATCAAGTCATGGAATATCTGTTGACCCAAAGAAAGATTGAAGCTATTCAAAGTGGGAACAACCTAAATCGATGATCGAAGTACGTAGCTTTCTCGGTTTAAATTTGGTTATTATCGGAGATTCGTGGAAGGATTTTCTCGAATCGCTACTCCATCGACTCAAATGACTCGGAAAGATACAAAGTTCGGTTGGAGCGAAGAATGTGAGAAGAGTTTTCAAGAACTCAAGAGGAGACTTATTTCAAAGACTTTTTCGACAATACCATCCGGCTCGGAGGGATTTGTCATCTACATGATGCTTGAGCAAAGGGTTGGGATGTGTTCTCATGCAACATGGAAAGTTATAGCTTTATGCCTCATGACAACTCAAAAGAATATGAGAGGAATTATCCTACTCATGATCTAGAGTTGGCAAGCTGTTATCTTTACTTAAAATTTGGAGGCATTACTTGTATGGGGAGAAAGTGGAGATCTTTACGGATCATAAAAGCCTCAAATATTTCTTCACTCAAAAGGAACTCAACATGTGACAATGACGTTGACTTGAACTATTGAAAGATTATGATCATACCATCCAATACCATCCCGAAAAGCGAACGTGGTAGTGGCGCATTGAGTAGAAGATCATATGCAAATCACGAGTGCGATATTGTCAACGCAGCGGCCCATTTTGTGTGACTTACAAAGGATGGAGATAGAGTTAAAGACTCGGGGACGCGTGTGATGATAAGCGAGTATCACGAGTAGAATTGACTTTAATCGATAAAGTTAAAGTCCGCTTTCAAGCTACGGACACAGGAGGCGATCGTATGAGGAAAAAAGTGCAAGAAGGTGCTATCTTAGGAAGCAAGAATCGATGAAGAAGGAATACTTGAGTCAACTCCGGACTTTGTGTTCTAACGACCACGATTTAAAGTATAATATCATGATGGAGCGCACAACACACCATTTGCAATCCATCTCAGGGAGTACCAAAATGTATCATGATATTCGTTATACATTTTGGTGGAGCAATATGAAGAGAGAGATAACATTGCTTTATCTCAAGGTGTCTAACTTGTCAACGAGTTAAAGCGGAGCACATTACCATGGATTTCGTTACCGGTCTTCCTACGGTTTCTCAAGGCATAGATGCGATTTGGGTTATTGTTGATAGATTGACCAAGTCTGCTCATTTCTTATCGATACGAGAAACTTATACACTTGAACGTCTTGCTCGTATGTACATAAATGAGATTATAAGACTCCATGGTATGCTTGGGATCCATAGTTTACGATCGAGACCCAAGATTCACTTCACGATTTTGGGTTAGTTTGCAAAAAGCTATGGGCACAGACTTTCACGATTTAGCTTCGGCATATCATCCTCGACGGACGGACGATCGGAGAGGACTATTCAAACTCTTGAAGATCTATTAAGACTCGTGTCCTTGATTTCAAGGGAAGTTGGGACAAGTTCTTACCATTGGTGGAGTTTTCCTACAACAACAGATTATCAAGCAAGTATTGGCATGGCTCCATTCGAGCGTTGTATGGAAGAAAGTGTCGCTTCTCCGGTATCTTTGGGATGAGGTGGGTGAAGCAACGTTGTTGGGACCGAGTTGTAACGTATGACTACGGAAAAGATTCAAACGATCCGACAACGTATAAAACCTCACAAAATCGATAAAAAGAGTTATCTTGATCTTCATCGAAAGGACGTGGAATTCGATATAGGAGATCATGTGTTGTTAAGGTTGCTCCATGGAAAGGAGTTACAAGATTTGGAAAGATAGGAAAACTCAATCCTCGATTCATCGGTCCATTTTAATCCTCGATCGAGTAGGAACGTGGCCTATAGACTCGCTTTTACCGCTTGCCAGTATGTCTCGTGTTCATAACGTTTTTCACATATCCATGTTACGTAAATATGTGAAAGTCCCGAACCACATTATTGAGTTAGAACCCCATGAAATAGTGGAAGATTTGACGTATGAAGAGGTTCTGTTTAAATCTTGGATAAGAAGGAACATATTCTATGCTCCAGGTTATACCTCAAGTCAAAGTTTTGTGGAGGAACCACGATGTTGAGGAAATGACTTGGGAGTTAGAATCAAATGAAATCAAAGTATCCTTACCTCTTCGACATACCGTGTACGTGCACCCTAATTTCGAGGGCAAAATTTCATAAGAAGGGAGGTTGTAAGACCCCAACTTTTATAAATAAAGATGAATTTTCTATAAATATTATTTTTGAATATTATGGAATAAATTTGATATAATGTTATAGTTGTGGGTAATATTAATAAATTTTGCAAAGTAAGCAAGTTGTTATAAAATATTCGTTTGGTTCGGGGAATATTCTTTTTGTCGGGAATATTAAATGCGACGACTCAATCATTAGTGGACCCCACAACCAAGTATTATCGTAGTTAAAAAATGACAAAATTATCTTTCTATAAAAATAACGGCAGAGGTGTTACCGTTAAAACTGTTGAACTACCCGGTAGTAAAAGTAATGCGATGTCTGGCGTAGTTGTATAGTAGCACGATATATGATTATTGATGCTTACGTGAGAAGTCACTCACCTATGCTCAATTATTGCTACGATAATTCTTTGCGATCATCATATCTCTTATATTATTGATTCAATTATTGTCACGAGATCATCTCGTATAATATGTTATAGTATTAAATCAATAATTGAGACAACAAGTTATAAATGATTAATAATTGTTGAAAGATTAAATATGTGTTGATTAAAAATAAAATGATTTGTGGTAATATTATTCAATCCTTGATGTATATAAAGAGTCATTATGAGGCGTTTGTGGTAAGTTTGATTATTTTATGGGGGGCCCATATGTCATCATCTAAGAGTCTCTTCAATCGATAGTAATTACCTTCGTCAATAGTAATTACCTTTGCGAATAGTAATTACCTTCGTCGATAGTAATTACCTTTACCAGACGTCAAACCACTTGCCGTTTCATATTACAAAGATCCGAACCACTTGTCGTTTCACATTACTGAGCGACGAACCACTTGTCGTTTCACATTCTGAAAGGCGTCGAACCACTTGTCGTTTCACATTACGAGCGTCGAACCACTTTTCTTTTCACATCACGGTCATCAAAGCCACTTGCCTTTTCACACGGCGGTCTTAAGCTAGAAATCTTCTATAAATAGAGGCTAGTGCTTCATTATTTTTCACGAATTCATTCAAGCTATAGAGAGAGAAAGTATAGAGAGAATAAGAGAGAAAGAAGAAGAGTATTTTGTTACTACACTGTTGCAGTATTCAATCTCCTACCAAAAGTAAGGGGTGTTATTCTTTCTTATTCATGAAGAGAACTGTTGTTATTCCATTGCTTATTATTCTGTTGGAATAACCTGTATACGTGGTTTACCCTATACTTGGTGACATTCTTCTATTATTCATTGGAACATCCTCATGCATGTGTTTTTACAGGACTGGTTCCGCTTTTATTATTATTCTATTGGAACATCACATGCATGTGTTTTACACACCCGACTGGTTCCGTCTTTTATTATTATTACATTGGAACATCCATGCGTGTGTTTTACGCCGGACCGGTTCCATTCTTTATTATTACATTGGAATATCACATGCATGCGTTTCTGGCGGGACACAGTTCCATTCTTTATTATTCTGTTGGAATATCCTCATGCATGCGTTTTACGCCGGACACAGTTTCGTTATTTATTATTACATTGGAATAACTTTTGCTGTCTTTCTCTATCGCATGCATGGTGATTTCTTTTGTTATTCCATTCTATATTATACTCGGTTGGTTAAAACTTTGACTTCTATACTCCATGAAATTAGTGGAATATCCTTGATATTTGCGCTTCATCCAGTATCCTTTCATGGAAATATTCTTCTCAGTATTCTTGAATATTACTCTACAAAGCAGTATCATGTTGACATTTTGGATGTTATTGGTTCCTAGATAAATTAATTCTTGAAGTTGTTTTATTGAATTCTTATATCATTATCATCATCCTCATGTTTATATTATGTTGAAAGTCATCGTGGCTGTAGTGCGTAGATGGACTTGGTATGATTATGACCGAGAGACTATTCGGTGTAATCATGGCCGTAATGTTACAAATGATGTGGTAAAAATCCTCGGTGGCCTGTGTAGTGCATTGATGGATGGACGATTGTTGGCATGATCATGACCATTAATGAATACACAAATATTCTTGACCAGTAGTGTATGAATAATTGTGGTCGTGATACTAAAGAATATCCTTGGCTAGTAGTGCGGGGGTGATTCGATGATGTGGAATATTTATTAAAAGTGAGTCTCAAATATAACGATGATGAAAAACCTTTTAAATCATAAAAGATAGTAGATTTTATTTTCTACTTGACTCTTTTAATGGATTATTTGTTTCATTGTAGTTAAACTTGATGTTCATTATATTTTATCGGTTTAACACTGTTTGTAGGCTAATGATAATTTATTACGCATTATCTTAGTCATAATATTTCTTCTTGAGCTAGTTGAGCTCACCCTTTCTTTCACCTTTTTTCTCTTGAAAAATGAGAATATAGGCTTTGACGAGTCGGAGAAGCGGAGTAATGGTCCAGAGGATAGCATTAGTAGTCCTCACTATTCTGTGAAATAGTGTGATAATAATTGTAATGAGGACTCCTTTTGAGTTTGTATAATCTCTAGCAAACAATATTTGTATTTAAACTCACAGTTTATGTCGTATTGTATACGACAGTTATATTAGTAAGTTGTATTAAAATTCTGTACCATGTATCTGACTACCCAAGATGGGTGATGTATACCTAATTTTGTGGGCGTCACAATTTGCGTATTTTACCCATAACTATCCACATTAATCAAATCAACCCTTACTATTTCAAAATAATAAATAGAGAAAATTAAATTTCATTAATAATAAGTTGGGGTCTTACACTATCGGCAATTCAATTATGTAAATGATAATTGAACAAAAGCGGTGACTTCTCACGTAAGCATCAATAATCAATACTGTGTCCTACTATGCAACCACGCGTATTACTCTACTTTTACTACCGAGTAGTTCAATAATTTTAAAGGTAAAACTTCCGCCGTTATTTTCATAAAAATATTTTTGTTGTTTTCTCAATCCGACAATAATTTCGTTGTGGGGTCCACCAACGATTGTACCGTCGTACGGATATTCCCCGACAAAAAGAATATTTTATATCAAATTGCTTACTTTGCAAAATTTTCACATATTACCCTTAACTTTAAACTTCTATCAATTTAACTATTTACCAAAATAGAAAAATTGAATACTTTTATTTCATAAAATTTGGGGTCTCACAATCTCCCCTCCTTATGAAATTTCGCCCTCAAAATTTACGTACATACCTGATATTCGAAGAGATGAGAATACCTTGCTTTCTTTTCGGATTGTACCTTCTCAGTTATATCTTTTGTAACATGATTTTTTCATTGCTCATTTCCTGTATTTTAGATATCATTCTAGAATATCTCATCAAAACAAAGGTTAATTGACATATCATATATTGTCAACTTATCAAGTAAAAATTTCGGCTTAGGTAAGTCACACACTAGCGAAGTATATTACTCGTCTCTCCCTTCCTAGTTCTAGACTCATATCTCTGCCAGCGACCATATTCCTAAGCTCGATACCATTTGTGGCGCCCCAAAATAGGTATACATCACCTATTACGAGTGCATGAGATATCACACTATAAAAATCAAATATAAACTTCATTTATACAACTGTTGAACTGTCATATAGAATACGACCACAGTTAACTGTGAGTTTTAATACAAATGTATATAACTCTCATGGTGCCTCGACCACAACCTTACAATGATACTTTACATAAAAGTATAGTCAAAAACTGTTTTAGAAATTAAAATCTTTGAGAAGTGCTCAAGGAAACCTTCGTACATGGGAGGCCATGCGTCTAGGTTATGATAGATATCATATGTCCACAGAATTATTCTTGGTTGACCCAATAGACCCCAAGAAAAATGAGAAGATTACTATCATCTTCTTTTCAATGGTGAGTCTTCTCTTGACATATAAATATCTCCACTGTCACCAAGTGAAAATTATATTTCAAATAAACTCCAAGATCATATAGGTAGTGCTCGTAGATATACTCAGCAAGTGGATGTGCACAACCTTATTTTATGATAACACGAGGTTGTATGTCATTAGACATCTTGTATGATAGTGGCAAAACACCCTTCCAAAGTTGGGTTCACCTCACCCTATTCGGTTCACCAAAATTAAATATCAAATGATGTATACAATACGACACACTTATCTAAAGTTCTCAATAAATTTATTTTCATACTATTTAGGGAGAACCTCAAATACTATAGACCACCGCTCTATTCCCCTTCCATCCCCGCTCGACCCATACACTTTTATTACACGAAAGAAATTGTGAAGCAAAAAGGGTGAGCCTGAACTAATCGATAAAGAATATCATGACTAAAGATAATTTACATCATCAATAGCCTTCATCGAAATAAATCGAGATTTAGAACATATGGTAGATGATAAAACTTTTCAACCATAGTTGCGTGAACGAAGCGATCCATTAGAAGAGTCAAATAGACCATCAGATTTATTATCTTCTATATGTTAAAAGTCCACCGATAATGTTTTATCCCTGTAACATCAATTAAGAATTCCTGTCCACAACCATATGAATAACTCATAATCATAATTGTGATTATAAATTCCTCTTCGCACCCAGGACGAAGATAATTTTCATCACCTATCTTCACCTGAAACATCAAAAATCATGGTTATACCAATTCATAATTTTTGCTCATAATCATACTAATAAATTCATCTTTGCACTACGGCCAAAGATATTCATTAACGATTCATCTTTGCACTACAGGCCAAAGACATACAACTATATTTTAGAAGAGTCAAGTAGAGCATGATATCTACTGTCTTTTACGAATTAAAAGTTTATTATCAATATTTTATCGCTGAGACTCAGCTTTAATAAATAATCCACATCATCTAATCACCCCTGCACTACGGTTAAGGATATTCATTAATATCATATCCATGAATTAATATTTCATTGCTGAGACTCAGCTCAATAATTAATCCACATCATCGAATCATCCCTGCACTACAGGCCAAGGATATTCGTTAATATCACAACCACAAATTATCTATACTTCACGGGCCAAAGATAATCGTGTTTTCATCAACCAGTCTGATCATGCCATAAAACAATTCATCTTTGAACCCTTGGGCGAAGAAAATCCATAGCTATAATCATACAAAAAGCTATCCATCAATGCACTACTGACCATGAGGACTTTTACCACATCATTTGTAACATTACGGTTAATGATTATCTTAGAATAATCCTCGGTCATAATCATACCAAGTCCATCTACTGCACAACAGCCACATATGACTTTCATCATAATATAATCATGAGAATAATGACATGATATAAAGAATCAATCAAATGAGATAAATGATAACTATTAAACATTTATAATACAATTTATCAACCGTTCAATAATAATCAAATGTTATTAATCACTTAATAATCTCATAATCTAATATCATTAATATTATAACAATATTTTAATCATTTCTTAAACTTATAAACAATTTATTTCAATTGTTTACACTTTATCAAATAATGCATTTAATCATTCAAAAATGTCATACTCATAAGATTTCATCATCAATGATCAAATCCCTCATCAAAAATCTGCATATACCCTATATAGGATTCCCAAGCCATAAAATCCTATTTTTCAATTTTATTACTTCACATAATATATTTAATTCATTTACTCATATCTAGTTCATTTTCATGAAAAATACTAAATCAGTCCCAAAAATATTTCTTTTCTGGGATTTAGCAGAATATAGTCCCATATTGAACATATATTTTTCTCAGAATTTTTAAAATTCATTTACTATTTTTCATATGGCTAAAACTGCCGAATATTTAGACATTTATCATAAATTATACTTTTGACCAAAAATTCTGAAATTTATAGGATATACTCCTGTTATATACATGTACTCCCAATAAAAATTTCACCAATTTTGGAACTAACCACAAGGAGTTATAAGGGTTTACTTTTAAAATAGTCTTTTCCTATAAAATTCATAACTCCTAATTTATACATCCAAAAATTGCCATTTTTGGACACAATCTAAAAAACTCATCAAATTATCATTTCAATTTTTTCCAGAATTTTTGAGGGTCAGAAAAATTACGAAACTGCCTCTGGCAGAAACCCCTTTTGAATGAAAATACTATTCATATGAATACGAAGGATCATTCACCATGCATGCGGTAATCCACATAGACAGGTTATTCCAACAGAATAATAAAGAATGGAATAACAGAAGAATTCACCATGAATGCGATAGACCCATGCAGACGAGTTATTCCCAATAGAATAATAAAGAATGGAATAACAACGAATTCACCATAAATGCGATAGAATCGCATGCAGACGAGTTATTCCAACGAATAATAAAGAATGGAACTAGGTCATGCGTAAATGCGTAAGCATACGCATATGATATTAAAGATATTCCGGCGAAATAATAAAGAATGGAACTAGGTCATGCGTAAACGCATGTGATATATTAAAGAATAATAAAGAATAATAATGAAAGAATTTCACCATGTATACGGTGATCGCATGATACAAAGTTATTCCAATAGATTAATAAGGAATGGAATAACAATAGCTATCTTCATGAATACAAAAGAAATAATACCCTTACGAGTACAACAAATAATATCCCTTACCTTAGAAAAGAAACTGGATATAGGAGTAGTGAAGTAGCGAATACTTTTCTTCTTTCTCTCTCTATAGTTTCTCTCTAGAGTTTCAATTGAATTAAGTAAGAAATAATGAAGGAATGAGCTTCTATTTATAGGAGAATGGACTGAATAGTAACTAATTCATGAAACGGTCCAGATTGATTTACTTTTAAATGGATGGTCCATATTAATTTACTATGCAGTATTAATAAAATATTCTAATAAAATAAAATCTTTTAAATAAAATATAATATATTCTATTCTATTTATAATTTAATAAAACGAATAACTTTATAAAAGTATTATGTTTTATATAAAAAGATTTTTATATACAAATACTATCAGTCTTATACAAACATCATATGCATAATAGAATATTATATATTACATTTATAGTCTAATAAAACGAATAACTTTATAAAAGTATTACGGTTTATATAAAAAGATTTTACTATAAACACTATGCATAATAGAATATAATATATTCTATTTATAATATAATAAAACAAATAACTTTATAAAAGTATTACATTTTATATAAAAATATTTTACTATCTGCAAACACTATGCATAATAAAATATAATATATTATATTTTTAAAATCAAATAAAATAAAACTTTATAAAAAGTATTACATTTTATATAAAAAAAAATTGTTTTATTACATTTATAATAATAATAAAACAAACTTTATCACCATTATTATAATTCACAATACTAATCGACCGTGTTAGTTCCCGGAAAGAGGGGCTTTCAATAAGGATTTCTCCTATTGGCGCCTTGATTAGGTGACCAAACCTCTCATTGACGAACTTACAGACATCATTAATATTGTAAATAATAATATTAATAATTTCGTCATCTTAATTATTGATTTAATAATATATAAAATATCGACAATAATTGAATCAAATAACGTGAGATCTTATCGCAAATTCTTGTGAGCAATAATTGAACAAAACCGAGTGACTTCTCACATAAGCATCAATAATCAATACTGGTGTGCTACTACTTTGCACGCCAGAGCGTATTCTTTATACTTTACTACCGAATAGTTCAGCAGCTTTTAACGGTAAAACTTCCGCCGTTATTTTTATAAAAATATTTTTGTTGTTTTCTTAATCCGACAATAATTCCGTTGTGGGGTCCACCAACGATTGTACCGTCGTACGGATATTCTCCGATAAAAAAAAATATTTTATATCAACTTGCTTACTTTGCAAAATTTTCACATATTACCCTTAACTTTAAACTTTTATCAATTTAATTATTTACCAAAATAGAAAAATTGAATACTTTTATTTCATAAAATTCGGGGTCTCACATAAGTTGTATTTAAATTTTGTACCATGTATTTGACGACTCAAGATGAGTGATGTAAACCTATTTTGGGGGCGTCACAGAGTTAATCAACTCATTTGACATTAATCAGTTGTGTTAATTTTTTATATATATTTGTTTGAGTTAATTAGTTGTGAATGATTAAATACATGTATAATATTACTTGTTTAAATAAAAATGATAAATTTTTAAAAAATTCAGTCAGTTATTCCATAAAAGGTATCAAGTACAATGGGATAAATATTACTTAGTTTTGCCAAATATAATTTATATGTTTAAAAGTTTATTGGGTTTTTGGTAACTAAATCTTTTTTAATTTTAAAATAAAAAAATTATATTTGGTAATCTTTGTATCAATATTTAATTTTAATAATTTAACATATAATAATTATTTATAAGAATTTATACAGATTTAATAAGTCAGAATAAGTATTTATACAAATTTTATACTAATAAAATAAGTCAGACTGTATTTCTATACGGTGAAATCGTATACAGAAACCTGTCTGGCCGAAAAATTAGATATTTCGGCCAATTTAGCTGGATTATGAAATTAGAGGCTACATTGTATGCAATTAGGTACTTTATACAGTAAATAATAAATCCAAAATTTTTAGGGGTCGAATCATAAATATGATGATACTTGATGTCTTGAAAGTGTATTTAGCCCTATTTTATTTGATAATAAAATGACTTTGATATCATTAATAAAAAGAATGAAATGACAAAGATGTCAATTATAAAATTAATACTAACTTTTAAAAAAATAATTTAAAATATTTTTAAATTTAAAATTGACATAATTTATTTAAATTTAAAAATAATAAATCTTATACCCAACATTATTTATTAAATAATTTATAATTATATTGATATAAATTAAATAAATAAATTTATAATATATTTAGTAATTTAAAAAAAAATCCATATTAATCTTTGGAAGGAAGGGTACTACTATTACAAATACAGACTGAGATGATAAAGATCTAAGTTAGCTTTTTGCCCATAAGCCTAGATATTATTTTTTTATAATATATTTTCTTATATAAACCAGCACTTGAACTACAGAGTATTTTTTTTTTGCTTTTTCGACTTTAAAGAGCAGAGCAGAGAGAGGAACAAGACAAACAAACACAGAATATGAAGGTATAATTATTCCTAATTTTCATATCCCATTATTTCTGTTTTTTGACTCATGGGGAAATTTTGCTTGAATTTGTTTCCTTTCTATCCAAATACTCTATTTATTTTAATTCCTAGGTGAGAGTTATTCCCTTAACCTTTTAATTTATTTCCAATTATTGGATTCTAATTATGTATGTTAGGGTTGATATTGATCAGCTTAATCACGCCTACACACACACCCTCCATAGTATACATATAGCAGTAATTGAGCTTTATTCTTTCTTATTTATTGCAAGTGTGTGTGTCATAAACTGAAATTTGATCCATTTATTTTGCTGTTTTTTTTAACATGACTTCATACTGCTCTCTGGATTATTTTCTTGTTAGAATTATAAAGATATGCTTATCTTTTTTATGTTTGTAATTACTCCCTTAAAATAAATAGAAATTTAATTAAATTTGTGAAAATTCTCTCATTTATTATACTCAGTTGGTCATAACAACATGAAGCTTAGCTTATTGGCTTTTTGGTTGTTTTAGTGTCTAGCCCGGAATGAGAAGAAACTATAAAAGAACAAAAGGAAATAAGAAAACCTTGCAGCAATCATCATATTTTTTTATTTCAATCTGAAACTCAAAATACTATGCAAATATACAACTATTAGGGCGGTTTGTTTCGTCAAATTTTGTAATTTGAAACAACAACATTACTTT
The DNA here is from genome assembly GCA_020205615.1 of Panax quinquefolius. NCBI lineage: Eukaryota > Viridiplantae > Streptophyta > Magnoliopsida > Apiales > Araliaceae > Panax > Panax quinquefolius. Next base: position 134,289,342 of record CM035161.1, read on the forward strand.
GGCTTAGTATTTACCGAGTATATAACTTGACAGACATGTTTTAAGTCTATAAAGAGAGTTCATAAACAGTAGAGGTTTAAAATAACTTTTTTTCCTTCTTATAATGATTTTTAATTTTTGATGTACCATGATGAGTTGTTTCAGACTACGTCAATAATCTGTGTTATTTAAGTTTGGTGTCTAATTGGCCTGTTCCGCAAAGAAATGATTTTTGTTGACAAATAGGAACACATAGGATCACAGAATGAATGAATATGAGGGAAATCGTTTCAACTTACCTTTGATGGGTAAAACAGAAATTGGTGATTACTTGATGGCTTTCAAAGAGAATAAATTGTATGGAATTCTAGGTGCTATTCTTGTTGCCATACTTGTACCTTTATTATCCACCATATTTATGCGGAGAAAAAAGCCGAAGCAGAGAGGAGTTGAAGCTGAAGTTGGAGGTGAGCCAGGTTATGCAATACGCAATGCTCGAACAACCGAATTACTTGAAGTTCCTTGGGAAGGGGCCACTACTATGGCAGCTCTATTTGAGCAGTCTTGCAAGAAGCATTCACAATTACGGTGTCTTGGAACAAGAAAGATAGTTGGTAAGGAGTTCATCACAGATAGTAGTGGGAGGAAGTTTGAGAAGCTTCATCTTGGGGAGTATCAATGGGAAACTTATGGGGAAATATTCGATCGTGCTTGCAACTTTGCATCTGGACTTGTTAAATTAGGTCATGATATGGATACTCGTGCTGCCATCTTTTCTGAAAGCCGACCAGAGTGGTTCATATCATTTCAGGTAACCTTCTTTGTTGTATTTGATATTTGAGATTTATATTGGTTGTGGGGAGGTGGCACTGGCTTCACTTTTATTTCAACTGCAGGGTTGCTTCCGGCAGAATATAACTGTTGTTACTATCTATGCTTCGTTAGGTGAAGAGGCCCTAATTCACTCACTTAATGAGGTTGGAACACACTTTTATTGCAAAGCATTTTGTTACTTCTTATTCTATTTTTGTATCTTTTGAGGCTAATTTTGTAAGATGTTAGGACCTGGATTATGCACAACATTACTTATTGGCTATTGCTATATTTTTCAACAGACTCAAGTATCAACTTTGATATGCGATTCCAAGCAATTGAAAAGATTGCCTGTAGTAATTTCGAGGCTACAAACTATAAAGAATATAATTTATTTTGAAGATGGTGATACCGTTGTTGATCCTAATCTTTTCAAAGATATGAGCAATTGGACTGTTTCATCTTTTTCTGAAGTTGAGAAACTTGGGAAGTATAACTCTGTTCGTCCTCAACTTCCAATCAAGACAGATATTGCAGTCATCATGTATACAAGTGGTAGTACAGGTCTTCCAAAGGTTTGATTCAACCCAATTCACACATTTCAAAATTTTCCTATTGTTTTTTGATGGGATGAGAATAGTTTGACTTGGGGAAAAGGGAAAGTACAAATGTAAAACCGACAATACCCTTACTTTTATAATAATAATATATAACTAAATATCCATACGAGAAGGGGAAGGGGCACTTAGTCATGCATCAACACAAATTAGTTGGGATGAGGCTTTCAGTTGAATGAATATATCTATAAGTTGAGTGCAGCTGACATAACGGAAAATGACTTTTAAGACCTGGTTTCTGTTTTCCTTCTACAACCACATAAGCTTACCTTTTTCCACTAGTTTCAATATGCAGTTTCGTCTAACATGCTCTGTGTTTATAATCTAGGGAGTTATGATGACTCATAGAAACCTTGTAGCCTGTGCTGCTGCAGTTGTGACAGTGATCCCAAAACTTGGAAGCAATGATGTCTATTTGGCGTACTTACCACTGGCTCATGTTTTTGAGTTGGAAGCTGAGGTAACATCAGATTTGAGCTCTTTTGAATAGGATTCAGTAAAGATATGTTGTACTTAAACACTTTATTTGTCCAGATTGTGATGTTCTGTGCAGGCGTATCAATTGGTTATGGCTCAACATTGACTTTAACAGACACATCTAACAAAATCAAAAAAGGAACCATGGGAGATGCTTCTGTGTTAAAGCCTACTCTAATGGCTGCAGTTCCAGCCATTTTGGATCGTGTTCGAGATGGAGTTTTGAAGAAGGTTTAACTGGATTGTTTAAATTCACTGTCGCATTTGATATTATTACTCTTATTTTGATGCATTTTACCTTAGGATAAGATAAAATATTATTTGTTTGTCTTTTGTTTTGAACATATGTTAGGTTGGGGAGAAGGGAGGTCTTGCTAAAAAACTTTTCGATATTGCCTATAAGCGTCGAGTTGCAGCGCTAGAAGGAAGCTGGTTTGGAGCTTGGGGACTAGAGGCACTATTGTGGGATTTAATCATTTTCAAAAAGATAAGATCTGTACTTGGAGGAGACATCCGTTTTATGCTCTGTGGTGGAGCCCCTTTATATGGAGATACACAACGTTTTGTTAACATCTGCATGGGGTATGTGTTCCACAATCTGCACACATTAGAAATAATTATGCCTCATTTTGGGTTATATTTGTTGGCATATATAATGCTTATGACACTTAAAATAACTGCAGTGATAAATGAAATGAATACAGCTTGACATATTGTGTTTTTTGTGTAGTTTTTTCCCCGGTTTGCTTTGTTTTACCTTTTGATATATTTAATTTATATGATGCCGCTTGTGAGAATTTCTGCTTCTAGTTTAGTTATTAAACTCCACATGCTAGTTTTATTGATCTCCGGAGTTGCTCACATCTTTCATATATTTCTTGTGTACATTTGATTTTTACAGTAGTTTTTTTGTGCACAATGTTGTTCACCAGGGCTCCTGTTGTTCAAGGATATGGTCTGACAGAAACATGTGCTGGAGCTGCCTTTTCCGAGTTTGATGACATATCTGTTGGGCGTGTTGGCCCACCTCTTCCTTGCTGCTTTGTTAAGGTAAGTAGAACATTTGAATGTCAAAGATGGTCGGGTTTTAAAGGTCAATCACAGCTTACTTTCCACCGGATAAGTGTTCATTCTATGGAAGTATTTGATACATATAGAATTGATTTATACTTGGCAGTCTTCTAAGTGAACAGTAACAGCATACTGCACCTTACTCTTTTTTGTATACTTAAGAAAAACAGAAAATCTCTTCATTGTATTGTTACACGGAAAATGATCCACTTTTCCGTGGGATGAAAGCACATATGGACCAAGTTTCTCAGTTTCATTTTGGATTCCTATAATTGTTTCATAGTATTATTAATTTAATTATTTTTTTGAAAAGTGAATATTATTACCTAATCATTTACTATATTATTTTAGAATCTTGAGCTGGTTGGTGCAACATGTCTTGAAAATTGAATCAGTTCAACATTGTGCAGACTTATGTATATCTCCAAAATGTTAATAGGATGTGGAATGTGCTTTACACTTCCCATAGCATAGTCCCCACCCCCATGGGCCACCCCCCCAAAAGTTTATATCTTTCCCATTAATTTAGGTACACCATAGAGTTATACACAACACTATCTTGCATCCTTTTGTTCAATAGTTGCTTTAAAGTTTAAATGAGTGATATTCTTACTTTGAACTCTGCATGTCATACAGAGCGCCATATACCCAAAGAAATAAAATAATAATGTTAGAAAATGAATAAATGTCTGCGCTCCTTGTCATTGAATATGTATACTTGATGAATTTCAGACATGCACCATACCAGCATAGATTTGTTACCAGAGTCCATTTAACATAATTTCACAGAAAATTTTAAACTCTTAAGATCAGAGTGTATAGTGACATTGATGTAACCATTATATTAACCGTCCTTTACACGACTCTTATAATTAACAGTATTTAATTATTTTACTGTAATTACGAGTAAAATATTTCCATAAGCATATTTCAAAATAAACCATTTTAAATCCACATGCACAACGGATTTCTTTTAAATCTAAATGGCTAGTGTAGAATAGCACATACTTGTCATTCTCTTGCTAGGTGTTTTTTTTAGTATTAATATACTTTTCTTCATAGAATCTTAGGTTTATCAAATTTGATTAGACAGTTATCAAAGCCATCTTAAAATTTTAATGCTCATCTGTATAGGGAAAAAAGGACTTACAGTTTATGCTTCCATATGCTTTGTTATTTTCAGCCTTGTCCTGTTATTGGTTTAAAGCATGGGCAATACTGTTGTTTATCATAGAATTTAATTAGACCCACTTCTCTTATGAATATCTTCAATTTATATTGCAGCTTGTTTCTTGGGATGAAGGTGGGTATTTGACATCTGACAAACCAATGCCTCGAGGAGAGGTTGTAGTTAGTGGAGACTGTGTAACTGATGGTTATTTTAACAACGATGCAAAAACAAATGAGGTTTACAAGGTAATATCTAATCATATGTATGTGTGAATGTGTTTGCTTTTATTACAGCTTGTTAATACTGCCCCTAGTAACTCTGCCACACAGGTTGATGAGAGGGGCATGCGCTGGTTCTACACTGGTGACATTGGAAGGTTTCATCCTGATGGATGCCTTGATATAATTGATAGGAAGAAGGATATTGTTAAACTTCAACATGGAGAGTATATCTCCCTTGGGAAGGTGTGCATTTGAACCTTACCTAATATGTCTTGATTTAGTTTGTCCCTATCCTAATCTCTGGAGTGTTTTCATCGTCTTCTGGTTAGTTTTTTCGGCTGATAATTATTTCAATTGTTCAGACTTATTTCACTGTTATATAAATAATATGGCAAAAGTCAATATCACTAATCTTGTTTCGTTAATTAATTCATATCTTTTAGGAAAGAGAAGGGGGCTAATTGGGGTCATGAATTTCTCTTTGAATTTGTACTCAGTTTGGAATTGGATTGATGCTTAATTGCAGGTTGAGGCAGCCTTGATGTCTAGCAACTATGTTGAAAATATCATGGTATATGCAGATCCCTTGTACAACTATTGTGTAGCACTAGTAGTCCCCTCACATCAGGTCCTCGAGAAGTGGGCCCAAGAAACTGGCATCGAGTTCAAGAACTTTTCTGAGTTATGTAACAAGAATGAAGCTGTAAATGAGGTCCAACAATCCCTTTCTAAGGTTTGTTATTATTTCTAATCCAAGAAAATCATACTAAAATACCACAATGAACTGGAGTTTAAAGTTTAAACCATGTTTAAAAGAAATGTAATATGCAGATATATACCCTTAAACATATATTTGGGAGCCGATCCATAGCATGTAGTGGCTATAGGACTTAACTGCCCACCAAATCTTACACCATCCATTGTAGACATGTATTTGTGTGTGGTTGCAGAGTTCCTGTTGCTGCCTAGACAAGCCTTTCTTCATTTGATGTCATTAGTTCATGGGAAACTGTGCACCGTTTTAACTACTTATGATTCATGCCTAATCCAGGAGCGTTCAATCTTGAATGCACTTGTTCCTAATATATATATTTTTAGTAACTTACAAAACGCAGCTTTGTCTAGCTGTCCAACTTTGTGAGTTAATGCATTTATAACCATATAAAGGGATTTAAACTTTTAGTATAGGGGATATGAAAACATGTGTGGTATATGGAACTTTAAATTTATTGTTGAGGCATGAAGACCTAGTTATTTTTCCAACCATGCAGGAAGCAAAATCCGCAAAGTTGGACAAGTTTGAACTTCATGCAAAGATTAAGTTGATACCGGATTTGTGGACCCCGGAGTCTGGTTTAGTTACTGCAGCTCTCAAGTTGAAGAGGGAACAAGTGAAGGCTAAGTTTAAGGATGAGCTCCAAAAGTTATACCAGTGAAGCAACTCTTTAATTTATATGTTTGCTTTAGTTATGCTCTACTTTCCACTGGATAAATTCACCATTTCTCCTAAATGATGATCAAGGAGTATTAGGTTGAGTTGCTATTGTTAATATTATTGTCTGTTTGGGATAATTTGATTTTTGTTTTTACTTGTATTAAACGAATTTGATGTTCTTGTTGTCAAATACATCATTTGGAAAGAGGCTGAACTTTAGGCGACTACCTTTGTTTGTAAAAATTAAAATAATAATGGGTTAGATATGATTATTTGTAATAGTTTATTAATATTTTTGATTATTTTATTTCATGATTTGTCGATTATTTAATCTCATAAATTATTATTATTTTTAAGGTAATTTAATGCGGATTATATAATATACCTTTTGGTTTGTGAGTCTCAAACGATTTGATATTCATATTATGGTGACACTATCAATCACTTTTTTTTTCTTCTTTTTTTGTTTGTATTTTCTTGTGTGATGATAAATGCACTCTATTTTGTTTGATTGTATTTTATTCCGAAATTGAAATGGAATAATTTTTTATTTTCTATAATAGTCTGTAATCGATAAAAGTAGGTAATTGTCACGTCACATGAAGCTATGAATGAATGTCATTACTGCGTGGGAGGTGAAAATATTATTTTAATATGTAAAAATATCAAAAGTATATAGTGTATTTTATTAAGAATTAAGTTGGACCTGACTTCCAAAAGCAACTGTTTTTAAAATAAAATAAAATAAAATAAGAGTTTTATTGTTTAAGGGACTAAACGGCTAAATTATCTTTTTAATTTCTGCCAAAATTGTCTATAAATTTATAATATTTTATAAATTAAATAATTGTATTTAACTCTATTGTAAGCTCAAATTGGAAAATATTTATTTTATATGAAGCATTAATGAATAATCTAAAAGTGTAGATATTTTTGTTATATTTAAATCTAAATATAACACAAATCTTCATTAATAAAATCATGAGCACGACAATTTTGTCAATATTGTTTAAGGACTAAATAATATAAATGATAGTATATTTATTTCTTAATTTGTTTTAACTTTAATTAATGCCAAAAATATTGTCTATAAATTAAATTTTGTATGTAATAATAATTGCAAAATATAATTTAAATAATTATATTTAATTATAAAAAAAATAAAAAAAAATAAATTGAAAAATCAATTATTTGATTGTCAAGTTACGTAAATAAAAAATTTAATAATATTTGTCTGTCCGCTGAGGTTTTTCTATAATTCATTACTCATCAAAGCATTATAATTTAATCATCAAATAAAAAATATATATTGTAATTATAATTACCTTTTATGTACGATCATTATTGTTTTCATATGTCTCAACTGTATGAGCAAGGTGGGACCTATGCTCATGATTACGAGTAGATATCAAAAATCATTTGGAAATATTATTGGATAAACTCGTGTATTAATTTGGGTATAAATTTCCTAAGTTGACTTCAAATCAAACGGACTCCTTTATTAAACGGCAGTATAATACACCGCAACAATTTTAATATCCAATAATCCTCAGTCCGACTCCGACAAATTCAGAGTGCTTGCTGATTTTGAACTGAATTGAAAAGGGATGGAAGGCGTGATTTCGATGAGAGAAACCCCAATTGGTATTAGGGTTCCGTCATCGTACCTGAATCAGAGTCTTCACAGACCGACGGCATTTGGAGCAATCACATTTCGAAGGTCAATTAATTATATCCCTGGAGTTTTAACGGGCGAACCCAGAAGCTATAATACTAATAAGCTCTCTGTTCCCAGCCGTATTCGAGCTCAACAGGTCTTTCATTTTATTTCTTCTTTCCTTTTCTCCATTTTATGTATATATATATATATACACACACACATATGGATGCAGCTTATGAAACACTTTATTCGTTGTTTCAAATAGCTTTTTGAGTTTTTGGTTTGATTATTATGTGAAAGGTTTCATCATTCTTACACTCGGGTGAATCCAGCCTCTCACAATTCAGTGGGGAAAATTAAAAAAAAAAATATTAAAGAGAAAAAAAATATCATTTCACAAAATATAATCATGTGTATCTTAGTTGATATTTTAAATCAAAATATAATTATTTATTTATATTTTTTAATACTTAAATCAACTAAAAATATTTTAAAACAATAAAAAGCACAATTTTTTTTATAAATGGAAACAAATATATTTAAATAATAATTTTTAGTATATCTTCAATTCAACCTATGTTTATCATTTGTGAAAAAAGAAAAAATGAAAAGAAAAAAAATGGACCAAATGAAAAAGTGAAAAAAAATTATTTGAGGAAGGTGCTAAGATCAATCTCATTATCCCCAATATCCCTTGTTTTTAGACTTTAACTATAAATATTCTAATAGTTTTTTTAATATAAGTCGTTTTAGAGAATTTTTATCCCTTAATATAAGTCGTTTGAGGATTTCAAGTAATCATTAATTGCTTAATTTTTAATATTACCCTAAGTATTAGATATAACTTTGGTTCGCTCACTATTTTTTGTCCAATAAATAACACTATTTTTCCAATACAAGGACAATATAGACAATAAATATTATATTTAATGCTATACAATTATTTCCTTAATACTTGTATACAATTCTAAAACGACTTATATTAAGGGACGGGGAGAATCAAATATAACAATTTCATTTAACACCCCCTCAAATAAATTTTTTTTATGTTGACCCCCTAACCTCCTAAAATTTGAGTGGGGGCAGCTCCCCTGCCCTGTGCTTGGGTCCGCCACTGCTTACACTGGAGTAACTTTTGTTATATGATCATTACAGTACAATTTTACTTTTGGGGATTATAGATGTGTTTTCAGCTATTTGAATAGTTAATTACACTATATAGACTCGTTGTTGAAGGGCATTCCCAAAGTTACTGCTTGCCTGTTAGGATTTGGGTCAGTTGGCCAGCAACCTTGGTTATCAAGCAATTTTAGGTTCTAACTTGAAAGCCATAACAAGAATAGTTTGCTTTCCTAAAAGTAATTTTTACTTGTTTTGCATCTTGAAAAGAAGTTATAGATAAGGAATATCATCTATAAACTATTAACAGTAAAATGGCCATTAAGTATGCTCCATAGCTAACATTTGAACTTATAAGCAAATTGCCATTAAATGTTCCTTTGGCTAGCTATCCAACTTCTAAAGCATATGGACCCTAAAATATTGGAAAAAGTGAAACTTTCAAAGGATGAAAATAAGTTTAGTTAAAGGTTTATTTCCTCGGCAAATACGAATTCATCGAAGTCTACTTCCCTTTTGTTCTTGAAGTATTATTACATCAACTACATTTGTTGGATAATAAGGTTCAATTTAGTTGAATTGATCGTCATGAAAGACTGTAAAACTAATTAAAATAAAATTTTATTTTAAATGTAGTCTGAGTTGAAAGACGGATCGAAATAGTTTCCCCAGGTAGTGATTCTGAAGGAGATGCACTGAAAATCAAGGAGTGGGAACTTGGGAGATTCCAAGATGAACTAGCTGCTAATCAGGGTATAAGAATAAGAAGGCGACCCCCAACAGGACCTCCTCAGCATTATGTAGGCCAGTTCGAGTTCCGTTTACAGAATGAGGGCAACACTCCTCGTAACATACTGGAGGAAATTATATGGAACAAAGATGTGGAAGTGTCACAGGTATTCTCTTCCTTAGCTTTCTGAAAACAGGTTCTTGTTCTTATCTCTCTTCACTTCTTTTTCTAGTTGCGGTCCTTTTTTTTTTTTCTTCCCTTTTATGCATATTGATTATTTGCATTAGTATTTATAAGGTTCATTTTCAGATGAAAGAGAAAAGACCTCTTGCAGTGGTGGCAAGGGCTCTTGAGAACACCCCTCCTGCTAGAGATTTTATCGGAGCGCTGAAAGCATCACATTTGCGAACTGGATTGCCCGGGCTAATTGCTGAAGTGAAAAAGGCTTCACCTAGTAGAGGAGTTTTAAGAGAAGATTTTGATCCAGTACGTTCGCAGTTTATATTTTGGTTAATCTATGTGTACATCTTCATTTAGGTTATCTATGCATGTGTTGCATGTCTATTATTTTTAGGGTCTGAAAAGGTTTATTTGTTGTGATTAACTTTTCTAATGAATAACTTTCAGATATCAAGTGAAATATATAAAGAAATTTTACCATGCAAGTCATAGAGAGATATCGATCATGCATATGATGAAAAATGCCGTATGGTATGATGTCATTTGTAGAAAGTTTAGGACATTGGTGTTTTAAGTTTTATCACAACTACTTTCATGGCTAATAATATGCATTTTCCTGTATATTGATATTGTTGGTCTTTCATTTCAGTCGATCTGTATTCTACTACCAGTTATAGTCTTTAATAATAACAACAATGTCCATCACTGGTTAAACTGTTAAAAGGACATCTGGCATAAACTTTAGTCCAATAACACAGATGAAGCCTTTTCAATTCGTAATCCTAATCACCGCAACTTAGTTCAATATGAATGTAAGTTTTCTGCTTAATGGTGGACTGCCTCCGACCTCCTCTCTGCATTATCATTATCCTCCCTTGTCTCAATGTGATTGTTTTTCCTACTCCGTGTTATGATTATCTTTATCCTCTTTCTCTTAGGTTTGATTTAATGAATTCCTTAACATATTAGGGTGTGATAACTAAGAATCACTACCCCACTCACTTATTTTCCACCACTGGTTTCTTGGTAATAAATCCTTGTGCTAGATATTAACTATAACCACAATTGAGAATGGGCTAATCAGTGTAAAAATTTAATCACTTGAGGAATCGAGAGAAGATGTAATACTTGATTATTAGATGATTCCTTAATCTCTCACCTTCTAGATGATGACTGCTTGTACAAAATGTCATTATCGGTCAATATATACATTCTTTACCAGAATGCCATTCAACAAATACAAGCAAATCAAAACTAAACTGTTCTCTCTCTCTCTCTATATATATATATATATTTTTTTTATATCAATTTTCTGAATATTTCTCCTGATAGGTTGAAATTGCCAAGGCTTATGAGAAAGGTGGAGCAGCATGTCTTAGCGTTTTGACAGAAAAGAAGTATTTTCAGGTAAAGTTAAAGATTTCAGCATTTCGTCCTATCTTGACTTGATTACTCCGGGTTTTATGTATTCGTGTTGAATATTGAAGCCCAAACTATTTCCTGCTGCTAATGTTTTTTACTTCTTTGATGTTTTATGAATTAAGGGAGGCTTTGAAAATCTGGAGAACATAAGGAATGCTGGAGTAAAGGTAATCTTTTCCTAGAATGTTTTCTCTACAACTCAAAAACAACAATTTTAGCATTTTTGTGTAAAAACTCTCTTCAGTGTATGCTTCTGACACAACTTAAGTATGCAGTGCCCTCTATTATGCAAAGATTTTATTATAGATGCGTGGCAAATCTATTATGCTCGGAGTAAAGGTGCAGATGCGATTCTGTTAATTGCTGGCGTTTTACCCGATCTTGATATCAGATATATGTCTAAGATTTGCAAGAATCTTGGGTTGGCAGCACTTGTTGAGGTTTGAATTATACTTTTTTCGATGTTACCTCTCTCTCTCTCTCTCTATCTTTTGGATTAAGTAAAAATGAAAAGGTTCATGAATTCAATTTTATCTCTTTTGTGTACAACCAATAGCTTTTGAACCATTATACTTATTTTTATGGCATGAGATGTGATTTATGGGTTAGAGTTTATACTTTATAGACCTCTAGCTAAAGTTTGAGTCTACATTGATAGGCATCCTTTTTTCTTTTGATCTCGTATATGTATGTGAAATTGTATTTAGTGTGACCAGTTCTTTTAGTTCAACTTAATGAGAGAAATGTATGTCTCAAGGCACAAAGCTGTGAATTTCTGTAGAGGCATGGCATCTGCATGCCCCGTTCTCTCTCTCTCTCTCCCCCTAATGATTTAAAGGAAAATCTTGTCATAGCAAAAGCTTTTCATTTGTTTGCTTTCTGCACTCATGAAGGACTTCAAATATTTTGCAACGGACTAAATAACCATGTCCGCCTCTGTTCTTTTACTATGACAACATTGTTAGCTTCTATACGAAAATAACACTCATCATCACTTTTGTTGTTTTTTCTTCCGCTCTTTGTTAATAAGGTACAAAATGAGAGGGAAATGGATCGTGTCCTTGAAATAGAAGGGATTGAACTTATTGGCATCAACAACCGTGACCTTGGTACTTTTTTGAACTTGAAACCCCCTACAGAACAGTTAAATTTTGCTCATTGGTATGCTGATCTTATAATATATATACTTTATAGTTAAAAATTCAATAGTTTTAACTGGTAAATAGTAGTGATTTGAATTATCTATACGATTCCCGGAGATGCATTTATTTAAAAATTAAATACGGATAATTCAGACATAACTGTGTGTCAGAATATTTTCCACTAATTTTCTTAAACTATAAGTACAACTTACTTTCTGTAACCCTGGCAAAGTGCATGAATCTTATAGTAGAAGGCATGAATCAGCATAGATGGGGTGGGTTGAATTAGTTCTAGCTAGATATTAAAAAAACATACTATCCTTCACGAATAGCCGTGTAACTTTAATCATCATAATTTTTTGGTCAGCAAGTTTACTTTGCTTGTGTGCAGAAACATTTAAGGTTGATGTTAGTAACACAAAAAAGCTTCTTCAAGGAGAGCGTGGGAAAAGGATTCGTCAAAAAGACATCATTGTAAGTGATCTTCTTAATTGCCTTGTAAGCTGTAACTATTTAATAAACCATTAAATGCGAACCTAACCTTTTATCAGTTCTAGTGTTTCTCATGGAGAAATGCATATTCCCTTCTCTGCTCCAATGAACCTTAATCTTTTGATTTCTCTTGTTTATTAGGTGGTCGGGGAGTCTGGAATTTTTACTCCTCATGATATCGCATATGTACAAGAAGCTGGTGTCAAAGCGGTAAGCTTATTTATCCTTAGCTTCTTAAGTTGCATTTTTATTACATATCCCTAAGTGGATGATAGAACTGTTTCATTCACTGGCCATTTAGTGTTGTATGTTGTATAATTTTGTTTTCTTGATCACATTTTTTTAAATATAATTATCGGCATCAAACACCCTTAACGTTAACATGTTGACCTGGCTATAATACTTTGATCCCATTACTTTTTAGAATAAGAATATTCTGACTGGCTGCTAACTTGGTCGGATATACGCTTCTTCCCTCCTTGCAGGTATTGGTTGGGGAGTCGATTGTGAAACAAAAGGATCCAACGAAGGGTATAACCGAACTTTTTGGGAAAGATATAGCTTGTTAAGTTTGTTGCAAGAGTGGTTCTTTGTCAGTTTTGTATTCCTTTCCTGTTCTTCCCCCACCCTTCAATAATGTTGTGTGGTTTACAATCCACATCATCCAGTTTTAAGTATACTTGTTAGTAAAAGTATTTATTACTTTTAAAAGTTTATTGAGCCCAAGGGTGGTTGGTTGGTTGGTTGGGAAAGTTTGTTTCATTTTCATTAAGATCAGATACCAACAAGTGTTTGGGCATTTTCCTTTCAAATTCATCTTGTGCTTGTGCTTGTGCTTATTAGACTAGACGGATGAAATAATATTTATAACAGTAAGTGCTATTCTCAAATTGAGTAAATAAGGATAATATTATAAGAAAAAAATTTGATATATATATATATTAAAATTTTTTATATCTTTAATCATCTTTTTTAAAGAGAAGGAAGGAATATATGTTATCATTTAAAAAGTTTAAAAATAAACATTTCTTAGGAGTACATCTTATTTTTTTCAAACATGTGAATATTGCCATTAAAAAAAAAGTTTTTATATACTGTGATAAAATCATTGACAATTTCTATAAATATTAAGGAAGTCTTGAATATATTTTATCATATTTTAATTTTTTTTTAAAAATAAACATGATAACAGGTAGGAATATAATTTTTAAAAATATATGCCATTAAAAAAAATATTATATTTTAAAAAATCTTTAAATACTATATATTTTGAAGAAAATACAATAAAATAAAAATAAATAAATAAAATTGAAACCTGTCCAATAAACCGGTCTAATAATCCTTTATGCGTAGAATTGCTCTTAATATTAATATATTGGCATCACGGCAGCACGCCACGTGTCACTTTCTTCTCGCATCTCCACCAAGTTGTCTACCTTGTGTATGTACCTAAAACATACTCTGTATCTGCATTCATTTCGCGGTGACGATTCGAAACCCCTAAACGAAGATGAATTCCGGCTCCGGCGAAGTTTACGACCACGAATTCCAATGTGCGGATGATAGTGCTTGGTATAGCGTCGGGGTGATTCTTAACGGCGAGACGCTCACCGTGAAATACCAAAATTTCCCTCATGAGAGTTATAATGCCGGCGATTTCACGACTATCGAAGCCGTCGACGAGTTCTGCCAGAGGTTCCGGCCGCTATCGGAACAGCTACAGGACAGCGAATGCTACAGAATCAGGGAAGGGATGAGGGTTTGTGCCTGTTTGTCGTCTAAAGATGGCGGCGACCTCCGCTTCTACGACGCCATTGTCGACGCTGTGACTATTCTAAAGCTCGATTTGGCTATTTTATTTATTTATGAATCGATTTTTGTGTTGAAGATAAATTACCGAAGATTAATTAAGTATTTGGATATGTTTTTGATTTGTTATTATTTTCGATAACTGTTGTTGAATTAATATTAATTAGTTTCTTTTAATACCAAAGACATCAATATAGCTATTAGATGTGTGAATTCATTTTTAAAGAAAGTTTTTGGTGGTAAGGGTGGGAGGGGACTGGGGAGTGCTTGTATAGTTGTTATACCCTGAATGAATTCTTGCTGCTGAGTAAACAAAAAGAAAAGAAGCATGAATGTGTTTCATTTTGTTTATAGTTCCATTTTCTTGATTCTGGAGAATATAAGAAAGGAAAAACTTAATCTAATGGTAGTGGCGTAGTGCTCTTGCATGCAAAATAGTTCCTTTATTAATGTAGAATTTGTAATTTCTCTCATTAACTGAGCATAGACTTAACTTTAGATGTTGCTAATGTTTCTTATTATAACGCGCTATACAGTAGATATTTGTTAGTAATCCCACAATGTGTGCAGCACGAATTTACTTTAAATGATAGGCCTGATATTGTGGGCTTGTAAGAAAGAATTTAGAGTTGCTGGTTATTTTCCTCTTACGTATTATTGTTCTTCCTGGATTTGATAGGTGGACTATAAGGATCATTTGTTTGAGAAGATAGAAGAGGAGTGTCTGTGCACGTTTGTGCTGTCCTGGCTACATGGTCCCAATGAGGGTAATCTTTCACCTACAAATATTGCAGATATTTGCATAGTCCGATCTACTTCCCCTCCCAATTCTACATTGGCCTCCTTTTCAAACTTGGCAAAGGAGAGAATAAAAAAGGCTTTGCTCAGATCTAGTTCAGTTTCTGAGGTTTCTCTATCTGGACCAACATGTCCTTCAGGAAAGCGGAAATCAATTTCACCAAAGGATGGATTACAGGCAAGTTACTATGTGCAAAACTTTTGTATAATATTCAATTACCATTGCATGTGTTATCTTCAAGTGTTTGAGGGATTTCTTCTTGTTTTAGGATATGGAGCATTCCAGGAAGTTCTTAGGTACAGTACAGACAAATGAAGGTTATCCCTTGAATGAAATTAGTTGACAGTTAATACTATGCTAAAACATGATGGATTGTAAGTTCCTTTTGCTTATCCATTCTCTTTTCTAGTTTAAAGTTTTTTTTTAATTGCAGGGAGATCTGTCAAATGTGTTAAACATGGTGACCAAGATCAAGATATAGGAGGAGTCTGCATGAATAGCATCGAAGAAACTGGCAGTCACCATTACGTAATGATTGACAATTTGGAGAAAGATTTGTCCCCAACATCAATCATGGAATTCATTCACAAACAAACTTCTATTTCAGCTCAAGCGTATGTCTTCCCAAGTTTGTCAGAAGAATCATATACAAGAGGAGCCATTGTGTTGGATTCCAAAGCAAAACTTAAACAGATATATGAGTTTTTAGTCAATCCTGACCACATTATCATATCCTTGACAGGAAGGTACGCCATACAATTGTGCATGAATACTTAAATGCTTCCTAAATCTGTTAGTTTCTTTCTCAATTCATTATCATGGAACATAAGTTTATGTGTATTTTTTGCTAATTTATGCATTGGATTATAACCATGTACAGCCGGAACTTTGTGCAAGTTCATGTTTTGAATGTTGGTTGAGAACAGTCTCCTTTTCACTTAGTCATGCAAACTTAGCATCCGGAATGGAATATGCTTCAGCGACGGCAAATTCTTTAATATTATGGTGATTATAGAGAAAGAGTCGGCAGACAAACAGTAGTGATGTTTTTCATAGCTTCATGGTTCATTGTTAGTCTTAATTTAAATGTACAACGCAACTGGGCTAAGACTGGTTAGTAGATATATATAATCCTATAAATATGCTGAGAACCTCAACTCATGTGGAAAGTCTCTCTATTGCTGATGGTCTTTATCTCTCATTTGTCTTATTGTCTTGCACTTCTGTCACATGCGCACAACCATGCACAACCATACATACACTGCTTACATAGGTATTCGATGTAGCAATATTACAATGTGGCCAATAAAATAATATTTTTGGTGAGTGTTGCTATAATGTTTTATTTTCCTTATAATGTTCATAGTTATTAATGCATTTCTTCTCCTACCTTTTTTCTTATAATGTCCCTGGACTTTATCACCTTCTGCTTTCAGAACCTATGTTATAAAAGATGCCTCTTGAGTTAGTTCGTTCAATTATTGATTAGTTTGAATACTACAAACGAATATAATTGTAAATTTAGAGAGAAATGTGTAAATAATATATGTAGTATGCCAGATACCATAACTAGCAAATTCTATATGTCAGTTATAAGAAAATAATTAGTTACTTGTTCACTGCAAGTATTTAGAACTTGCAGGTTATTGTTTCTTGATAAGATGTCGTTTTTTGGTTGTTCAATGCCTGGTTATCATTTATATTTCTCATTTATTTTCTGCAGGCCATGGATCATAACCGAAAAGAGACTAAGGTGTGGAACTTTTAGAACAACTATTGGGAGCTTAATGCCTAAATCTCAGGTAATCTAATCCAGCTTGCAGTATTATAATATTTTTTTTCTGTTGCATTGCAATTAGATACTACAAGAGATCTTGATGAGCATGATACATATCTGTGGATCTGTTTACTACCAATTACATGTTAATCTAATTTTACGAGCAAGAACTGAGAAATCTTATACGAGAGAGTTCTTCAGTTTGAATACTTGACTGAGTAATATTATCATCAGTTAGAAGATAGAAGCCAATATGCAAAGAAATTGACAAAGGACTAATATCTCAGTGTCTTGTTTTGGAAAGATTATGGGCCAAGCTCTCACTGCTTTCATGTGCTTTGACTTTCCAAAACTCGGAATTGGTGCAAAAAATTCTTTCTTATACTGACCTTAATTTCTCAGGGAACTGCTAATTTGAGTTTACAGTTAAACGAGTCATTTGATAAAAATTCAAGCATTTAGAATTTCTTTCAAAACTAGTTGTCTGTAAAGTGAACAAGAGTGTTGGTTACTTAGGCTTATGATTGGGGATCACTAGCTTTGAAGCTCAGGTGTATTTCCTGCTGTGTGTAAGGTTCAGTTCCCAATAGAGGGATATGTGCTTTTGGTAAATCCTAGCGAATATGGCTTGAATAGGGTAAATTACCGAATACCCTAAAGAAAAAGTATCCTCAATTCCCGTTGGATCTCAATACGTCATTCAGTGGTGCAACAACTCATTTCCTAAATGCATAGTTTTGAAGAATGACAAAGACTTTTCTAGGTTAAACATTTTACTTCACATAAGTACCTGCTAGACATTGAAAAGATATTGTTGATTTAGTATCTATTAGAGACAGAATAATAGAAGCTGTGACGGCCCCAAAATAGGGTTCACATAATCCCAATTTGGATCGCCAAAATACATATCCACAACCATACGTTCTCTTAATACAGTGTTGTAGATAATACGACAATATCCTCACTCAAATTATTACAATGCCGTATAAGATACGACAACACATATTACAAGTCGTCAATATTTATTGTCACACTATTTTACAATATGGTGAAGACAACTATAGAAACTATCTCGGTCCATCACTCAACACCTCGGCTAGTCCTAGCTACTCTCTCATTTTCTGAGAACAACAATGAAACAAAAAGAAAAGGGTGATGTCAAATAACCCAGTAAAGAATATCATGACTAAGATAATAAAGTATAGATAAGAGAGAATATAATGGACAATAAATTTTGGATCAACAACTACAGTGAAAATAACAATCAATTAGGAGAGTAAATAGATCATAATGTTCACAATCTTCTCCAATTTAAAAGTTCATCATCAATATTTTATCCCTGTAACACCAGTCAATAGTTCTTGATCATAATCATGCAACTCAATAGTTCATCTTTGCACTACAGTCAAAGATATTCAAATATAACACCAATGATTATGTTCATGCCAATCAACAATTCATCTTTGCACTACAGGCCAAAGAGAACTTTTCACCACGTGTCCTTTGCCATACAGACCAAAGACATTCAACAATTATATCGTCTTCGCACCCAGGCCAAAGACTTTCACCAATCATATTATCTTTGCACTCAGGCCAAATATATTCATAATAACTTGATTTTAATAGCAATGATATATAGGACCAACAGAAGTTGTAAGAATAATAAGATAAAAGAATAAATATTTGAAATTTGACATTTAATTTGTAAGAGTCCAATAATGTCCAAATTGTTAACATGAAAATCAAAACGTGGATCCAAGAATGATATTCAAGATTCATATTTCAAGATAACGATTTAAAATTAATACGAAGGTTCATGTAAATAAAAAGTTCAAGTGAAATGATATTAGATGAACTGCAAATCTCAAATGATCTTTTAATCATTTCAGGAATTATAGAAGCAATACTTACTTTAGATTTAGTTGTATGGAAGAAAATGATATCCCTTACCTCAATTAACAAGTGATTGGATGATGCTTTTTATGAAGTTTATCAACCTAAATATATTTATACTTTAATTAGTAACTGTCATATATTGTATACACTAACTCGTATATTATGAAATTATCAAAAGTGACTATAAATTTGTGTAGTGTACATAATAAGTTTCAAAATAAAATTTCCAAAGAAGAATTATAAACACCGTGTGATTTGCGTGGGTGTTTAACAAACTTTTATAGAAAGACTTGCTTGAACAATTCTCGTACTTTTACTGATCTTCACAAATACTCAAGATAGAATAACACACTTAGAGAGAACTTACACTAAAAAAAATTTAGAGTGGAAGAAAATATAAGTAAGGAAGTTATGAATTTCCTTATGTTAAGCCTTCTTATTTATAGCCAAAATATCCTATATTTTATAAATATATTATTCATCCATTATCATTATCTTTAAACATAATAATTATCCATTTTCATCCATTATCTTTACTTTAAACATAATAAATACCCATTTTTATCCATTATCTTTACTTTATTCAAAAAATATAATCCATTATCAATATTTATTCAAAAGATAAATCCATTATCAAAAGATTATTCCATTATCATTATTTATTCAAAAAATAATCCATTATTAATATTTATTCAAAAAGATAATTTCATTATCATTATATTATCTGTTTTTTACATTATTGGCTTAATGTATTAATATCACGGATATTAATGTTCTTCAAATAATGAGTCGGCCTAACTAAATAATACTCGTAACTTCCATTTATTCAACTTTTCATTACTACCCTTGCTACGATATCCATTATTGGTTCAATAATATGAGATGTTGTGACAATTATTGTGACATCTCTAAATCCAATAATAATTTCTTACAGAGTATAATTATTATAGACTTCTGACAATATTAACAACCGTCGTTCCTAGGAAAGATTATAATAATATTAAATAACCCATTCCATCGTGTAACTTTCTAGTTATTTATTGGTCTAATAATATCATATCAAATAATATGAGTTACTATGTCGTGTCAATTATAATAATATGAAATAATGTGTATTTACTATTGTGGCAATTATTGAGTTCAATAATATGAAATATTATGCCGTTGTTACTATAACAATTAATGAATCAATAATATGAAGTACTGTGTAATACCGTGTGATACTGTGGAATGTCGTGTCACTATAATACTGGGTGATACTGTACTTTTATCATCGGATATTTAAACAGTTGAAAGTGATAGTACCGTTGATAATTTTTATTAAAAATGTTATTTATGTTGTTTTCTGCATCCGACAATTTTTCGTTCTGAGATCCACTAATGATTGGCTATTTCAGCGCCGTTATACTTTTACCTAATATTCTCGACAGAACGAATATTCACCAACACACTTTCATAATTTACACATTACTCTTAACCTTTTATCAATTTAACCATTTACTGATTAGAATAATCATTTACTGATTAGAATAATAATTATAAAAAATTGAATATTTTATTTCATAAAATTCGGAGTCTTACATAAGCATAGTTTTGTGAAATTGGATGTAGGTGAGATATATTCTTTTGGATTATGTGTAGTATTTAATTTTGTAGGTATAATGATTGTGTTTGCCCTTGACTTCTTATATTACAAATTGCAGACTGAAATCATTGAGAACAAATTAAAGGTGGTTCGTTTAGGATCTGGAGAATACAGTAGAGCTGAGGGACTAAGGAATTTGTTTATGGACTTTCTTGAACATCAACGACAACTTCACGAGAGGTTAGATGCAGAGGTGAAGAAGGGCTCATGTACTTTCCATGCATTTTAGCTTTGTTGTAAGCGAAAGATCTGTTGGGGATGGCTCATGCATCGAGGTAATTTACAAATTTCCAGTTTTGTATTAAAAGTTAGCAACTCTCAATTTATGTGATCTGAATCAGGGACGAAACTAGCATAGGATTGGAGGGGACCATGCCCCCCCCTCCAAGGTTTGAAAAATTTATAAGGTCCACCCCAAGGTTTGAAAATGTATCATTATTAAATTTATTATAATTCTAAGTTTGTATAATTGGAGCATAATATTGTATGTGTTATTCTAATTGAATGATACATTTATATCCAGGTAACCAACTTAAACCCTTATTTAATTTTTTTTTTATTCTTTGTTTATTTTATAAAACTTGATATTTTAATTTTTAAAAGTTTAATGAGTGATCATAATATTATATATGTTAATTTCAATTGCATATCCAATTTGTTTTCCTAAGTGTAACTAAAACCTTACTTATTTGATTGCAAATTTATGAAAATTTTATTATTAAAAAGTTCAATAAATGGTCCAATAATATTGATTAAGTCATTCTTGTAGTGTAGTTAATTGAATTTTTTACTTTTTGTTTAATTAGAATCATATTAAAATCACATATTATTGATTAATTTTTCAAGAGAAAGATGTTCACATATCTCTGCTTACTTTTGAGCCTAATGTTTAAACATCTCTGCTTACTTCTGAACAAGAACAACGTTCACTAAAATCACCAAGAATTAAAGGTAAAGAATGGGATATTAATTATTTAGAGCGTGATCTTGAAAAATGTATTGAAAATGTTGTGGTGTGATGAAGTTCTTTCTCTGAATATATATTATGTTGTTAAAAAAATTCTTCCCCCCGCCCCCCCAAAAAAAAAAAAAAACAAATCTCCTTTCGGTTTTGTCTGAATTCAGAACTAAATGTGTGATATAAACTTTGTAAGCATTGTGGCTCTAATGATTGTAGCTGGGTGTTCCATTTCATCAAAAAAATGCAAGCTTAAATGATTCTCTTAATTTATATTTCTATCAATAATAACTGGAGTGAACCCTTGAGAGTATCCATTGTACTGCTTACTATTGATTATTGTGTAGTAACTGAATATTTTATCCGCTGATGTTTTGGGGATTACTTCACTGACTAGCTATGAAAGAATATATATAATTACTCACAAAGTAATACAATAATAATAAACACGAGCTTGTCTGTTCCAAGCTGCTTAACCTTTATGTTTTCTTGTGTTTGATCTTCTGGATGATACTAATATAAACATATATTCACATGATCTTTTCCCTTTTATATTTAAAGCAAGTGCAGGTTTGTCGAAGTAAAGTGCCTTAAGTTTGCGAACAAACAAAAATGGATCTGAGTTTTTGCTGACCAAGACATATCAGAGCTTCATGAGCTTCATGTGTCACGCAGGTAGCTAGACTCGGGTAAACCTTAAGGTGTGAGAGGCAGAGTGTATTTTTTGCTACTATTGTAGTTGCATGTAGGATGGGGACATGTTTCATATTTGTTGTAGAGTGTTGTACTTGTGCATGAAGGAGGTATCTTATATACTACTACTTTTTTAAGGTTTTGACTGTTAAGAAAGTATCCATGTTGATTGAAAACTATTAATACATGAGAGAGAAGGTAGATATTTCCTTGCTGTTACAATGCTACATGAGTCGATTTTCAAACATCAAGGTGACTTTTTCTGAGATAATACAGTATGGAAAGACAGACTTGGTTTGTCAAAGGTGGGCTGAATCTTTTTCGAATGCCCCCCACCCCTCCCCTCCCCTCCCCTCCCCTCATTTAAAACTCTTTTGAATTTTTGCATGGTTGTGTTGTAGTATAACATATTAGTATTACCCAAGACTTCAAGGTAAGTACGAGCGAGGGTCATGTATATATTATGTTTGTGATTATGTTGCATAGGGTGTATTCCAGTTTAATCACTTTTTGTATTATTCTATTCGATTCTAGGTGACCATGTCATGATGGGTTATTATTATTTTAATTGAAACTCGCCAAATTCTCTACAATTTTTGACAAAGAGGACGGACGAGTAGTTGTTACTTTCTAGTGGAATATAGTTTTAAACTGGTTTTTAATTAAAATTTATATGGATATAAAGAAAGTTTTTATACTCGTATGAAAAATATTCTTTTATTTTCTTGTTGATATATCATATTTTTTGTTAATCTAAATAATGCTTCTTGTGCAAGAGGCATGAGAGTTGTTCTGAGTGAGAGAGAGAGTAAATAATATATATTCAATACAATTTTGCTAGCTAGGGTTTAAAAGTTGTAAAGTACGATCTGTGAATTAATACATCAATTTCCTAATTAAAATTGGAGACTTAAAACATTGATTCATACCCAGGAGTACCTGTGAGTATTCACAAAAAATAAAATAAGCAATCAATCTTACTAATACTCATACATACACATATGGATGATAATAATATTGTTTGAACATTAAGTTGTGATTTTTATATGAGCTGAAAAACATTATTGGCTTTCAAAGTAGAGGGTTTCCTCCTCCCCCTATTATAAGTTGGGTAACAAATATTCTCAACACAATATACATTTAGCCGGCATTATATCATGACAAAATATTTTCACAAATAATATTTACTTATTTAATTATTTTTAGACTCCCTCACTCCATCTCATAAAAGATAATTAAATTACAAAAAATACATTTCCTCAACAAAGACGTATGAGATATATAGATCCTTAACTTTTTGTTTTGTGTTTAATTTCATTGGTTGTTGTATGTATGTATGTATGAATTGTGTGGTGTTAATATAAATATTATATTGGCGATGGGAAAGGGGTAAAAAATAATGATGATGGTATTGGTATTGGTAGTGGTAATGGTGGGTGTTTTATCAATATCAATAATGGTACAAGGAAGGAGTAGTAGGAATTAGGTTTGTGATTGATAGAGAAGAGTGGCTCTCTCATATGAAGGGGACAGGGACAATGTTCATGTCTCTTTTGTTGTTATTAAGACCGATGCGCCATGGCATTACGGCGAGGAGGGTGTTGATCTTGTGGTAATTAATTTTTCCAATCTCCTGTTTATGTTAATCCTTTTTTTGGAAGTAAATTAAGTAGTATGAAAGTAGATGATCTATCTATCTAAATTTTTGCAGAGCATTTCAATCCCTTATTGGAACAGATTTCCAAGTTAGAGGAAATCCAGTTTGAACAGCATTGGTTATTAACCTTGGACTTTGTCCTTTTACCCATGGGATGGGTCGTGCAGTGAATCAAGGACTGAGTAGGACAGCAATCCACAAGGCAATCTTTGAATCAGCAGCACTAATCGGTGCTAGTCTTCTCCAGCTCTACCTGTTTGAACATCCACAGTTTAGATCTTAACTCACTCCACCTTTTGCTCTCTCTTTCATAGCTTAATTAGTTGAGCAGACGGAGCTTATCATCATGCCACAAAGCTTTAAATTTTCAACTACTAGTCATAAGGCCCATAACATTGAGAAATGCCTTTAATCAAGTCTTCACTAAAAGTCAACATTTTTTGGTTCAAGTATATAGGTAAAATAACAATAATCAAAGCCATTTCATCCATATAAAACTTAACATCATTGCAACATATTGTCAAGTATCAAAAAAATAAATAACTACCGACACCACCGACACCCAATATAATATTGAAAACCACCACACCAAATATAATATTTCGATTATGTCGTCGTCTAAATCACAACAGAATGAATCCAGGATGATCCATCACAGCTTGACTGCAGCTCCAGTCTTCTGGAATACATCATGTGGCATAGCTAGACGAGTAATTCTCTCTTGTACTTTCAGGATTCTGCAGAAGCAGATTGCATACAGCAAAACCACTTTTTCTGCAAATAAACATTGATAAGATCAAAATGAAGCTAATGCATCAAACTTAAAGGTGGCATTGAAGAAACTAGTTGTTCCATCAATAATTATTTTCCCAACTTATTTCAATGGCTACAATGATTTCTAACAGTTTCTAAATGATTTCAATGGGTACAAAAACAAATTTTAAAAATGATTTTGAGCTGAGAAAAAAGAGAAAATGTTGTTATTGTACAACTTTTAGGAATTTTCAGAAGCTCCAGACATAGTAAAAGGACAATTCACTATATCAAGGATATGCATTATTAGGATATCAGTAATTTACATGGACCGAAGTGGTCTGCATGTATGTATTATGTGGAAGATATGAATAAGAAAACCAAGTACATCTGCAAAATTTTCATATTAAAACTAATGAAAAATTTATGCAATCGGCTCTTTCTTGACACATCAAAGCATTCATTTAGCTAAGGATAATTGCAAAACTTTTTTTAAAAAATAATCATACAGATGGAGTTTCAAAGATCAAGCCAAATAAATTAATATATTGATTGTATCTTACAGATGGAGGCTTTCCAAGAGTTGTTCTATGCTTGAATGTGGAGTTGTCTTTTTGTGGTGAATCAGCTTTGCCACCTGTTCTTTTCTCATTCCGAGCCTTGTTAAAGATCACAGTGAATCCCTCAGACGATGCTGGGTCATTGACATCCCATTCACCAAACTTTGGCAATGGTAGACCTTTTTCCTGAAGTAAAAAAGTTTTAGCTTAAGAATTCTCACTGCTGTCTAAAGACAGAAAGGAGGAAATTTATAGTTTCACGTGTATGTACAGAAGTAGCACTAATCCAACTACGTCAACTATCAAATCTAGAAAATTTCATCCTTACTCATAATGTAACATGTTAGGAGCGAAAGATTACAGTGAAATTCAGGTATGTGGGAGAACCATTTGTTCTACATATGCTTCACCCACCAGAGGAAATTATGGTAAGCTTTCAAGAAAACATCCAGAAAGATAAGTTTACAAGATTTCTTATATATAAAAAGTTCTTATACGAAGGGGAAATGACTACAAATCGAGTACTGTAGAGCTCTCTGACAAAGCAGCAATTAATTTATTGACCAAGGGTGTTGCACAGTAATAGAAGTAAAATTACTGTTAAGGAAGGGAAACTCTGAATAATGCCCAAGACTGCCATATAATTAGATAGAAGGAACATGGGCGTTTCAGAAATAGGAACACTTGAACAGTTAAACATCCGTCTTGAAAAGATAAACAACAGACTTAAGACCGATAAAAATAAACATCTAGTAAGTGCATGTCAGTAATCAGGGGAAAAAAAGACATCCAGCCTGTGCTTGCAGGCAGGGGCAGGAATTGACGACAAAAATGAGAAACATTCTCATTACAAGGGGTAGGGAGAAAGAGAGCATCAAATTCAATTTGATGCAAAAAGTTGTTACCTAAATGTTGTGAACTTAGGCATTTGCAAGATTCCATCATGTACGCGCTCATTTATTAAATTCCACGTTTTGATGTACAATCTAAATAAAAAGTAGAATACTATAATAGAAGTATAACAAGCAAGCCACCAGTGACCAACTGTTTAGATAGAAACCCAACACTGAAAAAAAGTGCATGGTACACAGAAGATTGGGAATATGAGCCAAGAAGGTAAAATTACTCATGCATGCTTCATGTTGCAGAGTTCTGATTCAGATGTGTAATTGAACCATTCAAAAGTAATAAGTTATCTCTTCAAATTCCATAGAAAAGAACATGATTATGAAACAAATTTTTGGAGCCTGGAAGCAACATGGAATGTCTGGTCCCTTAGAGTACTAAATTGTGTTCCGCATCAATCTTTACTCTAATTCAATCCAAAATTAATTAGACTGTCAACTATTCTTCAGAGGATTGTTTTAGAAGTTTAAGGTGTACAACATCCTTCTAATTGAATCAAGAAATCTTATTGATCATATAATACAAAGTTGCCAACCACACTTAAACAAGATTCAAACTCAGATTGTAACAGTAAGTTGCTATATATGTCAAACAACTACAGTAAGTACCTGCAAGGCTGCAATAATAAATCTTTTTAGTCTACCCAAATGAATGGTGACAATTTTAACACTTTAATTAAAACCAAAATTAGAAGTATTTTGAAAGTCACACTATCAGGTCACACAAACAAAATAATTAATTTTTCATAATAATCTGTTTCTCTACTCAGCAGAATTCACTGAAGCTCAAACCATACCACTTGGGCTTGGCTAGTTGAATCTTTTTCATCATCTAGGTTTAGCCAATGCCAAGTCCTGTCTAACATCAAAAGTTCCCCAAAAATATATAAATGCAGACAAGTTTTCTTTGGATGTAATCGATAGACCAATAAGTGTTATTATTGATGGTATTAAGATAGTAAAATCAATAATCACAAGGAAGTTTTATTACTGATGGTATCAAAATACACGGAAGTTGTTGGACTCCTTTTCTTCATTTTAATTTCCAATGAGTAAAAAGCTTTTCTACAGCTCTATCTAACAAACCCACAAGAAAGAACAAATACCAGCCAACATCATTCAGTGACCATAATTAAAGTTTAGGAGAAACTCATGAATTCAGTATGATTCTATCTAATACCTAAAACCTAGAATTAAATAGAAAGCACACAAGTTTGTCCAAATAAAAACCAATGCCAAACACTGAATACAAACTACTATGACCCCTGCAGAACCAAAAGTAGATATATGAAAGGAAAAACTTACATACATATCCATGAATTTCACAGGGAACATAAAGTTAAGTAACAACAAACAGTGTAAAATCGAATTGACCAAATAAATAGCTAAACCATATAAGAGATGGTCAATATTTGTAAAGAACAAAATATACATCATATAACCGTTACATACATATGTATGCATTATATAACAGAGAGAGATTAATTAAATACCGCCATGAAATTGCAGGAAGTTTATGAACTGAAATCCTTCTCCTCCTCCGTCTTTCAAAATCAAAAACTCACTCTCTCAGCAAAAGAAAGAGAGAGAGAGAGAGAGGTGTACAACTGGGTTGGGAGTGGGCCATAGACCAGGTGCGCAACTGCCATGTTGGGATTGGGCAATAGACCAGGTGGGCACGCCATGTGATCAATTGATGGCTGGTGTGGGGTCCGGTCTACACTAAACGGCGTTACGTTGTTAGTTTTACTTCCGCTAGTGTCAAAATTAGCAGTCAAACCAAAGGGTTCTGGCCCAACGGTGGGAGTTCAAATATTAGCAGTGACTAAACTAATAAAAAAATTAAAATTAAGACTGGGAAATATTAACTTCTTCTTATAGTAATTCATAGAAGATTAATAGATTATCGTACTCATTCCTTCAGGATATTAAGACTTGTTGATTTATTTTCTGTAAATGGCCAAAATAACACACAATTTTATTGTTAGTAAAAAAAATTTAAAAAAATCTTAATTTGAAGAATTGTAAAAAGGTTAATTTTAAGAATAATGTGTTTCATTGGAGTCGATGAGATTTTAGCATAAGGGCTAAAATTGTAAAATTGTGATAGGTTATATTTTATTTTCTCTTTAAAATAATTTTCTTTTATGAAAATAAATAAATAAAAGATTTTTTGCGTGAACGTTAGGTGGACAGAATATTATTTAAAATTTCCAGAACATTAAATATTCACTTCAAGATTTATCTTCAAAGTTGCAATGTAAATGTCTGATTCTTTCCTTTTAATACTCTCCTCTTTTTGTATTCTAAGATTTCGAAAAATTTACTTTAAAAACTTAATTATTTATAATTTTATGTGGAGTTTGAAATCCAAAAAGACTTTCAGTAACTCAGATCTCCGAGTTTACTCTCCAGTGCTTTTGAATTAGCTAGATGGCTTTTGTGGACGACCACCTCATTTTAAGCTGTCATTTTTTTTCTTCTTTGCATTTCTGTCTTTCTGGAATAATATTTTGCAATTGCTGGATATGGAGCTCAGAGTTCACACATGGAAAGTGAAGGAAAATAGAAAGAAGACGAAACTAAAAAAAATAATACTTCCCCGGTTATATATTAGAGAGCCAATTTAACCTTTTTTTTAAATTGATATAACCTACAATTTTTCGTTCCAATATTATATATAAAATTGACAATATTTTATGGAACATTTTATTTTATCTTTAACCTTGATTAAAAATATAATAATAATAATAATATGATAAATCAATTAAAAGTAAAAATAATGAGATGATAAAAAGAAAAATAAATCTCTAATTTTGTCAAGGACAAAAATAAATAAATAAAATTTACAACTAATTAACATATTTGTTATTTTCAAAACTTGGTTTCAATTTGTCCAGTTTCGTTACCAACAAAGTGGATGATCGACTCAATCCTCACAAAAACACAATAGCATTACATCTTTCTGAATTTAGCAAAAGAGTCGTATGTTCGTTCAAATGTATTCAAAATTCCAACTAAAACAACAGCACAAATGTCCATTACCATTCAAAATTCCAACTCAAACGGCACATAAGCTTACGTAAACCATCAACCAATTCTATTGACCTGAGTGGTCAGTTACGCTAACCTTAAATGTCGTTAAAATTAACCAAACAGGTTGAATTCTTGGACCAACAAGAGTTGCAAAGTGACTTAAAAAGATTACCCATGTAGCACCTATTTCCATAATAAAGTAGAAAGAAATTTTCTCAGGCCACTCACAAAGACAAGGCTACTCGTATAAGGCAAATGAGAGAGAGACTAATATTATTCCTCTGGAACCTTAAATACACTATTCTTTATTGGTTGAGAAAACAACAAAAATGGAAAAGGTAAAAAAACACATCTGGAGTAATGAAACTACCAAGTACCAAGTCTTCATCATAACTGTCCCATAGATCTGTAATTAGCCTGCAGTAAAAGACAACTATCAGTTGATTATTAGCTAGCTATATAAAGCTAAACCAAGCAAACAGAACTAGATTTGATCACATATCCTTCCAAAACTTTTGAATATCTGACTGAAAATGGTTGATATATTCTTGTAAGGTGGACCATATAAAAAGTATCAAAATCAACTCACTACCCGTTTAAGCATAGTTGAAATAAAGACCAGCATTTTCCAGGAAACCATGATCAAATACAGATGGTATTCAAACTGTGCATCAAAACTAAAAGAACCTCTAAATCTCATGGTTCTGACTTCCTAATGAAGACAATTGGTTTATGTTATAAGATTTGTGGTCATGTTCCTAGTGTACATTCAAACACCTATAAGCTATCACCTGCTCTGCAGTATAGTTCATTGGGTGAATGTCAAGTTCCTTAAGAAAATGCAACTTTCTTGAGCATGTGATATTTCCTCCCCTAAAGAAGAGGGAGGAGGAGTGACTACCTTTTCATCCTTGGAACTTGAGTGGAAATGATGTTCTCTAGCATCTCGAATCACCAATATAAATATGATTTCAATTTTATCTATTAAATTTTACTCTTTTTGTAGTTACCTAGTAAAAAGGATTAGACAAGCTCTACTACAACTGCTGATGCACCCCCTCCCCCATTGCACACACCACCAACTCCATATTTCCCATTCTTCTGCCTCAATACCTGCAACATTAAACCATTTATTCGATAAATTAAGAATGCATACTCTTAATATTGACATCTAAGCACATCAGTTGTCCAGTAAACTTTGTGTTAATCAGTGTTTAGTAAAACATACCCCCAAAAGAGTAACCAATATACGGGCTCCGCTGCAACCTAGAGGATGACCTAAAGATACAGCTCCACCATGTATGTTAACCTTTTCCTGCAAGCAAAACAATGGAGGATATTAGAGACGGGAAGGACTCCTCAGCAAAAGAAACTTAGAATAGAGTGTAAAAGTTCCTAAATGCAACTCAAAACATGAATGAAGGTTGCAGAATGAAAACATTTAAATGAAGTGTAAAAAGAGAAACCCACACATAATGCATGCACCCGGGGGGAGGGGGGAGGGGGGAGGGGGGAGATTGGCATATAAAACTCACTGGATTAAGGCCAAGCAATTTCTGATTTGCAAGAGCCACAACCTGCATGCACCACATGATAATATATTATGGGGAAAATCATTTACAAATCTAAATGTGACCTACTACAAATGAACTCAGCTTGAAAGCTTACCGCAAAGGCTTCATTAATTTCATAGAAATCAACTTGAGAAGCCTCTATGCCAGCACTTGAAATAGCTTTTGGTATCGCAAGGGCTGGAGAAGTTGTAAATAACTCTGGTGACTGCACGATGCAGATCATGAATAAGTGTATAAACAATAGTGGTAACTCTATTCCTTTTACAGTGGATTAGTAGTGTCAGCTTCATATATTATCAGAAAGTACCTGTGCAGCATCACCGTATCCCGAAATCTTTGCAAGTACTTGTAGCCCAAGCTTAACTGCAGTCTCTCCACTGACTAAGACTAGTGCAGCACCACCATCACTGATAAAAAGAACAATTTTACCTTTCAGTGAATAGCTGGGTTACAATTTTTTGTAAGACTTAAATAAAAACAAGAGATATGGTACTATTCCAATGAATCGAAAACAGAGGGAACAAAATTTTTCACACCAACAGTATCCTTTGTGGCACAATCATAGAAGTGTGAGCATGGCATCTAAAAAGATAGGATAGTAACACCATCACACAATATTAGAAACACTAGAAAGCATAGTTAATAGTAACCTCTACCAACTACAATGGCAATTCAGATTAAATATAATTAGATAACTCGAAGAGCAAGTATATGAAAGATTTTATATTCGAAGGATGACATCAAAATTCATTGTAGGTTGAGTTATTCTTCATGGAGGGAACACTAGCCTTGTTCATAACCATAGATAAAATCAAATAAACCAACAACGAATAAAATTTGAGAAGAAAATATAGACCTAATACTAGAAGCATTGCCCGCAGTGACGGTGCCACCAGTCTCCTTGAAACTTGGTCGGAGCTTCCTCAGCTTAGCAGCATCGAACTGCAAAGACACGAGAATTAGTCATAAACAAACATTCAAGTGAGATACAAAGTCAAAATAAAAGTCACGAAAATAAAGGGAAAAACAAAACTAAACGCAAGAGAAGTTTTTGAAATAAGAAGAATGAACATTTACTCATCCTATCAAAGGCATTTTCTAGAATTAAAAATTCCTAATTCTGTTCCTTTTTATTCTGTAACAAGTAATGCACACACATTCATGCCCTAACCTAGTAATCTATTCTACCCCTCAACACCCTTTTTTTCTCTGCTTTTCATTCTTATGAGTATATAAAGAATTTGTGACACTGCTGATGATAAAGCTTTTCACTTTCTCACTAAAACTACAACAGCAGATCCATTTTCAATAACATTCATCTACACTCGGAAATAAAATTAAGGAAAAATCTACACAGGGCACAGTAAACGCATACAGATACAACAATTAACATAAATACATAATCATAGCAATGTTTCACCTTTCCTAGACCTTCATCCTTGTCAACAATTGTTGATGGCTTTCCTCTTCCCCCAGAAACTTCAACCTGCATGGCACCAAGATTATAATTTATACTGGTGGCCTGAAATAAATTGCACAAGTCTCCTATAGTAAACTAAATGCTTACTGGTACTATTTCCCATGCAAAAGCACCACTATTTTGAGCAGCGATACCACGCTCAAAGCTCTGAATAGCATAGTTATCCTGCATAAATCACCCAAAAGAGGTAACTAAATTAGCTATGACAATCAATATTCTACAGTACTTGATCCTCATAGAGTCCAAACAATTGAAGTACTGCAAATAGCGATAATTTTTTTTGTCATCAAAAGTAAATGAAGTACGGACTAACTAGAAGTACACAAATCCCACATGCCAAGAGAAAATATAGCATTTGTTCCTATAAAAACAACTAACAGAGAACTATTGCATATTTGCATTATAAGCAAAAGTTCACCAAAGACTTTGGAGGAACATAGAAGTATTTTTTTTGAGGACTTTCAAGCCAAAATGTTGCAACATTATTAGACCTATGTGCATTTATTTAGAAAAAAATAAAATGCATAAATATAGGTAATCTAATAGCAAGGTATGAGATGAGCTCTATTATATCTTTTTGGCTTCCAGGAAAACAAGATCATTAGGTGCATTCATAACAATACCTGTTCCTCTCTTGACACTCCATGTTGCTCAGCACATATTTCAGCACAAACTCCCATTCCATAATCATTATAAACATCCCACAACCCGTCTTTTAGCAGTCCATCAACAAGAGAATCATGTCCAAGACGAGACCCCTTCCTGCAATTAAGTTCATATTCTAATTAGCAGTTCTGCAATCTGTTGGGCTAACTGGAGTTTGTTATTATAGGTGCAAGTGTGCAATAATGGCGGATATACCTAGTTTTATACACAGAAGCAAGATATAAAATTATATCTGCAATTTCTATACACAAAAATCTATTAAATCTAATCATGACAAGTCAAGTTAGGTTTTGACAGCAAAATCATTAGAAAGCTAATAAAACATCTTCAAATCAAGCAACCTGATGTGATACAGAAGAAGAAATTCAAGAAGTTTATTATTAATTTTGTATTATTATTTAGAGATAAATGTTGGATTATTAATGTAATTATTTTAGTTTATTATTAATTTTGTATTATTATTTAGAGATAAATGTTGGATTATTAATGTAATTATTTTAGTAGGATATTCTAGAAGTTTTAATTATGGTACTCCCTCCATCCCATAATATATGATGTTTTAGAGTTTGGCACAACCATTAAGGAAATGATTGTATAACATTAAATATAGTATCATTTGTCTATAATACCCTTTGTCATACTTATCTCATACAGTATTAGGAGTTATTTTTGTGTTAATAAGGAGAGAGAAAGAGTTAAAAGCATATGCGTATTGAAGGAGGAGTAATGAGGGGTAATTTTGGAAAGATTGTAATTAATGCTCCTAGATTTTTAAAACATCAAATAATTTGGGACAAATAAAATCACCTAAAACATCATATATTATGGGACAGAGGGAGTAGTAGATTTTAATTAAGAAATTCTTAATTGTGATAATAGATTTTAATTAGGAGAGTTTTTTTTAGGAGATTGTTTCCTTTTTGAATTAGGATTTTTACTTGGTCCCCAAGTATTGGGTTTTCTATTTAAGCATTGTAATACTTCGTTATTTGGGAGATTGTTGAATATATTGATTTGAGATTAAAGTTGTGTGTTTTTTTGTATGTTTCTTTATCGATACTCTGCAGAGATAGGTATACCTTGTTCCTTCTTCCTACCCTGTCCTACATCATAATGGTATCAGAGCCAAAATTCCTGATATCTTTTGATTTCACCCAATTCTTTCCTACCCTATTTTTTTGGCCTCCATCCAATTGTCGAAGTTCGCTAGGGAATCGACAATAATTTTTCGAGACAAATGCATGATCGTTTCCGTGTAGTCTCAATCTATTAAAAAAAAGGTTCAGCATTACTGTTCATCGCTACAGTGCGCGACACTGTGTTCCTTTTGCCAAATAACAGTTTGGTACCCCAAGTATCTGAAATTTTTGATTCAATCCTCTTATGTTTCTGAAATTTTCAATTCTGCTCCCAAAGTTTCTAAAACTTTCAATTCAACCCCTAAAGTTTTTGAGTTTTCAATTTAACCCCTAAAGTTGTTAAAATTTTCAATATATACAATGTCTTCCAGGTTTAACAATCAAGACTTTCTTTGGGCTAAGATAAAGGAACTTGAGCATCAAACTTTGGTTGTGTCCCGTATAGTGCCGAATATTGTAAATTATGCGATGAGCTTACACTTTCTGAAACAAGTCTTGCAAATTTAAGACACATTACGAGTACATAACCACATAATATGTTCGTCCATATTTTGTTCTAGCGCAAAAAAATGTTCATCCTAATCGTGTTTGTTCAACTAAAGCGACGCGTTCACAAGAGGAGACTCTCAAAGTAAATTCTTACAAGACAATTGATGAATGTCTCACAATACTTAAACGAATCAATAAACCAATATGAAATTGGTTAGGATAAAGAAGAACAATTACTCTCACATATTGATGTTTGTGAGAAACATGAAGCGTGGAAGTTAAGTGTGTTGAACAACTTGCAGATGGTTCAAGTGAGAAAATTGAAGTTAAATTTGACCCCATATGTGAACACATCAAGGAAGATAAAGTTGAGGTCATTCATGCTGATTTTCTCTTTCCTGCTAATACATTCGAGTCCCAAACTACTTTAAATTTCTAGATTATGTCATTGTTATTCCCGAAACTTGTGCTCATGACATTGAATGTTCGGATGGTCAAATTTTGTTGGAAGGCATCTCCGGGACTATGGTTTATTAATCTTCAATATTTCAAAACTCGAGGATGAGTTTTTTTCAAAGGCAAGAAGAATGATGAGATACGGAAGAAGAAATTCAATAAGTTTATTATTAATTTTGTATTATTATTTAGAGATAAATATTGGATTATTAATGTAATTATTTTAGTAGGTTATTCTAAAAGTTTTAATTATGGTAGTAGATTTTAATTAAGAGAGTTTTTTTTAGGAGATTGTTTCCTTTTTGAATTAAGGTTTATACTTAGTCCCCAAGTATTGGGTTTTCTATTTAAGCATTTTAATACTTCGTTATTTGGGAGATTATTGAATATATTGATTTGAGATTAAATTTGTGTGTTTCTTTACCGATTCTCTACGAAGATGAGTATCCTTTATTCCTTCTTTCTACCCCATCCTACATCACAACCACATATTACATAAGTCAATTATGGTTGTTAAGCATTGTTCATTAAACTTAACAGCAGAGTTATCCAATTAAAAATACAATAACAAGCCTAGAGCATTTGTAATATCTCGATAAAAATCTTTATTGAAAAAATTAATGCAATATGACATTTGATGGAAAGTTGGAAACTTCAGCATCAGTCAATTGCATCCAAATGATTAAACCAGCAGCTAGACAACTACGATCTAATGATTTTATTATTGTTAAGTAACTAAATTATTTAATCTATTTCAGTAATAGTACAACCGAAAATTATATTTGGATGCATAATTATCAATTATGCAATCAAACACGTTGTCTGTAGTTTTTTATGATTTTAGTCATCATTACAGTTAAGATATAAAATACATACAAGGTTCAGCTTAAGTTTGATTACAACTAATAAGGACTACAAACCTTGCTTCTGCTAGGTATTTGGGTACATTAGACATGCTTTCCATGCCGCCAGCCACAACAATATCATTGATACCCAACTGGATACTTTGTGCAGCTAGCATAGTTGCTGCAAAGACCAAATCGAAAAATATTATTTTATATTTCAATAAAAACTTTCCCACAAGAAATATAGACAGACATGCCTAGAAAAGAAAGAAAACAAAAATAGTCTGTTTATGAATATGGAGGGAGCACCTTTCATCCCTGATGCACAAACTTTGTTAATGGTGGTACAGACTACCGAGTTAGGTATTCCTGCACCTAATGCTGCTTGTCTAGCAGGAGCCTGACCCAAATTTGCACTGAGAACATTTCCAAAGAAAACCTCTTGTACTAGTGCTGGATCAACATTTGCCCTTTTAAGAGCGCCTGAAATTGACATAAGAGAGTTTTAACACAAGTAAACTTATGATCTGAAGTAACAGAGCTTGTGCAATTGTTTAAACAAAGGGCAAATCTTTTAACTTACTTTGAATTGCTATGGATCCAAGTTTGGTAGCTGATAATGATGAAAGTGTTCCAAGAAAGCCACCCATTGGTGTACGTGCAGCACCAACAATACAAACATCTGTGCATTTAAAACTAGAATGTTTAATTAACAAGTAATTTGCCAAACTTTTGTAATACTGTTCTGCTAGATGAAAATCAAAGTACACATACATCTAGCAGCAATTAGTGCCCTTACTGAAAATCCTTGAGTAACTTCTATTGTCTTGATATCTTTCTTTTTCTTACTTTTTTTTTCTTTTTTCCTTTCTTGTGGTGAAAATTAGCATTAACAAGCAAATACAACAACAACAATGGGGGCATTCCCCTGGATACGTCGATTCAAGCTCTTTACAGACTGTCTACCTTAAACTTAACTAAATCAGTTGGCTTGATATCTTTTCTAATAATAATCAAATAATTCTATGGTCAAGCTTGAAGACCAAACAAATCTTAGAGGATAATAAATTTAAATGTTTGACAAGGCTTCAAGAAAAACAACAACTAGAATCACATAACAAAGAATCATATAACAAAAATGCAGAGAAATTATACTGCATCAAATATTGGCAGCACATGAAACAGCGTATTACAGAATACTTCACCTCTAGCCTTGATGGACTCTGAACAATCTGTTGCTGCTGCAGGAGCCATGATGATCTACAGAAACGGCTTATCTGTATTTTCAACAAACTGAATCACAGTTACAATTTGGATGCAACACTAAAAACATTTTTACATTTAAAAAAGAAAGGTACATAACCAACAGCCAACTCGTAAGCTCTAACTTGTGAGTGACCCTTGAATTTCGTACTTATTTTTATATACTTCATCTAAAGAGTATGAAATGCTTTAATGTTTTTCTAGTAAAATAAGAGGAACCAGAGCAAAATTTTCAGTATCTTTGCCTCAATTCTAACGTAAAACATAAACTAATGAACAGATCGAGCTATCAAACAATCTAAGAAATGAGAGACTCGGAAATTTCGTGATTAAAACATACCGTAGATCTAAACTAACAAACAGTTACGAGCTAAATTACACAGATCTTCAAAGTTGAAATCAGTAATTGTTTGGACGAATTGAAAACTTTGAGAAATATGATCAGTTGAAATGCAGAGAAAATGCGGGAAAATAAGATTTGGATTGAGAAAAAAAAAGAGCACTAGTTGTATGTAAAATTAACGAATATATTACCTCACGTTTAGGGTTCAGGAAGCTGGGAGAAGTGTAGAGAGAGAGAGAAAGAGAGATGTTCAGCTTCAGCAGAAAACGAACAGAGATGGATTTATTATATATAGAGAGAGGGAGGAGAGAGAAGGGTTGGTGGTTGGTGTTGATACAGAAAGGCCAAACACACTAATAAACGCAGGTGATGGTACTATCTCATTATTTTCAATTTATTTATTTACTAAAAAAAGATTGATTATAGCAAGAAAATTAAATAATGAAGTATTAAGGTTTCAAAGTTATAAATAAAGAGTTAATTATTAAATGAAGGATTAGCTAGACACACTGGATCAATTTTGAAGTTAGCAATGGTTAAAGTTAAAATGACTCTGTTTTTTATTTATATATATATATATATATATAATTATATCGGACTGATTAAAAATATGCATAGATATGATAATATGTTATTTTTTTATTTAATTTTAAATTGTGACACGCCATTCTTATAATCATATAAATAAATATTTAGTGTTTTTTTTACCTTTTGGACATTAGGAGTTAAGTGTTCATATATGCTTGATTACCCTAATGAATTTTTAAATGCATACGCATCTTAGATGCCTTGGCATGTATTATTACCTTAAAGGTCGGTTTAGGGACGGACAATCCGGAATCTGATCAATTTTAACGATTTAATTATTTGTCACTAAATCTCATAACAGACAATATTATGAACTTAAGCGACGAATATCAAAATCATTAAAATCGATTTTTAACGATGAATTATGCATGTCGCTAAAGTTCTATAAAATTATTATGCATTATGAAATTTAATCCATCGATTAATCGCTAATATATATATATATATATATATATATATATATATATATATATTCCCATAATTGAAATGATATAAGATAATTCTTGTTATTGTCTTTAGTTGCTGAGACCTTGTAAGTTGTAATTCATCAATCAAATTTATATATTTTTGTGACAAGCTTCTAATTCATTTTCTTAGTAAATACTAATTTGATGGTTTGCATTGTTTGACTTTATTTGTAGCGAAAATACATGAAATTTTGATGCTAAGCAAGCCAACTCATGTTTCTGATCATTATGCATATTATCGTGTTTTTGGCATATCAAATTTAGACTGCTGCTTTTGATGTTCTCAATACACTTTGGTAGTATATTTTTTTTAAAAAATTTATTATTAAATAAAAAGCTTGCCGGGAGTACTTTTTAAGGTCTATAAGTTATATACTTTAATTTTATAAAATGAGTTTATTATAAGTTTTTTTTAGTAAAATTTAATATGTAAATTTTTATTTAATTTAATATTTTATAACACCATTATTATAACATTGTAAAATAAGTATATTTTCAAACAACTAAAATTAATTGAATTTTTATTACCATAAATTCGATAATAGGCATCACTAAATCATATAAAAATTTAAATGTTTAAATATTTTTATATATTCTTTAAATATTTAAGGTTGAATTTATATAAAAAACCCTAAAAATGAATATATTAACTCTAAGGCTATGTTTGTTTGCAATAATTATACTTGGGTTAAGACTATTAATCTCAAGTGTCATGTTTGTTTTCAAATTTATACTTGTGACTATTAGTCTAAAAATTATAAAATGACTTAATAGTCTTGACATTATAATTATAATCCCTTGATTATAATCTTAGGATTACTATTCTTGGGATTATAATCCCGGAATTATAATCATTACAAACAAACATAGCCCAAATGTTATACTACTAATGAGATAATAGACTTTTTGGTCACTGTATTACGACCCGATTTTCAT
Source organism: Panax quinquefolius (assembly GCA_020205615.1). Lineage (NCBI taxonomy): Eukaryota > Viridiplantae > Streptophyta > Magnoliopsida > Apiales > Araliaceae > Panax > Panax quinquefolius. The sequence goes on from CM035161.1 coordinate 134,328,605, forward strand.
TGTGGTTGTAAGACCCCGAAATTTTTTAAATAAAAAAGAATTTCCTTTATTTTGAAATAGTAAGGGTGGATTTGATTAATGTGGTTAGTTATGGGTAAAATACGTAAATATTTCGAATAAGCAAGTTGTTATAAAATATTCATTATTGTCGAGAAATATTCGTTTGGTGGTGGAATATTCTTTGCTTTGCTTCGGGAATATTAAATGCGACCAATAGCGACCTTAATAATGGGCCCATAACTTGAAGCGATTGGATGAAAAAGCGACAAATATAAGTTGTTTATAAATAACTACGTAATTATTCTGGATAATCTTGTTGGAATACCCGGGTTAAAACACGAATACTGGCGTTGTTGAACAAGAAGACACAGCATTATTGCACCAATTATTGATTCTTACGTAAGAAGGCACTACTCAATAATTATTACGATAATTCTTTCTCGATATTTTATTTTATTGATTCAATAATTCTTTGCATTAATATTTTATATTACTTGTTGTTTCAATAAATTGTCATTACACGGTATTTTCTATTATCTGAGACAATAATTCATATTATCCGAATAATATTATTAGAAAACATTATTAGCGATGTCTAGAAAGTTACATACAGGAGAGGTTTGGTCATCTAATCAAGCTGCCAAGAAGTAGAGATCCTTATTGAAAGCCCTCTTTCCGGAATCGGCATGGTTGCCAAGATCTTGTGATTCTGTAATATTATTTGTGAATAATTAATTATTGATTTATATGATGAGGAAAATATTGATTTTATGTGGATATAGATGGAAAAAATTTTTAATGTGACAATTGTTGAAAATTAATATTTTATCTTTTTTTGATAAAATAATTCATTTAAATATATTATTTTAATAATATATTAACGGTGATATTTTTATAATGAATGTGGGATATATGAGTATATGAGGAGGAAGAGTATTTTTGTGGCGTTAAATGTTTAACACATGTTTTGTGTGTTGGTGGACCCATTTCTTGAATAGAAAATTGATTATAGATCGTAAAATCGACCGTTTGTGGATTTGGTCAATTTCTGTTTGGAATTTGGAAAAACTTTCTTCTGCAAAGTTGTAGAAATTGAATTTTCTATAAAAATCGCGAGATTTGAATTTTCTGATAAAAGATCTATTTATTGTGAATTATTGAAGTTTCGATATATCTAGGGTGTGATTAATTTTTGGAGTTTAAATTATTTTTGTTAGAAAAACGTTTTTGTATTTTTTTTGGACATCATTAACATGTGTGGCTGGTGTTTTTGACCAAAAGGTGGGCTAAGGAAAATTTGTATAATTATATTAATATTATATTCAATTTTACGCTTTGGTGTTCTAAGCAATTTCCAATAAATAGGGTCTTGGGTTAGAATTGAAAATCACACCGTAAACTGAAGTTTTCTCTATTTCTCTCTCGATATTTTGAGCGTATTCTTGTGAGTATACTTTGAGTGTTGCTATACTGATGCAAGTTCAAGTCATAAAGCCTATATCCGCTGTTTCAACTAGAAGTCTTGTCTTTTTTCGAGGTAAGGGATGTTATTTTCTTCTCAAATGATATTATTTCTTCAATATCATTATCTTTGAAATATTGGGTGAAACTTTTATCAAATTTGGAACTTTTTCATGTCGGGAGTTACTTATTCATGAGTTCTTATTATTCGAGTTCTTATTCACGAGTACTATTAACGAAGCGTGAAGATGTTTTTTGTGGAATTTCTATCTTTTGGTGTCGAGTTACTATTCACGTATCAGACTTATTCACGATATCTGACACTATTCACGAATCATTTGACTTATTCAATAGAAAAATGAAAATTTTTCTTTTCATCTAAAATATCTATTCGGATACTAGCTTTGATTGTATCCATGTTTTTGATCATTCTTGAATTTTACACCATTGTGATTATTTTTGAGGTATTTTTGGGCGTGGATAAAACAAGGTACGAATCCTTAATCCTTGTCATTTTGTTTCACCGGATTCGCTTTTTTAAAATATTTTTCATCATCCTCGGTCCTAAATGATGATATTATTGAATATCTTTAGCTTTGTAGTGCAAATGAATGATTTCGAAGAATGTCTTTGGTAGTAGTGCAAAGATGAACATGTGTTTAGATGAACATGACCAATCGATGAATATCTTTGACTGTAGTGCAAAGATGAATATTTGATTCGGATGTATATTGATTGATGTTACTGAGGATAAAATATCGACGATGAACTTTTAAATTCATATATAGAAGATAGTAGTTTGCATTCTCTACTTAACTCTTCTAATGAATTATTAATTCCGCTGCGAATATTGATTTAAAATTTGTTGTCTATTGTATTCTATTAGATTTTTCCCTGTTGGAGACTAACGATAATTTGTTGTATATTATCTTAGTCATAATATTCTTTACTGGGCTAGTTGAGCTCACCCTTTTCCTTGTTGTTCCATTTTTCTTCTTAGGAAGCGAGATTATAGCAGGAACTAGTCGGGGTGTGGAGTGATGGTTCTAGATAGTTGTTTTAGTAGTCTTCACTATTCTGTAAAATAGTGTATCAATAATGAGGATTTATTTGGGTATGTATATTATGTAGAAGATAATAATTGTATTTAAACTCACAAATTATATATGTTGTCATATTTGCACGACAAATGTATTAATAAAGTTGTAGTTATTTACATGCCCATGTATTTGGTGACTCGAGAATGGGTTGGATGGAATGGACCTATTTTGGGGGCGTCGCGGTTGGTATCGAGCTTAGGATATGATCTCTGGCGGAGATCGGGGAATAGAACTAGGAGGGAGAGTCGAGTAAATCCTTCGCTAGTGTGTCCTACCTAAGCTTATTTGTTGGTTGAATCATAATATAGGGTATTATGTGATTTGTTAATTTATTTAATTAACCCTTGTTTTATGATAGTTTTAAGAATGGTTTCTTTGAGAACGTTAACAATGGAGTGAATGAGATCGTGGAGACACCTCTAATCGCCAACCGTGGATAATGTGATGTCGGTGAAGAAGAATTAGAGATATCCATGTGGTGAGTGAAGAATTGATAGTTAGACCTTTAGAGAGATAGTCGCAGAGGTAACAAATGAGAGTGAGGAAGAAGAGGAAGAAGAGGTACACGAAGAGAGTTTATTAGAGGTATTTTATGATCAAAATGTAGAATTGCAAAATCATATTCATGAGTTAGAAGAGCAGTGAAGAATTGCGGCGATCGTGGAAGCAAAAGGATGCAACGATTCAAGCTTGTGTTACCCGATATGTGATGTTTGAGCGAAAGCACTCTTTGGCGAGTATAAGATGATAAAGTTTGGAATCTGAAATTTGAAAGAAGAAATAAGCGAACGAGTGAGAATGAATGATGCATGGGTAAAAAGCCGCGACGCGTGCGTGGATATTATGGAAAGAGATGTCCAATCTAAAAAGAGAAGATTTAACGATGATGACGGAAGACGTCGGCGAAAGACATCGGCAAAGACAAAGAACAAATTCTAGGGAAAGAGAACGATCGCCGGATTAGATGCTACTGACGATCACGGAGAGGAGGGACATATAAGGTCAAACTGCTCAAAGCCTTCCAAGGTATGTTTTAATTGTGGAAAAGATGGTCACATAGCTAGATTTTGTCCTATAGCAAAATCAAGTCCAGTTGGGACGTTAGCACCAGAAAGCGATCTGAAAAAGTCAAAGTCAATCGGTTCTTGGAAGAAGCGTTTGTCGTGACCAGGTCAAAAATGCGAGAACCCGAATGAAGATAGCACGGGTTAGTTAATTATAAATTCTTGCGAAGTTTATACCTTACTAGAATCTGCTTCTACCCATTCTTTTATCTCTCTTTGCTTGCGCTCAACGTTTGAACTTGACTACGGAGAAATTAGACTTTGACCTATTTATGGAGACTCCGTTAGGAGAAACTTTCATTACATCCGTTGTTTATAAATCTTGCTTGATTCAGGATGGCACTATCACATTACCTGTTAACCTTATTTCTATAGAGATATTTGCTTTTGATATGATTTTAAGGTTAACTACTCATCATGCCGAAATTGATTACTTTCGTAAGGTTGTTAGTTTTCATATTCCTAAGCAACCTGTTATTCGAATTCAAGCAATCAAACCATTGTAGTCAAACATTTTCATATCAAGCCATGAAGTCATTCGTTTATTACGGATGTCAAGTTTTCTTAGTCCATGTTATGGATTTGAATAAAGACACGTCAGATTTGAATAATATTCCTGTTGTTATTGATTTTTCTGGACGTATTTCTGAAGAATTTCTTAGCTTACTCCTAAAGCCCTCGATATTAAATTTTGTATCGACTTTGAACCCGATACAAAACTCATTTCTAAAATCTCATATCGAATGGCTCTATTGAACTTCGAGGAGTTAAAAATTCAACTATAGAATTTGGTACCGAGCCTTTATCTGGTGACTTCCTTTGTGGAATACACCGCCAGATCTCCGTAGGGACACCATATTCGTATGCGATAGTAAAGCGATAGGTGTCATTGTAACGTCTTATCCAAGATTGGGATATGAGTCACGGTTGAGAACAACCTAAAGTCGGATGAATCGAAATCGTAGCTTTCAGAAGCTTAGTTGGTTATTATCGGAGATTCGTTGAAGGATATTCTCGAATCGCTATTCCATTAACGCAATGACTCGTAGAGATACAAAATTCGAATGGAGCAAGGAATGTGGGAAGAGCTTGAAGAACTCGAGAGGAGACTCATTTCAAAGACATGTTACGACCATGCCATCCCGGAAAAGCGAGCGTGGTAGGTGGCGTGTTGAGTAGAAGATCGTATTTGAAGTCTGAGTCGATATTGTCAAAGACTCATTTCAATAATTTACAAATAATAGAGATGGAGATGAAAACTCTAGTACCCACGTGATGATATACTGAGTATAATCGACTTTAATCGATAAAGTTAAAGTCGTTTGTTACACACCACGTGACGCCCCCAAAATAGGTATACATCACCTATTCTCGAGTTATCAATATACATGATGCAAAAGCAACTACAACTTTATTATTACAACAAGAAAGCGTGAGTTTGAATACAAATATTATCTTACAGACAATATCTATACTCAAATAAATCCTCATCACATTTATTGATACATTATTTTACAAAATGGTGAGGACTACTAAACCATCCTTTCTAAAACCTTCATTCCATTACCCAGGCTAAATCTTATATATTCTAGCCTCCACGAGAAAAAATGGAACAAAAGGAAAAGGGTGAGCTCAACTAGCTCAATAAAGAATATTATGACTAAGATAATATACACAAATTATCGTTAGTCTTCAACGAGGAAAAATCTAATAGAATACTGATAGACAACAAATTTTAAATCAATATTCGCAATGGAAATAATAATTCATTAGAAGAGTTAAGTAGAGAATGCAAACTACTATCTTCATGTATGAATTTAAAAAGTTCATCGTCTATCTTTTATCCTGTAACATCAATCAATATACATCCGGAATCAAATATTCATCTTTGCACTACTGAGCCAAAGATATTCATCGATTAGTCGTGTTCATTTAAACACCGCTCATCTTTTGCTTTACTGGGCCAAAGATATTCTTCAAAAATCATTCATCTTTGCACTTCTGTGGGCAAAGATATTCTTAAGAAATCATTCATCTTTTACTTTATAGGCCAAAGATATTCCATAATATCATCATTTAAGGCCGAGGATGATGAAAATATTTTTTAAAAAAGCGAATCCGATTGAAACAAAATGACAAGGATTAAGGATTAAGGATTCGTACTTGGTTTTATCCACGTCCAAAAATACCTCAAAAATAATCATAGTGGTGTAAAATTCAAGAATGATCAAAACATGGATCTGATCGAGTTAGTAGTATCCGAATAGATGTTTTGAGACGAAAAGAAGAAATTTTATTTTTCGGTGAATAAGACTTATACGTGAATAGTCAGATATCGTGAATAGTCTTGCCGTATCGTGAATAAGTAACTCTCGACACTAAAAGATAGAAATTCCACAAAAATCATCTTCACGCTTCATGAATAGTACTCGTGAATAGTAACTCATGAATAAGAACTCATGAATAATAACTTCGTGAATAAGAACTCATGAATAAGAACCCATGAATAAGAACCCCAGCATGAAAAAGTTTCAAATTTGATAAAAACTTCAGATCAACATTTCAAATAATGATATTGAAGAAATAATATCATTACTGAAAAAAATAATATCCCTTACCTCGAAAGATCGATCAAGATTTCTACTTAGAAATAAAGTATATAGTCTTTGAAGGAACTTGCACCGCCTCTAGCAATACTCAAAGTATACTCAAAATACTCACAAGAATACGCTCGATAATATAGAGAGAAAACTTGGGTTTACGGTGTGATTTTCAATTCTAACCTAAACACCTATTTATAGGAAAATGCTTAGAACACCAAAAGCGAAAATTTAATAAAATATATTATTATTAATAAATTTCCTACGCCTCTTTGGAAATCAGATCCCAACATTTCCCACATGCCAACCTTCTAGAAAGAAATGATAAAAACATTTTTCATAAAATAAATAATTAAAACTTACAAAAATCAATTATTTCGGAGCTTCAGAACTTCAATAATTCATAATAAATAGCCCTTTCATCAGAAAATTCAAATCTCGCGAGTTTTTATAGGAAATTCAATTCTCTACAACTTTGCAGAAGAATTTTTTCCAAATTTCAAATGAAATTGACCAAAAATCCACAAGCGAGGCGATTTTACAAAATATAATCAAATTTCGATCGATAAATGGGGTCCACCGACATGTTTAACATGTTTTAAACATTTATTGCAACAAAAATACTCTTCCTCCTCGTATACTCATATATCCCACATTCGTTGTAAAAATATCACCGTTAATATATTATTAAAATAATATATTTAAATGAATTATTTTATCAGAAAAAGATAAAATATTAATTTTCAACAATTGTCATTTTAAAAATTTTCTCCATCTATATCCACATAAAATCAATATTTTCCTCATCAATAATTAATTATTCACAAATAATATTACGAAATCACAATATTGACAACCGAGGCGGTTCGGGGAAGAGGGGCTTTCGATAAGAATTTCTTCTTCTTGGCGGCGCATTAGGTGACCAAACCTCTCCTTGATGTAACTTTCTAGACATTGCCAATAATGTTATCTAATAATATTATTCGGATAATATGAATTATTGCTTCGATAATGAAAAATCTTGTGTAATGACAATTATTGAAACAACAATGATATAAAATATCAACGCAAAGAATTATTAACTCGATAAAATATAAAATCTTGAACGATAATTCTTTTGTAACCATTATTGAGTAGTGCCTTCTTACGTAAGAATCAATAATTGGTGCAATCTGGTGTCTTCTTGCTCAACAACGCCAGCGTATTAGTGTGTTTTAACCACCGGATATTCCAACAATGATACTTGATAATAACTTCTGTAGTTATTTAAAAACAACTTATATTTGTCGTTTTCTTCATCCAATCGCTTTTCCGGTTATGGGGCCCACACGCGGTCATTGCTACGTCAAATATTTAATATTCCCAACGATCACGAATATTCCACGACCAAAACGAATATTCCCCAAGCAACAATGAATATTTTATAACCACTTGCTTATTTTGAAATATTTACGTATTTAACCCTAACTATCCACATTAATCAAATCTACCCTTACTATTTCAAAATAATAAATAGAAAATTAAATTTCATTAATAATAAGTTGAGGTCTTACAACCTCCCTCCTTATGAAATTTAGTCCTCGAAATTGGCGTCGTGACGACAGTGTTTTGAAAAGGTGAGGATACCTCGCTTTCATTTCCGTTTCCAATTCCCGGTCATTTCCTCTATAGCATGATTTCTCCACAAAAACTTTAACTTGTGGTATGACCTTTCTTGGCGTAGGACATGCTCCTTCCTATCCAAAATCTTGACAGTACCTCCTCATACGTTAAGTCTTGACTATCTCGTCCGGGTTCTAACTTCGATAACGTGGTTCGGGTCTTTCACATATTTACTGAAATCGATATGTGAAACACATTATGAACACGAGACATACTTGGAAGTAACTTGAAAGTCTATAGGCTACATTTCCTACTCGGTCAAGAATTTGAAATGGACCAATAAATCGTGGATTGAGTTTTCCTCTCTTCCCAAATCTTGTAACTCCCTTCCATGGAGCAACTCATGATATAATACATGGTCCCCTACACTAAATTCCACGTCCTTTCGATGAAGATCCGCATAACTCTTTTTATCGATCTTGTGCTTGGTTTGTATCGTTGTCGAATCATTTGGATCTTTTCGGTGAGTCATACGTCTTAACTTTCGGGTCCCAACAATGTTGCTTCACCCACCTCATCCCAACATATTGGAGAATCGACATTTTCGTCCATATAATGCTTGAATGGAGCCACACCTATACTTGCACGATAAGCTTGTTGTTGTTGTAGGAGAATTCCACCATGGTAAATACTTATCCCAACTACCCTTGAAGTCTAGGACCGCGAGTCTTAATAGATCTTGAGAGTTTGAATAGTCCTCTCGATTGTCCGTCCGTTTGGGGATGGTATCTTAGAACTAAATCGCAAATCCGTGCCCATAGCTTTTTGCAAGCTAACCCAAAATCTTGAAGTGAATCTTGGGTCACGATCCGAAACTATGGATACTGGGCATGCCATGCAACCTCACAATCTCATTCACGTCACATACTAGCAAGGCGTTCGAGGAATAAGTCTCCGTGTCGGCAAGAAATGAAGCGGACTTGGTTAATCTATCAACAATAACCCAAATAACATTGATGCCTTGAGAAACCGTAGGAAGACCCGTAACGAAATCCATAGTAATGTGTTCCCACTTCCATTCCGGAATCTCAGTGGTTGCAACGGACCCCCTTAGGTACAAGATGCTCGCCTTTTACGTTGGCAAGTTAAACACATCGAGATAAACTTTGCAATCTCTCTCTTCATATTGTTCCACCAAAATGTATGTCGAAGATCACGATACATTTTAGTACTTCGAGGATGGATTGCAAATGGCGTGTGTTGTGCCTCCATCATAATCTTGTACTTCAAATCGAGTCGTTAGGAACACTGAAAGTCTAGAGTGGACTCAAGTATTCCTTCTTCATCAATTCTCGCTTAGGAATAGCTCCTTCTTGTACTTTCTTCTTCATACGCATCGACTTTCCGGGTTGGTGGCTTGAAACAACCTTAACTTTTCTATTAAAGTTGGTTCTGTCGTATACTTGACATCATCGCACTTTTCGTTCCGCGTGATCTTCTACTCAATCGTCGGCTACCACGTTTGCTTTACGGGATGGTATTGAATAGTGTGGTCGTAGTCTTTCAATAGCTCGAGCCAACGTCATTGCCGCGTGTTGAGTTCTTTTGAGTGAAGAAATATTTAAGGCTTTTATGGTGCGAATATATCTCCACTTTCTCCCCCATATAGATAGTGCCTCCATATTTTTAACGCTGCAACTTATTGCCGCTTGACTCTAGATCATGGTAGGATAATTCCTCTCATACTCTTTAAGTTGTCATGAGGCATAAAGGCTATGACTTTCCCACGTTGCATGAGAACACATCCTAACCTTTTGCTCAAGCATCATTTGTAGATAACAAATCCATCCAGAACCGGATGGTATTGTTAGAAACAGTCTTAAAATAAGTCTCTCTTAAGCTCTTGGAAACTCTTCTCGCATTCTTCACTCCAAAGCGAATTTTGTATCCTTAGGAGTTAGTTGAGTTAATGGAGTAGCGATTAGAAAAAACCTTCCACGAATCTCAGATAATAACCATTAAGCCCAAAAAGCTACGTCTTGATCCAAAACTTGGTTGCTCCCCACTTTGTATTGCTTCATCTTACGTCGGATCAGCGGATACTCCATGTTTTGACACCACGTGCCCAAGGAATGCTACTTCCTCGAAGCGAACTCGCATTTCTTCAATTTGGCATATAGTTGGTTTTCACGAAGCCTTTGGAGTACCGACTTCAATGGTGCTCATGATCTTCACGGCTTTTGGAATATATGAGGATGTCATCAATAAAGACAACAACGAATTGATCCAAATATTCCTTGAATACTCGGTTCATCATATCCATGAAAGCCGCGAGGAGCATTAGTTAGTCAGAAAGACATGACTAAGAATTCATAATGCCCATCTGAGGGTTACGAAAGCGGTCTTTGGAATATCCTCGATTCTAATCTTGGTGATGATATCCGAGCGAAGATCGATTTTGAAAAGAATTGTGCCCTTACTTATTTGGTCAAACAAGTCATCAATCGAGGTAGAGGATACCTATTCTTGATGGTGACATGGTTCGATTCCCGATAGTCGATACTGAAAATCGCATACTCCGTCTTTTCTTCTTTACTGAATAAAGCAGGGAGCACCCCGAGGAGATGTCTTGGGGCCAGATGAAACCGATGTCCAACAATTCACAGTAGTTGGACCTTTAACTCCACGAAGTTCAATAGGAGCCATTCGATATGGGGTTTTAGAAATGGGCTTTATGCGGGTTCAAGATCAATAAAGAATTGACTTCACGTTACGGGGTAGGCGGAAATTCTTGAAAATCGTCGGGAAAGTCGATAACAACAGGGAATATTATTCAAATTTGGCGTGTCTTTATTCAAATCCATAACATGGGCTAGAAAGCTTGACATCCGTTTTTAATAAGCGAATAGCTTTATGATTAGATATGATAATGATGATTTTTTAATGGTTTAGTTGCTTGAATTAAATCAACGAGGTTGGTTAGGAATATGAAAACTAACAACCTTACGAAAACAATCAATTTTGGCATGATGAGTAGTTAACCAATCAATCCTAAAATCACATCAAAAGCAAGTATCTTTAAAGAGATAAGGTCAACAAGTAAGTAATGGTGCCAACTTGAATCAAACAAGATTTATAAGCGATGGATGTGATGAAAGTTTCTCTAACGGAGTTTCCACGAGATAAGTCAAAGTCTAATTTCTCGGTCAAGTTTAAGCGTTGAGCACATGCGGAGAGATAAATGAATGGGTATGCCCGGTATCAAGTAAGGTATAAACTTGATGCAAGAATTTATAAATAAACTTACCGTGATCACCTCGTTTGGGTTCCTCGCATTTTGACGATCCACAACAAACGCTTCTTCCGGAATCGTTGACTTTGACTTTTACGGGACGATCTTTTGAGTCACCATCCCCATTGAAACTAGGTTTATTCTGATCTGATCTCGAAGCGATATGTCCTTCATTTCCACAATTATAGCATACCTTGAACTGTTGTGGGCGGGTTTGGTGATATGTCCCTCTTTCCGCATTTATAGCATATAATGGCCGGTGGTCGTTCTCCTCCATTAGAACCCGATTCTTTGCCCGTTGTCGTCTTCACATAGTCGTTGTTAAATCTCCTCTTTTAAAATCTCCTCCGACTCGCTTCTTCTATTTTCATGGCCATGATTACCACCAGAGTGGTTACCATTTACATCCATCTGTTTCTTTCTCCGAGTTATCATTATTCTGTTGATTATATCTACGATACAATCTGGTTGTGGTCCTCGAGTTGATATTACTTTCGTTATCTCGCTCTAATAATTGAGCCTGTTTACAACATCTCGAATAAAGAGAAAATTTATGAGAAATGAGATCTCGACGTATCTGGGTTTCAAACCTCTAAGAAACATCCGCGTCATCGTTCCTCATTCTCCACCAAATGAGGTCTGAAACACGGATAACTCTGCAAACTTTGCCTCGTCTTTGAGACACCGTCGTTGTTGTTTTGTTCCAATCGATGAACTCCACTTCCTTCGTATAGCGAACACTTTCGGGAAAGTATTTGTCATTAAATAGCTTCTGAAACGTCTCCCAAGACATCTTTGAGTCTTGGTGGATGGAGTGCAACTTCCACAGACTCCCACCGATGATCTGCTCGCCACGGAACATAAAGGTGGCGAATGGAACCTTCTGTTCTCCGTGCATCCCAAGACATCGAATATCTTGGTAATTTGTTTGACCCATGTTTCCGCCAGCGATCGGATCTGGCTTTCCCTTAAATTACAGTGGTCCCAACTCTTTGAATTTGCTTGGGCATGACAACCCATAATTCTTATCATTTCCTCCTCAGTATTTTGAACACGAGTCTCCCTCGTGCGATTTTGCGTGAGCTGCAAAAACTTCTAAACATCCCTCGTTCATCATCTACGCTTTCGATGGTGTTGTTCGCGGGAGGAACATTGCCCGACTGTTGCCGCGTTCTCCTCGTTGGTGAGTCTGAGGCGTCTCCACGGTCTCATTTCCATTGTTAATATTCTCGATCGACATTCTCAAATCTTCGTCATAAAACAAAGGGTTAATTAAGAAATCAATATATCACATAATATCCCTATATCTTGACCAACTAACAAATAAGCTTAGGTAGGACACACTAGCGAAGGATTTACTCGTCTCTCCCTCTGATTCTATTCCAGATCTCATGGAGATCATATCCTAAGCTACGATACCAATTGTGGCGCCCCAAAATAGGTATACATCACCTATTCGAGTTGTCGATACGTGATGCGAAGCAACAACTACAACTTTATTATTACAACAAGTAAAGCGTGAGTTTGAATACAAATATTATCTTACTGACAATATCTATACTCAAATAAATCCTCATCACATTTATTGATACATTATTTTACAAAAATGGTGAGGACTACTAAACAATCCTTTCTAAAACCTTCATTCCATACCCACAGGCTAAATACTTTCGTATATTCTCGCCTCACGAGAAAAAATGGAACAAAAAGGAAAAGGGTGAGCTAAACTAGCTTTCGATAAAGAATATTATGACTAAGATAATATACAACAAATTATCGTTAGTCTTGACGGGAAAAATCTAATAGAATCTGATAGACAACAAATTTTAAATCAATATTACATGGAAATAATAATTCATTAGAAGAGTTAAGTAGAGAATCAAACTACTATCTTACATGTATGAATTTAAAAGTTCATCGTCTATCTTTTATCCTGTAAAATCAATCGATATACATCTGAATCAAATATTCATCTTTACTTTACGGGCGAAAGATATTCATCGATTAATTATTATTCATTTAAACACTGCTTCATCTTTGCACTACTGGCCGAAGATATTCTTGAAAATCATTCATCTTTTACTCTGGGCCAAAAGATATTCTTAAAAATCATTAATCTTTTTACTTCTGGCCAAAGATATTCCATAATATCATCATTTAAATGCGAGGATGATGAAAAATATTTTTTAAAAAGCGAATCGATGAAACAAAATGACAAGATTAAGGATTAAGGATTAAGTACTTGGTTTTATCCACGTCCAAAATACCTCAAAAATAATCATAGTGGTGTAAAATTCAAGAATGATCAAAACATGGATCTGATCGAGTTAGTATCCGAATAGATATTTTAGACGAAAAGAAGAAATTTTATTTTTGATTGAATAGTACCTATCGTGAATAGTCTTGCCGTATCGTGAATAGTCTTGAGTATCGTGAATAGTAACTCAAACACCAAAAGATAGAAATTCCACAAAAACATCTTCACGCTTACATGAATAGTACTAAATTGAATAGTAACTTCGTGAATAGTAACTCATGAATAGTAACTAAATGAATAGTAACTCATGAATAGTAACCCATGAATAGTAACCTCGACATGAAAAAGTTCCAAATTTGATAAAACTTGAGATCAACATTTCGATATAATGATATTGAAGAAATAATATCATTCGAAAAAATAATATCCACTTACCTCGAAAGATCGATCTTACAGCTAGAATCTGGGATATATAGTCTTTGAAGGAACTTGCCGTCTAGCAATACTCAAAGTATACTCAAAATACTCACAAGAAAACGCTCGATAATATAGAGAGAAAACTTGAGTTTACGGTGTGATTTTCAATTCTAACCTAAGCACCTATTTATAGGAAAATCTTTAGAACACCAAAAAGCGAAAAATTTAATAAAATATATTATTATTAATAAATTTCCTACGCCTCTTTGGAAATCAGATCCCAACATTTCCCACATGCCAACCTTCTAGAAAGAAATGATAAAAAACGTTTTTCATAAAATAAATAATTAAAACTTACAAAAATCAATTATTTGAACTTTGAAACTTCAATAATTCATAATAAATAGCCCTTTCATCAAAAATTCAAATCTTGCGAGTTTTTATAGGAAATTCAATTCTCTACAACTTTGCGAAAAAGTTTTCCAAATTCCAAATAGAAATTGGCCGAAATCCACAAGCAGGCGATTTTACGGTATAATCAAATTTCGATCGATAAATGGGGTCCATGACATGTTTAACATGTTTTAAACATTTATTGCAACAAAAATACTCTTCCTCCTCGTATATCATATATCCCACATTCGTTGTAAAAATATCACCGTTAATATATTATTAAAATAATATATTTAAATGAATTATTTTATCGAGAAAAAGATAAAATATTAATTTTCAACAATTGTCATTTTAAAATTTTCTCCATCTATATCCACATAAAATCAATATTTTCCTCATATAAATCAATAATTAATTATTCACAAATAATATTACGAAATCACAATATTGTGACCGAGTTCGTTCAAGGAAAGAGGGGGCTTTCGATAAAATTTCTTCTTCTTGGTAGCGATTAGGTGACCAAACCTCTCCTTAAACGAACTTTCTAGACATTGCCAATAATGTTATCTAATAATATTATTAGGATAATATGAATTATTAGCCGATAATGAAAATCTTGTGTAATGACAATTATTGAAACAACGATGATATAAAATATCAACGCAGCAATTATTAACTCAATAAAATCTTTGAGCGATAATTCTTTGTAACCATTATTGAGTAGTGCCTTCTTACGTAAGAATCAATAATTGGTGCAATCTGGTGTCTTTCTTTGTTGAACAACGCGTATTAGTGTGTTTTTAACCACCGGGTATTCAATGTGTTAATTGTAACAACTACTGTAGTTATTTAAAAACAACTTATATTTGTCGTTTTCTTCATCCAATCGCTTTCAGTTATGGGGCCCATACACATGGTTTGTTGTGGTAAATACGAATATTCCCAAAGATCTGAATATTCCACGACGAAACGAATATTCCCAACGACAATGATGAATATTTTATAACCAACTTCTTATTTTGAAATATTTGCGTATTTAACCCTAACTATCCACATTAATCAAATCAACCCTTACTATTTCAAAATAATAAATAGAAAATTAAATTTCATTAATAATAAGTTGGGGTCTTACACTTTTGAGTGATGAATTTGAATTTGAAGAAGGAGGTGCGAAGTTGTTATTTCAAAAGCGAAATCGGTGAGGTGAGAAAGCTCAAACCTTCGATTTATTAATCCATTTGAAATTCTCGATCGAATAGGAACCGTGGCCTATAGACTCGTTTTATCGCCAAGTATGGCGATAATTATTCATAACGTTTTTAACGTATCGATATTTACGTAAATATGTGGACGACCCTTGTAACCACGTCGTTGAGTTAGAACTTGCCTGACGAGATATATAAAGAAGACTTAACGACGATAGGAGGTACTGTCAAGATCTTGGATAGGAAAGAACATGTCCCATGTCTGGGGTTATACCACAAGTTAAAGTTTTGTGGAGAAACCATCTTATTGAGGAAATGGCACAGGGAGTTGGAAACGAAAATGAAAGCGAGGTATTCTCATCTTTTGAAACACTGTAGTCGTCGAATTTTTCAGGACGAAATTTCATAAGGAGGGAGGTTGTAAGACCCAAAATTTTTAAATAAAAGGAATTTCCTTTATTTTGAAATAGTAAGGGGTGGATTTGATTAATGTGGTTAGTTATGGGTAAAATACATAAATATTTCGAATAAGCAAGTTGTTATAAAATATTCATTATTGTCGAGAAATATTAGTTTGGTGGTGGAATATTCTTCTTATTGTCGGGGAATATTAAATGCGACGGCAACAACTATTAATGGGGCCCATAACGAAAAGCGATTGGATGAAGAAAACGACAAATATAAGTTGTTTATAAATAATTGGCGTAGTTATTCTGAGATTAATCTTGTTGGAATACCGGTGGTTAAAACACGATGTCTGGCGTTGTTGAGCAGATGAAGCGCACGGTATTGCACCAATTATTGATTCTTACGTGAAGGCCTTTACTCAATAATTGTTACACAGTAATTCTTTGATGATATTTTATTTTATTGATTCAATAATTCTTTGCATTAATATTTTATATTCTTTGTTGTTTGATAAATTGTCATTACACAATATTTTCTATTATCGGAGCAATAATTCATATTATCTGAATAATATTATTAGAAAACATTATTGACAATGTCTAGAAAGTTCTGTCTAAGGAGAGGTTTGGTCACCTAATTGCGCGCCAGTAAGGAGAGATCCTTATTGGAAAGCCCCCTTTTTTCTGGGAACGGCATGGTTGCCAGTACTGTGATTCTGTAATATTATTTGTGAATAATTAATTATTGATTTATATGATGAGGAAAATATTGATTTTATGTGGATATAGATGGAGAAAATTTTTAATGTGACAATTGTTGAAAATTAATATTTTATCTTTTTCTGATAAAATAATTCATTTAAATATATTATTTTAATAATATATTAACGGTGATATTTTATAATGAATGTGGGATATATGAGTATATGAGGAGGAAGAGTATTTTTGTGGCATTAAATGTTTAACACATGTTTTGTGTGTTGGTGGACCCATTTCTTGGTAGAAAATTGATTATAGGCATAAAAATCGACTGTTTGTGGATTTGGTCAATTTCTATTTGTAATTTGGAAAAACTTTCTTCTGCAAAGTTGTGAGAATTGAATTTCCTATAAAAAATCGCGAGATTTGAATTTTCTGATAAAAGATCTATTTATTGTGAATTATTGAAGTTTCAGATATATCGGTGTGAATTGATTTTGGAGTTTAAATTATTTTTGTTAGAAAAACGTTTTTGTATTTTTTTTGGACATCATTAACATGTGTGGCTGGTGTTTTTGACCAAAAAGGTGGGCTAAGGAAAATTTGTATAATTATACTAATATTATATTCAATTTTACGCTTTGGTGTTCTAAGCGATTTCCTATAAATAGGGTCTTGGGTTAAATTGAAAATCACACCGAAACTGAAGTTTTCTCTCTATTTCTCTCTCGATATTTTGAGTATTCTTGTGAGTATACTTTGAGTGTTCTTTATACGGTCTGAGTTCAAGTCATAGCCTTATATCCATTGTTTTATTTAGAAGTCTTGTCTTTTTCGAGGTAATGGATGTTATTTTCTTCTCAAATGATATTATTTCTTGAATATCATTATCTTTGAAATATTGGGTGAAACTTTTATCAAATTTGGAACTTTTTCATATCGGGTTACTATTCATGAGTTACTATTCACGAGTTCTTATTCATGAGTTCTTATTCACGAGTTCTTATTCACGAGTACTATTAAGTCTACATTGAAAGCGTGAAGATGTTTTTGTGGAATTTCTATCTTTTGATGTCGGATTTACTATTCACGTGTCGACCTTATTCACGTATCTGACACTATTCACGAATCTGACTTTATTCATAGAAAAATGAAAATTTTTCTTTTTGTCTAAAATATCTATTACGGATACTAGCTTTGATTGTATCCATGTTTTGATCATTCTTGAATTTTACACCACTGTGATTATTTTTGAGGTATTTTTGAACGTGGATAAAACAAAGTACGAATCCTTAATCCTTGTCATTTTGTTTCAATTGGATTCGTTTCTTTAAAAATATTTTTCATCATCCTCGATCCTAAATGATGATATTATTGAATATCTTTGGCTTGTAGTGCAAAGATGAATGATTTCTGAAGAATATCTTTGGTAGTAGTGCAAAAGATGAGCAGTGTTTAGATGAACATGACCAATCGATGAATATCTTTGGCTGTAGTGCAAAGATGAATATTTGATTCGGATGTATATTGATTGATGTTACGAGGATAAAATATCGACGATGAACTTTTAAATTCATATATAGAAGATAGTAGTTTGCATTCTCTACTTAACTCTTCTAATGAATTATTAATTCATTGCGAATATTGATTTAAAATTTGTTGTCTATTGTATTCTATTAGATTTTTCCCCGTTGAGACTAACGATAATTTGTTGTATATTATCTTAGTCATAATATTCTTTATTGAGCTAGTTGAGCTCACCCTTTTCCTTGTTGTTCCATTTTTCTTCTCGAGGCGAGATTATATAGAGGAACTAGTGGGGTGTGGAGTGATGGTTCTAGATAGTTGTTTTAGTAGTCTTCACTATTACGTAAAATAATGTATCAATAATGAGGATTTATTTGGGTATGTATATTATCTAGAAGATAATAATTGTATTTAAACTCACAATTATATATCTGTCGTATTTTGCACTTGGCGACAAATGTATTAATAAAGTTGTAGTTATTTACATACCACGTATTTGGCGACTTCGAGAATGGGTTGGATGGAATGGATCTATTTTGGGGCGTCAAATTGGTTACCATTTTTTTTACAATCACGTAACTATACTCTAAAATAATTATCAAATGATTATTACTTATGATTTCCGTTCAAAAAAACGGACGAAATGCTAACTGTGTATATTGGCCCCTTTTTTTTTTGATTACGTGGAGCACAAAAATGCAAGGAAAGAGATTAGGACCAAATTTGAAATTATAATTTGCACAACTAACTGTGCAAATTTTATAACAATAATAATAATAATTTAAAAAAATTATAATAATAATTTTCAAATAATAATAATAATAATAATAATAATAATAATTACAAAATAATAATAATAATAATAATAATAATAAAAATATTAAGAATAATAATTATTATTATTTCAAAACAATAATAATTTTTAAATAATAATAATTTTAATAATTATAATAATTATAATTTTTAAATAATAATAATAATTTAAAAATAATAATAATAATTTATAACTTATATATATATATTTAAATTTTAAAAATTATTATTATTATTTTGAAAATATTATTATTATTTAAAAATTATTATTATTATTATTTAAAAATATTATTATTTTGAAATTATTATCATTTAAAAATTATTATTATTATTTTGCAGTTATTATTATTATTATTATTTTGAACCAACTAAATTCATGCATAGACAATTAGCATGGTTATTCATATAAAAATATTTTTTTAATTTATATAATTTAAAAAAAAAATCAAAAATTATTATTTTGAAATTATTATTATTATTATTATTTAAAGATAATAAATTTTACTACTCCACTTTGTTTAAAGATAGAAGTGATATGGCAACTTAACTTCCGTCTACATGAGCAAAAATAAGGGGCCAATATGCACAGTCAACATTCTGTCCATTTTTTGGACGGAAATAATAAGTAATTACCATTTGGTAATTATTTTAGGGCTTAAATATAAATTAGTATCCTACACTATAAGCCATATTCCACTTCGGTGATTCACCTTTCAATTTTGTCAATTAGATGATTAAACTATCAATTTTTTTTAATTGGACCAAATTGAATATGCCACGTCAGAAATTGCTAACGTGACTTATTATGTGGGGCCTTAAGAAGCTTATGTGGCCAAAAAAATTATTTTTTAATTATTAAATAAACAACTATATTTAAACAAAGGGCAAAACGGTCAAAACTTAAATTAACAGTTCTAATTAATATAAAAGAAACATATATCGCCATCTTCAATCCTTCAGCCTACCATGACAGTGTAATGCTATGCACGTCAAAATTTCTCCTCGTTATTCCTACAATTTGATATAATCTGATATAATACAGAATGATGAAGTTGAGAAGAAAAAGTTAACACGAGCTCGTCGCCCTACACTTCCAGCAGGGACGGAAGGCGGAAGTTGATATTTGGGTTATATATTTCGTTTGCAGAAACGAGTTATTCGAGTCAATCACAGACGGAGGGATACATCAATAACAACTTCAATGGCAAATTCGAAAAGACAATGATGAAAAGCTATGAGAAAAATAAAGCAGAGGCATTCAAAGACCTCAGTAATGCTGTAAAAGATTCCCAAATCCTAAATAATCACAATAATTCCCAACTCGAGCTCGCTCCTTTCTCTCGTGCTTGCTCTCTCGTCTCTCCTCTTTTTCGATGTCTCGGAATCGCCTTCAAATTCGCCGGAATGGATTATGTCGCCAAAGTAAATAAATATATGTATATTTATATAAATGTATAAATTGGGTGTATATTTATGTGGGTTGGTTGATTGATTGAATCTAGTTTGGGTGATATATACCTAGGTTGATGATCTTGCAAAGGCGTCCAAGTCAATTGGGAGCTATGGTGGATCGGGATATTGAATAGGACTGCGTGAGGACGGATGGGAGAATTTTTGATGTGGCGGGGCACGGTGTCGCGGCAGGTGGAAGGATCGAAGATGGCGATATATGTTTGTTTTATATTAATTAGAAATGTTAATTTAGGTTTTGACCGTTTTGCCCTTTGTTTAAATATAGTTGTTTATTTAATAATTAAAAAATAGTTTTTTTTTGCCACATATGTGACGCCCCCAAAATTAGGTATACGTCACCCATCTTGGGTGCCAATTACATAGTACATAAATTCAAATCTGACTTACTAATATAAGCGCCGTATGCAATACGACATAAAGCTGTGAGTTTGAATACAAATATTATCTACTAGATATTATACAAACTCAAAAGGGTCCTCATTACTAACTATTATCACACTATTTCACGAATAGTGAGGACTACTAATGTTATCCTCTGGGACCATTACTTACGTTCCCGACTCGTCTCAATTTATATTACCGTTTCACAAGAAACGGTGAAAGAAAGGGTGAGCTCAACTAGCCCAAGAAGAAATATTATGACTAAGATAATGCGAATAAATTATCATTAGCCTTCAACAATGTTAAACCGATAAAATACAATAGACAACCGGTTTAATCTGCTGATGAATAAGCGATCCATTAAAAGAGTCGTGAGAGAATAAAGTCTACTATCTTTTAGGTTTTAAAAGGTTTTCATCAATTTTTATCGCTAAGACTCACTTTAATAAATAAACCACCACATCTAATCATCCTCGCATCTACTGCGGTCAGGATATTCATCAAATTATCAATGGTCATGACTATCTTAATCATCACCCATTAAGTCATAATCATACCAAAAACTATCCATCATTTGCATTACGAGCCAATTGAGGACTTTTATCACATCATTTATAACAATGCCACGATTATACTTAAGATGATCCCAGTCATAATCATACTAAGTTCATCTATACACGTAATAGAAGATAACATAATATAACACGAGGATGATGTGATGAATGACATAATAATTCAATAAAACAAGTTCAAGAATTATTTAATCCATGAATTATTAACGTCCAAATTATCGACACGATCTTTTTTACGTGAGTAAAATTCAAGAATGATCGGAAGAATATTTCCATGAAAAGATCTTTGGATGAAACGCAAATATCGAGGATATTCTACTAATTTCATGGAGTATAAAGTCAAAGTTTTAACCAATCTGGGTATAATAAAGAATGGAATAACAAAAGAAATCACCACGCATGCGAGTATTGGCATGATGCGGTTATTCCAATGAGAATAATAATAACGGAACGAAGTCGGTGAAATTCACACCGGCGAGGATGTTCCAACAGAATAATAAAGATGGAACCGGATCCGGTGTAAAACACACGATAGGATATTCCAACGAATGATAAAGATTTTAACCAGTCCCGGTGTAAAACACATGCCTTGATGAGGATGTTCCAACAGAAATGATAAAGATTTTAACCAGTCCCAAAAAAAACACGCATGGATGTTCCAACGTAATAATAAAAAAGCGGAACCAGGTCCGTCCGGTAAAACACACGACGAGAATGTCCCAACGAATAATAGAAGAATGTCACCAAGTATAGAGTAAACCGCGTATACTGAGTTATTCCAATGAATAAATAAGAATGGAATAAAGATAAGGATTTCACCAAGTATAGGATATCTGCCGT
Source organism: Panax quinquefolius (assembly GCA_020205615.1). Classification (NCBI taxonomy): domain Eukaryota; kingdom Viridiplantae; phylum Streptophyta; class Magnoliopsida; order Apiales; family Araliaceae; genus Panax; species Panax quinquefolius. The sequence continues at coordinate 134,350,708 of CM035161.1, forward strand.
ATCGGGTTATGTATAGGGTATATCACTTTTTACGAGTTATTCCAATGAATAATAATGAATGGAATAATGAAGTTCTCTTCAAGAAGAAAGAATAACACCCTACTAGTAAAAAAGAACCTAATATAGAAGAAGTGAAGTAAGGAATACTTTTCTTCTTTCTATAATTTTCTCTCTATAAACCTCTCTCATAATTTCTCTCTACAGAGTTTGATGAATTAGAATGAAAATAATGAAGGAATGAAAACTTTTCATTTATAGGAAAATGGAATGCGTAATAATTAATCCATGAGCAGTCCAAATTGATTTACTTTAATCGACGGTCCATATTTAAAGAAAAATCTTTTAAATAAAATATAATATATTCTATTTATATAAAAATATTTTACTATCTGCAAAGCACTATCAATACTCTGCGAAAATCTTATCGCAAAATCTTATGCAACACTATCGTAATAAAATATAATATATTATTTATAGAATAACTTTAATAAAGTATTCTATTTTATAAAAGATGTTTACATTTTTATTACGTTAATAATCTGAATAAAAGCAAAACGTCATTATCGCTATAATAATTCATACATTATTAATCGTGATAATGGAATCAAACCGGTGAAACTTACCATAAGCGTCAATAATCAATCTGGTGTCTTTCTTGTCGCAACCAATACGTATTCATCGTATTTTTTACTACCAAGTAGTTCAACAAGAACTACGGTAAAACTTCCGCCATTATTTCAATAAAATATTTTTGTCGCTTTTCAATCCGGCATAATTACATTAATAGGGGTCCACCAATGATTGGTAGTTGTTATGACGAATATTCCCTAACTAAACCAATATTCCCCAAATGATCGAATATAATATAACCAAACTGCATCTTTTACAAAATTTATAAATCTACCCACAACTATAATATTATCTTAAATTCACACCATAATATTAAAAATTATTTCAACAAAATTTAACTTCTTTATTGATAAAATCTGGATTCACAACATGTTTTCTTAAGGCCCATATATAAGTCACGTCGTGATTTACGACGTGACGTATTCAATTAATCCAATTGAAAAAATTGATAGTTTAATCATCTAATTGACAAAATTGAAAGATGAATCACCGAAGTGGAATATGACTTATAGTTTAGGGTACTAATTCATATTTAAGCCTTATTTTAGAGTATAGTTACGTGATTGTAACAAAAAAAATTAATAATCATAATAAAAATTGAGTCCTAATATAGTGACCAAAAAGTCAATTATTCCTACTTCTGATTAGATATCCTTTAGGGTATATTTATTTTTCACTTAAATAAAAAAAATTATGATTAAATATGTCCCCAGTAAATCCTAACATATAATAATTTTTAAAAAGTAGTATTTCATTTAAATAGTATGCTTCTTTTATTAACTTCATTTGCAGTCTTATCGAGAATTTGATGCAGCATACATAGTTGTATTCTAAATTCTAATGTTAAATATTTAATATTAATTTGAAATTTTATTATTATGCATGCATTAATTAATTATTATTATTAGAGGTAAAATCAGAAATGATTTTTTTTAAATATATACTCCCTCCTATTCAGATTAAATGACGTTTTAAGGAGTTTAATTTTATTACATATAAGTGTAGTTTTGGAATCTACATGCTTGATATTGCACTATTTTTTCCTAATTTACCCTCTATTTAATATGCTTAGTAAATGTAATTGTGGAGAGAGAAATAATTAATTAGGGATAATTATGGAGAATGAGAAGAGACAATTGTGGAGAGAGAAATAATTAATTAGGGACATAAAAGATATTTTGTATTATTTTTTAATAAATGTGCTTAACTCTAAAATATCATTTAATCTGAATAGGAAGAAGTATAAAATATCTTAATATAGGGACAGTGAACAATACATATACCACGTGATTTAGAGTTGGAAAGAGAACGTGTAGCACATTTAAAATGTGTTTTTTTCCCTCTCTCTCCCTATCGTACTACACGCATTATATGGAAATTAGATAGGGAGTAGTAGTACCAGCTGAAATAAAAATGAATAAAAAAAAATGGTCTCTTTCTTTGTTACTCTCTTCCCACCCAGTATAAAAGTTTTTAAGTTAAATATTTATTTATCTTAAAAAATTTATTTTTTTATAATATCTTTAGTATTAATTGTCATATTTATTTTATTTGGATATTTATAAAATATAGCTAATCATAAATAAAAAAAATTATACAATTAAATAAGAATTTAAATATAAATAATTATGTCATTTTTTTTTAATATACACAAAAAATTAATCAAGATTTTTATACCGGAGGGAGGGAGTAAGGAGTATAATAGTTCGGCCTTATCTCTTGTTATTGGGGCGTGTAATGGCCTCTCCCGTGTTTGGTTTGTCTGGTATGAACCGGTCCATATCCAGGTGCTGATTTTTAGGATAGAAGAAGACTCAAGACTAGTAGTAGTAATATCGAAGGCTTTTAAATGAGATTTTTCCCCCATAATTATTTTAATTGGAGTGGTTAGTATGAAATTAATTTTAGTCGATTAGTATCTGATGTATCTCGACACATTGACGAGGGTGATCTCTTTCAATCTTGTATTGTTTCGATTAATAAATTCTATAAAGTTAAACTTTGATAACCGGATCCTATTTTAATAAAATAGATTGAGAGCTCCTTGTCTTTTAGCGGAGGTGAATTTTCCTATAACATCACTCAAACTTATTTAATTTATTTATTAGTGGAAAGGATATAAGCATAATTTAATAATGAGTATCAATAGACAATAGTTCAATACATTAGTAGTATACGTTATAAGAGAGTCCTAATTATTACACATCTTTTCAAAAGAATTATCACCCACACAAATCATGCCTAGCAAACCAGGTCTAAGAGTTGTTAATATCTATAGTTGAATTTTTTTCATTAATAATGAAAGCTGTGTTATCATCTTGTCACACTCTGTATGTATCTGTGAAGAAGAGAATAGGGTAGGGTAGGGTAGGATAGGGTGGGGTGGGGTGGGGTGGGGGCTGGGGCTCAGGCGCTCAGCATCCAATTTCCAACAACCCATGACACACCACATTAATTGCAACATATTGTGAAGGGTTAAGGCACAGAACACCAAGAATTTAGTTGGTCCCCAAATTGTTGTTGTCAAATTTCTTCTATGTTCTATTTTTTATGAGTCTTTCTGGGGAGATATTTTTTTTTAGTGACATTCTAATGACTTTTTTTTTTATTTTTTTTATAGTATCTTCTAAAAAATGTATAGTATTTATTTCAACTAATTTTTTTTTTATTATTTTATTTTATTTTATCATTTACAATAAATATCGCGTTAGGTATAGGTAAAAGTTGCTGGGTAATGGGTATTACTTGAACCCGACTGAGGTCTAGGAACTGCAAAACAGGAAACCCGACCCGACCCGACCCCCACTTCGTTGCCATCCATATCGACTTCTCAGTCTGCTCTTTTGCCAAAATTCTTTAAAAGAAAAACCAGAAGACAGAAAAACCAGCAGGTCGAAACTCCAACTCCAAACACAGCTTCTCTCCTACTTCATACCTTTTAGAGAGAGAAATTCCTCACATCGTTATTCCATTTCCTATGTAACGAAAACAACCGAAAAATGCTGAGGCTTTTTCGCAGAAACTATCAGAAGAAGAATGCTATCACAAAAACAAGACTTGCCCCTGATAGACACTTTTCCAGCCCACATCTCCACCAAAAAAATGATGACCCAGTTGAAGAAATCACCAAATTGCTCAAATGCAACAACTGGGAATTCCTCATAAACTCGTCAGACATAGCTAAGAAGCTGAACCCAGCTGTAATTCAAGCCGTTCTTCAACAAAACCAGGTGGGTGACTCCAAACGCCTCCTTAGCTTCATCTACTGGTCTGAAGATAAATTGGGTATTCAACCAAATTTAAATAATTTGTCTATTTTAGTTGTTAATCTTTTAGTTGTTAATCTTTGTAACTCTAAATTATATAGACCTGCTAGTGAAATAATTGCACGGCTAATTGAAATTGGTTCATCCCCATCAGCCCTTTCGAGTTCACTTGTTAATTGTTATAAAGAATTTAATGGGTGTGATTCAAATCCTGTGGTTTTTGGAATATTGGTGGACACCTATAGAAAAAAGGGTTTATTGGATCAAGCAACTGGTATCTTTTTGAGTCTTAAAGATGTTAAATTTGTTCCCACTTTATTGTCATGTAATTGTTTATTGAGAGATTTGTTAAAGAGTAATAAGTTGGAGTTGTTTTTTGAAGGTTTGTAATACAATGTCTGAGGCAAAGGTTTCTCTTGATGTTTTTACTTATACGAAAATGATTAATGCTCATTGTATAGCTGGGAATGTCTACGAGGCAAGAAATGTTTTTGTTAACATGGAAGCGAATGGTTGCATCCCGAATTCAGTGACCTACAATGTAGTTATTGGAGGGTTGTGTAGGGCAAGGCTTCTAGATGAAGCTTTTGCAATGAAGAACTCTATGTTTGAGAAGAGGCTAATTCCTGATGTTAATACTTTTGCTACACTGATCAATGCGTTTTGTGCAACAAAAAGGTTTGAAGAAGCGACACTGGTATTGATGGAGATGTGTGATATAGGTATCAAGCCTGACGTGATCATCTTTAATGTTTTGATTGATGGGCTAATGAAGCAAGGTGATATAGAAGGGGCTTTTTGAATTAGGGATGATATGGTCAGTAATGGTGTTCAGGCAGATTTGGTTGTATTTAATATGCTTCTTAATGGAGTTTGTAAGGCTGGGAAGATGGAGAAGGCTCAGGAACTCATGAAGGAGATGGCTAGGAAGGGCATAAAACCTAATTCCAGAACTTATACATCTTTAATTGAAGGCTTTTTTCGTGATGAAGATATGATTAATGCTTTACAAGGTCTTGAAGATTTGAAAAAGATTAATTTGGAACCCACGGTCTTCACTTACAGTGTGATAATTAATGGGCTGTGCCACAATGGATATATCAAACAGGCCACTGCTATTCTTGGAGAGATGGTTGTGAAGAATTTGAAACCAAATGCCATCATCTACACACACCTTTTGATAGCTTTTGCTTCAAAAGGTAGATTTGAGGAGTCAGAAAGGATTCTGAAGGTAATGAGGGAGCAAGGGACTATACCAGATGTTGTTTGTTACAGTTCCCTTATCATGGGCCTTTGCAAATCCAAGAAAATGGAAGAAGCAAGGACTATTTTGATTGAAATGTTAGAGAGCGGTCTAAAGCCAAATGGCCATATTTATGGATCTTTCATCAATGGATATTGCAAAGTAGGGGAGCTGCAACTTGCAGACAGATACTTCAGTGAGATGCTTGGTAATGGTCTAATGCCAAATGATGTAATATACACAGCTCTCATTGATGGTCACTGCAAAATGGGGAACATAGCAAAAGCCTTGTCAACCTTTAGATGGATGCTTGCACAAGGGGTTTTGCCAGGTATCCAAACTTACAGCATTCTCATCATTGCTCTCTTCAGGACTGGAAAAGTGCAAGAAGCATTAGGTATTTTTTCAGAACTTCGCGAGAAGGACGTGGTTCCTGATATTTCCATTTACAGCCATGTTATCTCAATTTTTTGTAAGCAAGGTGATTTAAAAAAAGCTTTTCAACTTCACAAAGAGATGTGCATGAAAGGTGTTAATCCAAATATCTATACTTACAACGTGTTGATGAACGGGCTGTGTAAGGCAGGTGAAACTGAGAGAGCAAAAGAATTGTTTGACTGCGTTTTAGGGAAAGGTTTGAAACCGAACTGTTTTACGTATACTATAATGATCAATGGTTTTTGCAAGTCTGGGAATGTTACAGCGGGAATCGCACTGTGGGATGAGATGCGGCTAAGTAATGTCTCACCAAATGATGTTGCGTACAATGCTCTTCTTAGTGCCTGCTGCAAGGATGGGAATTTGGAGAAAGCTCAGGATTTATTCCGAGAAATGTTACGAAAGGTCTTTGCTTCAACTTCTCATTGCAGCACATTGATTAATGTGTTATGTAAAAGTGGAAAGCTGCAATAAGCCAAATTGTTATTGGATGATACGATGGAAAAGCAGATCATGCCTAACAACTTTGCATACACAACTCTTATTGGTCATCATTGCGAGAAGTGAAAGATGGAGGAAGCAAAACAGCTCTTCTTGGAGATGCAAGAAAGAAATCTGAAGCCTACCATCCAAAATTAATAAATTATACGACACTTGTTCACAGTTACAGCAGGATAGGAGATAGATCAGAGGTTATTGCACTTCACCAGGATATGGTGGGAAAGGCAATCAAGCCCAATAGGATTATCTATCATGCTGTGCTGGATGTTCACTGTAAAGAAAGGAACTTGGTGGAAGCATTGAAGTTGCGGGACACAATGCTGGAGAAGTGTAGGCCACTTAGTACAACTTCCTATGAAGCTCTGATTCAAACACTCTGCACTAAAAGAGACTATGTTCATACATTAAGGCTTCTTAGTGAAATGGGAGAAAAAGGGATTGTGCTCAGTCTTGCCACATGTAGAACCATAACTTGCGGCTTTCTTGCATCAGACACGGACAAAGCTGAACAGTTCTTGGAGATTATGGTGAGGTTTGGATGGGTTTCAGAATCCACTGTTTCATATGACTTGTTTGATCAAAAACAAGCTGATGTGAATTCTGAGGGAACTTTCAGAAACCAAACTGAAGTTGAGTTTGAGGATGCTGCTGAACACGTAATTGATGCAATTGGTTAAAGCAAGTTGTATAGGAATTAGTTGCTAGAGCCATCCCTGATTATGAAGATTAAATTGCTGCTCTTTTGTGCTGCTTCATGGGTAGCCCACTGTTGGGCATGAAGGAGCATCCAGAGCCAATATAGGGCTAGGTGGTTGAGATAGCTAGCAGGGTTCTGGTTGAAATCGAAGCAGTCAACATCTACCTCCTCTGGCCAAACCAGTGCAGATCCTAGGCTTGATAAGTTAACACTAACAAAAACTGATTTTTACTTGTTCCCAGTTTGAAGTTTTTGTGCACAAGAAAAGAAAATCTTCTTAGCTCGGTGAAATTGGTATTTAGCACGAGTAGTAATTGGTTTAGAACTGATTATATTTCATTAACATGTTTCAGGTTAATCCATCAAGTCATCTAGGATGTTCTTTTTCTATGTTACTGATGATGTTGATTGATAGGGTACAGTTTCTACCCTACTTTGTGGGTTATTACTTCTGAGATGAAGCTGCAAAGAGTTTTCCATCCTCAAAACACTTGCACTCATTTTTGTCCTGTAAACGTTTCCATGGTAATTATGCTTCCATTATTTTTACCTGGCCCCATAAATGTTTTCAAAGTTTATGCAACATGCTTAGTAACAGAAAATTGTTGTCTACCAATTAAACAAATTATTTTGTTAGTTTCACCATGTTCCTCTCGCATGAATGTAAAATGGCTCTGACTCGTGTGACCTGGGATTTTTGTGGAATTATTAATAATATAATTTGTGAAAATAGCTATCCCGTCATAATGTAAGATGATGAGTTGAGTATTATGTTCACTGCAGGCTGCAGCTACATAAAGGTACTACTCTCTACAATCTTAAAATGAGAATTGAGAACTGTTGAAAATAATCAATGACTAAGATCACAAGTTATGGCTCATTTGCTTTATTGACAAATGACAATCAGATGTGCAGAGAAATCACAAGTACTTATTTTCAAGTTAAAGCTTGAGGCAAAAAGAAGAAGAAGATATGTCTTTATTTGGGCTTCAAAATTCACAGCAAACCAATCTGAGCTATTATTTTTCAATTCTATACATAATTTTCGTCCAATACAGGGGATGTTGAGGATGTCCCTCGTCATTTTGAGGGTATGTTAATATATACAAGCTATAGAAAGTTGTATACAAAATGAAAATTCTATAAACAATGAATTTGGGAGTGAGGTTTTATCATATATGATCAACTAATGGTTTACAAAAATCATATCATCTTCTCAAACTTATCAATCATCTTTATCCTTTGCATGGACCGAATAAGCAGAGTCAAGAAAACACCTGCATAAACAAATCGCTCAGCGGCCAGTGGCTAAGTTGATCATAAATCATCAATATGTTCGTGTAATGTACAACATTAACGATGAAAAACATGTCACCTGCACCAATAAACGATCCGTTTGCTATAACTAAGCTGCCTTGACTAGTGAGTGTTATCCCGAGGTTTAGGAGGGTGCCTCCTAAAACTGTATACATGGTTGCCATTTGCAGTATAGTTGCCTTTCGAGCTGCTCTCTCAGACTGATAACAGCAATTTACACAAATTCAAACAAAATATAAGAAGACTATAGAAGACCCCCAGATTAGTGGGTTAAAATTAGGAATAACAATGTCCTTCATAAATTGACTTTCAAATTGGGAAAACACTCTGCTAGGGATTATAAAGCAAATATTTCTTTTTCTAAAGAAATGAACTTTTACTACTTTCAAGATAGATACCATGAACAATTAGCATATTGGCCGACATCAAGCTTAAGGGAAAAGAGGGGGAAGAAGGAAAGAGTGACGTAAGACTATTGAAACAGTACGCTTTTTCTGAAACTGTAAGCAATAAATTACCTCGAGAACTCGGACTCGAAGTTTCACATCTCCTGATTCAAGCTGTTTCACGAACTCCTCTATTCGCTGAACTCTGTAAGGCATAGACATGGTGTATGTCCTAGCCTGAAATTTAATTTGATGGACTGCTCTTAATGCCAATATTATGGAGATTTATCATGATAAATAGCATCACCTAAAAAAATTGTTGCATGCAGAAGAGAGCAACATTATGACAAAATCTCAAAAGGAGATGCATAGGTAAGTTACAGTACATCATCAGCCTGTTTCCTTATATCTGCGACTAGTTGTGTTCCACTGCGCTGATTTTGTTTAAGATCTAACAGTTCCTGTAGGTCATTTACGCTATGTTAGAGCTAAGCCTCAGAGAGACTTCCAGAATTTCACACTCAAACATAACATAAAAGAGCTTTCATGTAAACATATAGAACCTCGGCATAAGGTGCAGCAATCTTAACGAAGGAAAAGTCTGGATCAAGCGTATTGCCAATACCTGTAAGAAAGATGCAATGATCAGAAGAGGATAGCATCAGATATTTGTGCTCATTTAATAAAATCTTTGGCTGAAATGGAATATAATATAGAAATTATTAAATGCAAAATAATGGCAAACTTATAAATGTTAAATAAAATTTAGTGGACTAGTGAACTTCAACATCTAGAAGCAATTGACCATCTATGTAACAACAGTTACCAGAGATTACGAACTTTCTTCATGAAGTACATTCTACCATGTATACGACTACAGATACCTTAAAATGATCTCTTCGAGCCTTCAAGGATCTTGGAGAATCACTTGGCAAATTTTGCACATTCCAACACCACATCTTTTTAAATGCTTTAACTTTCCAAATCAACAAGAAAGATTCACTGGATATACAGTTTTCGATTGCAAGGTTTCAAGATTTGTCCGGCTGAAAAAAGATTTTCAATTTTATTTTCTCATGAAAAGAAGCACAGGATTGTACTACTAGATGTAACTTCTTGGATTGGTTAACATCCAATCTCAAAGTGGCCCGCGGGCCTGCATAACTGAAACATCACTTCACAGAGACATCACCAGCAAATCAATGTGTACCTAGGTTGCCTAAAAATAACAATTAATACAGGTCCCAAGCAATGAATGCAGCATCATATGCAAAGTTTTTAACTTCACCAGGTAGCATCATATACAAGATTTGTTTTGATGATTTACTTGCTCTAAAATGTGGACTTGACTTGTGGCTAGTAATCTGAGCCTAAATATTATTTAATCATCAGGAACAAATTTAATAACTACAATAATTTAACACAACTTTAGGTGCCAATAAAGTTTCAGAAGCCGAAAACAGAGAAAGCACCTTCAAGCGTTGAAAATGCCCTGATCACAAAGGTAAAAGTGGAAGGAAACCGGAATGGCTGATCTGTTGCTATTGCAAATAGATCCTGCAAAGAATCCCTCATCCCGTTACCAATTTTAACAAATAGAAAAATCAGATGCTACTGTTCGAGAGAAAATTGAGTAATCATCTCATCCTTTTAACATTTGAAGATAATACCAAAATTAGATGATAACAAGTATGCATTATATTAGACGGAGCTCTTCAGAGCACCTTACTGGCAAAGCAAGATACACGAGGAGCTTACTTTTGAGTTTTATTTTATTTCTATTGCAACAAGTGACTCAAATGTTTTAAATTTTCTTACGCAAAGATGGACAGGACAACATACAACTATTTTGGGAAACAAGCATATTTTGACTCAAATTTACAATAACTTTGAGACAAATAAAACTTAAAAGTGATATCTATATGTGATGGAGGTAGTAATCAATTACGGAACTTATTTATTTATTTTATTTTTTACTTTTTATATTCCATGAAATGAAACATCTTACTCATCAGATCTCGTTGACCTAAAAAGATGGGTGTTTTCAGCTCATTTCAACACTTCCATTGAAACTTTGGTCCAGCCTTTTTTTCTTTGGGTAGTTTTTCTTTTTCTAAACTATTTATTTATATATTTATGGGGTAGAGAGGGGGTATATAACATAATCTTAACCCTACAAAGAAATAAATTCATATATGTTGAAGATAATTAGAAATTATGTCAAATTAGCTTCAAATTAAATTTTATTTTTTCCAAATAATGCCTTTAGTAAAGCTTGGAATCTGATCGCTCCCAGGCAAGGGACAACCTCATACCACGCAAGCTAGAGCTCATTGACTAATCTTTATTAGCTATTATTATTCAGCCAGAAAGTGACTTGAATGATAATCAGAATTTGAAGAAACATATATATAATGGCATATTACGTTTCTTGCCAAGTAATAAAAGCATATAAATTTTCTGTCCGCCTACAAATTGGATCATGTACATTGGAATCACATAACGAATGATTCAGTAGTCACTTAAAAAAACTTTCCAACATTAGTAATCTACATTGTCAAAGAGGTGAGTGAAGAAAATGAATCATTCCCCAAAAAGATATTCAAAATTAAAAAATAAATGGTGGATAGTTGGTTCTAGAATTCCTTGAAAATATACTTTTAATACAGCTATTTTCAGAACCCCTTCAGAATGGCAAATTTACAACCAGTATTGTGGTATATACAGAGATTACAAATTAGTGGAAATAGAAACAAGTCTCAAATCATTTTCAGAAACTAATAGTAGTAAATTGTTTACAAAATTCATATAGACATTTTCATACCTCGCCTATTGCAGCTAAAGTTTGTTGTTGATCTGGTGTCTGACTTAACAAATTATCCAAGAAAAACTGCACAGATCTTCTCACCTAGGCGTATAGAGTACTTTCAGATATGGATATCCAGAAAGGCTTAGAAAATCCAATACACCAGGCAATGGTTCAGTATTCCGTTAAAATTCATACTTAAAAAAGTAAAGCTATTGATTCCATACCGATGACATGTCTCCGGTGGGCTGTAGTGCTTCAAGATCTATGAGAGTACTCATAACCTACATAATATCATATTTCACTTAAAGACAGATGTAGTTGTACCACTCAACTTAAAATAATTCCAGGGACACTAACTGCAATATTGGGAAATATGCAGTGGCTTATATGATCATAGCAGACAAACGCAAATGATCTTCAACTGGGAGAATACTCTTTTTATTATATCATTTGTCGGAAAATCATAAATATATAAGGTATAAAGGGAAGCAAAATTAAAGACCTTGAAGAGGGTTATTTGATTAAGACTAATGCTACGTTTAGATTGGAGTAATGACGGTGGGAATGGAATGACTCATTCATATGGAATGAAAAAATTTGATTGCGATTGGAATGAAAAAAATTGTGTTTGATTCCTTGGAGGAGGGAGAACATATGGAATAACTCATTCCAAATAGAATGGAATGAATCATTCCACTCTTCATTTCATTCCTTCAATCCAAACGCAACATAAGGGATTACCAGAGTATGTATTTCATAATCAAACTATAAAAGGTAGTGAGGTCTAATTTTATTTTTGTCAGAGCACAAAGGAGAATGAGAAGAAGACTAGTTAGTGGTTTTCATATCTCACAGTCAACATACCATGAGTTGGATGGAAAAGAGACAGTAAAGCCATACCTTTTTTGCATCTTTTTCATAAATTGCATAGAAAAGTTCTAGCAATCTCTCACGCGTAAATGACTTGATCTCCCCCATCATACCAAAATCGTAGTAAATGAGTGATTCATCCACATCAATGGCAAGATTTCCAGGGTGAGGGTCAGCATGAAAGAAACCAGTTTTCAATATCTGTAGTAGTGGAAATTAGTGAAATGATCTAATCAAAAAATTGTTTCATGATTTGTAGAGTATAATTGCATCAAATACTTCTAATCAGTTAAGTAAATAAGCCAGCATAAACCCCAATTGCTGGGTGAATGGCACCTGATGGAATAACCTCGAAATCGCTGGTTCCACTCCAACACTTGCCGCATAAAGTTTTACCAATTCCAAAAAAAGAAGGGAAAAAAAAGAAGACAGCATAGGTTCTTAACCTGAATTAAGTATGCTTCAATAGCATGTGATGAAACTCGAGATCGACTATAACCCCGTGCATCTACCATGTCCAAGTTATTTATTTTGACACCTGCTCACACAATAACATGCCAAAGCAACTTACCACCAAATAATTGATACTTTAGCTATGTAAACATATACTTTTACATGACGAAACTCAAAATATCGAACAGAAGTAAATGACAGTTAGATTGAAACCTGGAACGTATTCTAACGTCAGCACCTTTAATGCAGTATAATCCCAAAACACCATCTACATGAAAAAAGTAGACATCAAATTAAGAGAACGAGTGCTTTTTCCTTCTTAGCAGTGTTAGAAAAGAAGTTGCCAAGAAATAATAGGAGAGTAACAGAACAACAAGTTTCCAATTCCAAATTCTAGACAATAACCCCATAAACAGGATTCCATTCATCGAGTATGATACCTCTGATTTGCTTAGTTAAGCCTTTTATTTTAGAAAGAACGGAAGGTGACAACAGAGGGGATGTTTAGTTTAGTTTACAGAATGTGTCATTTGAAAACTATTATATGAATACAGTCAAATTCTTCATAACTATTTCATTTAAATTATCTGACAGGGAACCAAATACAAAAAAATAAAAATAAAGTACAACACGGCATTCATCTTTTCTAAGAAATGATTTTTTTGTTTATTTGTAAATGCAAATTTCCGGGATTTATTTATATATATATATGTGTGTATGTATATGTAATTATGTATATAATGACTAAAGGAAATATGACCTTGTTTTCACAGTTTCTAACATTGATAACAAAAAATTTGTTATAATATGAAGGGCCCATTGGACTCGGCCTTTTCCACTCTATTATTTTATATTGTTAACTTAGTGTCAAATGCATCACATAAAATAATAATAAAAAAGAAATCATGACTTAAAACAGAGGAAGAAGCAAGAGTGTAGTATTCTGGAAAGATACATAACAGGCACTCGAACCCATTTTACATTCCGAAAATCCCGGCGGAATCGATCAGCATTTTTGCCTTCATTTATATAGTCAATTTCCTCGTACAAAATCCTGAGAGTTCCAATAAATTCACATGTTACCAGCTTATCAAAAAAGGTAAATCAGCAGTAATGTTAAATATGAAGGACTACCGGGGAATATGGCTTTTCTGCCAGACATTGTTCAACAGAATTTCAATTTGAAAAATATTTCAACAGAATACACTGCCCCATCAAAATAGCTAGCACATGTCACACTAAAGATTAACAGTAAAAAAAAACATCTTCAGTGCCACATATAGAGAAGAAACTAGGAGTGTTTGCATTCTTTGATTAGGGTCTAGGGTTGGATGATTAAAGACGGCAGAGAATTGGTTTTGTTTCTCTGTGAGAATCTGTAGGAATCTCGACAAAATGATTAAGACTTCATAGTAATGCCTATTCAGAGCCTTGGGTGTTAGTAAAGATATTTTGGGTTAGAGAAATGATTAAGACTATGCACATCGACTTCTAAATCGAAGTAGGTTATGATCAGAACTTCAAATTGCTTGTGAAAGATCTAAGAATCGGCAGAAACACCTATGGGGTTAGGGACTTGGTAGTCTCATGCAAACCTAATGCTCAAAACTTCAAAAGTTCTTATAATTTATTTTGTGATAGATAGAAAGGATCATATGGGTCAATATACATGTAATAGGTTTCCCTATTCAGAGAGATAGACTTTGATTTTTGGAATTCCTTTACACTGAAAACCCAAGCATAAATACCAATAACCTCATTTGCCATAAGAAAAATAATAAAAAATAAAACATCAACCATGTCTACAAAATCTAAATCATTAATATACACTTGACTCCAGAACTGAGAAAGCATTAGGACGCAACTATAACTAAACCCTATTTTAGTAGATTTTAAGATTTAATCATTTCAAAAGGCTGGTGAAATTCAATAAGGCAGGAAGTGAAATTTAGAAATATATTGAATATCTTTTGATCCCTTCAAAACATTAAATATATAACATGAGCTTAAGCTCTTTTAATATGGACTACAACTATTTGTTCTCATAGCTGATTAAGCTTTTACAAAGATATGGTACCTAAACAATGTTTACGTAATATAACTCTTTTCCCTTCTTCAAGGTTTTAAGTTTAAAATAACTGATTGATGCTTAGTACTTACTTGGCACATTCTTCATATATTCCTAACCAATCCCTTGACGGGCCACCAAAAGTTTCACTTCTCTGGAAGTACTCTGCAATTAGCTTTAAATTTTCTGAATGAACAGGAGCAAAGTTAATGTCATGCACACAAATAACCACCAGGTTACAGAACTAGAAATTTTAATAAAATGTGCATACTCACGTAAATCAATGTCAAAAAGTTTCTTTAGCCCAGGTCTTTGGACTTTCACCACTACTTTTTCTCCATTATGTAGGATAGCCCGATGTACCTAAAAGAAAAAATCTTCAATATTCGAATCAGAATAATTAAGCAAATTTACAAGACGACAATACATGTACAACCTGAAAGGAAAACATCAGCTAATTTCAATTGCTAATGTATAAAAATAGAGTTTAGTGCTGGAAAGCAGTCATATTTGATCTCAGCAGACTCCTTCTGTTGATATAAGCAAGAGGCACAATATCTTAAATATTAGTTTTCATTCATAAATTCATATTTTTGTACTTCACTTCACACACTTTTATAGAAGAATATATCTACTGTTTTTAGCATATCAATTAAAATGCATAAAAGTATGAAGAAAATAAAAGAGTTCACCCGCTAAGACTTTCAAGGCTTAAAAAAATAATAAAGCAAATTGATAATTTAAATTTTAACCCATAATAAGTGTAATACAAATACATGAAGCAAACACCTGACCAAGACTAGCAGCTGCGATAGGTCGGTCTTCAAAGTCCTTGAATAATATGTCAACTGGAGCTCCCAATTCCCTTTTGATGAACTCCCTTGCTTTCTTTGGCGAGAAGGCAGGTACCCTATCCTGAACAAACCAGCCAAATAAATTGTGTAAAACATAATCTGGTTCTGCAGAAAACTTCAATCATCGTGGATGAATTACATAAGTGAGCTTTTCATATATTAGTGACTAGTGAGACAGCAATTATACTTCAAAAAGTATATCAGAAAGAAATTAAAATGTACCTGCAACTTGGCAAGCTCATCCACAAACTCGCGTGGGAATAGATCAGACCTTGTTGAAGATAGCTGACCGAGTTTGATAAAAGTCGGGCCAAGTTGTAGCACACGTTCTCGTAACCATGAGGCTGTTCTTCGTCTCCTTTTAATCTGAATAAAGATATCAAGCTAGATCTTTATTGATACAAACTTATTATAAATTACGAGTTCGCGTATCAAGGAAACTAATCAGTAATCAAAGGCTGCCAAAAGTAATGAATAATAGCAATAGAAAATATAACAGTGTTACATGCTCGTGTCTAGGGATTAAGATGGTAATGTCAAAAAAGGGCCAGAACGGACTACCAAATTCACCTGCTTATCTTCTGTGAAGCCTCCCAAATATGCCCATTTTGCGTTATCCAGCAGAACGCGTACACGCAGAGAAAGAAAAAAAGACCACACGTCTATACTTCTTTGAACAGAATTATAATTTTCATTAGCCCAACTGAAACTTTCATCTGAGGGCAAAACCTTCAGCTCTTCAGTCGGCGGCAACTCATCAAATTTTTTGATGTTAGGAGACTTGACCAGCACAGAAGAAGTTTCTCTTTTAACTAGGCCTGCTCCATTGACAACCTGCTTTGAACCATTGACAACTCGCTTTGAACCATTCACAGCCCAACTTGAACCTGTCACAACCCGGTTTGAACCTTTCCCTATCTCTGCATTTTCTGTGGATGCTGGTTTTCTTTTCATTATTTCGCTTGTTGGCACCATTTTAATAGGTCGACCATTGGTACCATATTTAATGGGTGATTCAGACTGTCGCACTTCAACTCGAAACCTGGTAACTTTCTCAGTCTTAGGCAGATAACTTGTGTGCCTCTCAAATTTTATAACGTCTTGCACTGAAATTGAGCTCAAGAAACTAAGATTGTCCACTGTTCTTCCTTGATTAATTAATTCCACATTGTGGCAATAGCAGCTGTGAGAAGCCAGTATTGCCGCCATCTAAGCTACAAGAGCAGCTGAAGAATTGACAACAAGTATAAAGATAAATTCAAATGAACATTCCCCAATTCTGGAAACAAAAAAATTCTAGAAAATGGCATGCAATAGTAAAGGATGACAGCAAAAGCATCCAGTGCCACAAAGAGATATGAATAACAATGGCCTCCAGGAGGCCCAATTTTGCAGATGGAAATAACGGATGTTAAGTGGTGACAGATATCTCTGAGGCAGCCAAAACAATTATGCAATCAACATTCCTACCAATATTCAGTTACTAGCCTGATATCCAAAGTGAAACCAATAATATTGCTGGAGTCTAACATCAGTACCTCCATGGAACTTTCAATAAAGAAAGCCTCATTAATTAAATCAATAGATCTAAATTCCCTTTGGAGGTCCCTAAATCATGCCATCCAATAAATCTTAGATGAGCCAACATGAATTTCAGAACAGTGCTTTTAAAATAAGTTAATCAAATTGCAGTTGTAGGTTCATTGACCCGGCTAGGTGGAAACACAAACACCCTTATGTACTTGAATAGAAGTGTGAAAGTGGCTGCTATAATTTTGTTTTTGATTTGTGTTCTATCACTTCTCCTATAGCTGTTTCATCTTTTGGCTTGTCTCTAGATGACCCAGCTATAGATCGGGGGTACGCCCCTTAGCAAATGTACATTTGGTTCCCTTTCGATTCATACAAACAAATTTAGCCAAAAAAAAAATAAAAATCTATACATAAACACACACAGTTCCAACAATATAAGAAGAATGAAGATATAATCAAATGCATATACAAGTATTAACAATCTTACATAGAGTGAAAAGGGGTGCGGACTTCAAATATTAAAAAAAATTAGCTTCTGGGAATCGGGAAGGAGTGAGGATGCATTTAATCTAGGGCTTAAGATGAGAGTAAGAAGAATTGGAGTGATGATCAATTATTATTATAAGTGAAAGACGTGTCAAAGTCTTTGAAATGGGATCTGAACATGTATCGTGTACATATGGTATTTGTTAAATCATACGCATTCTTCCTGTTTTTTGTGCGAGGGAGAAGAGAGTAAGCAAGAAGTAACTGGTGAGCGTGATGGTGACGGTGATGATGATCGGATGAATTAGCGACATACAGAAGGAAAAAAAAAAAAAAAATATATTATAATACACATCTTTTAATACACTCGATCTATGATGTAAATTTTTTTAAACTATAGTCACGATTCAACTGTAACCGTTGTCATATATATATATATATATATATATATATATATATATATATATATTCTGGCTATTTCTGCAATTATTTTAAAATATATTTCCTCCGTGCTCAAAAAAATATAACATTATATTTTAAACCTATAAAGTAGAAAAATATAGTTAAATTTTTTAAATTTATCCTCACTGAACCCACACAATTATATAGTGAATGCACATAATTATATAAAATGATGAGTATTTTTTTATATATTAATGGTCTTCACTAAATAACATATTTATCCCCATTTTATGTACTTTTAATCACCTTTTGTAGACATAAAATTTATATATATAGTTATCATTTTGAGGACGAAGAAGTAATAAAAGTTTTATTAAATTTTAAAAATAAAAAAAGAGTTAAGAATGATAAAATTAATAATTAAATTAAATTGGTACTGACAAAAGGGAAAGAAGATTTGTGACACAAATAGATTCCAGATTTTGTTGGTAAGAAAAACTCTAAAGCAGCCTCGTGCCTCGTGGCCAATTATGAAACAAACAATCAAGAGGCACAAAACCTTAGATAGATTTTATGCATGGGATGGGACCATCCATGCCTTGGAATATCTAGAATGTTGGTGGAATAAGGTGGACGGTAAGAATTACCGCTACACTTCTTCCCTTTTTCTTTCTTCTTATCTTGCGATATGCGTTTCAATTGAATGAATAGAATATAGGACAATAAAATAATTTTAATATATTTTAAGTGTATATTTTGGTTGTTAGTGGTGATATGTTTTACTGGCGGATCTAAGGGTAAATGGCTCAATTTTTTTTTATATATAGATATAGTGAGAGGAGTAAAAATAAAATTTAATAAATTTAAAGGAGCAAATTTATAAACTTAGAGGAGTAAAACTAAACTACTACTACTCTAAAAAAAATTAAACACGCAGTGTATAATGTATTCAAATTCCCGCTCTCTATTTCAGCCCAAAAAAAATCCGTCACTCGTGGGAATAGATCATGGAATCGTCTTTGGCGAGTGTTGTCGTATAATGACAAAATTATCACATATATTCATTCAATTGGAATGAATTTTATTCCACCTTCTCCACATAAAATAAAAATGTAAATGGATAAATAATTTTAAGATATTTTTTATATATCATTGTTATGTTTGTTTACAAGTATTACAATCCCAAGATTATTAATCTTAGGATTATAATCCCGGATTATAATTATAATCTCAAAACTATTAAGTTATTTTATAATACTTGACTATAATAGTACCAAATTTAAATTAAAAAACAAATAAGACATTTGAGATTAATAATCTTATTCCAAGTATAATCCTTGCAAACAAACATTGTTTAAAAAATTATAATCCCAAGACTATTAATCATGTGATTATAATCCCAATATTATAATTATAATCCCAAGAATATTTGTGAGACCGCGAAATTTATGAAATAAAAAGTACTCAATTTTTTATAATTATTATTTTATTTAGTAAATGGTTAAATTGATAAAGGGTTAAAGTTAAGGGTGATATTTAAAAATTTTGCAAAGTAAGCGAGTTGATATAAAACATTACGTTTGTAATAAAGGAATATTCACAATCATTGGTAGACCCTACAAACAATTATTGTCGATTGAAAAAACGACAAAATATTTTTATGAAAATAATGGTGAAGTTTTACCGTTAAAACTGTTGAACTACTTTCGGTAGTAAAAAGTGCAAGATGTCTGGCGTGGTTGCGTTGTGGCGCCCCAAAATAGGTCTAATCCATCCAACCTATTCGAAATCGCCAAATATATGGTACGAAAACAACTACTGACTTTATTATTACAACAACACATATCTTTGTGAGTTTTGATAAAATATATACCAACTGCTGTGACTACGTCCCAACTGTGGACATCACCTCACAATGATACCTTACATAAAAGTACAATCGATAAGCTGTTTTTAGAAATTAAAATCTTTGGGAAGTGCTCAAGGAAACCTTCGATACGTGGGAGGCCATGCGTCTACAGGTTATGATAGATATCATATGTCCACGAAATTATCCTTAGTTGATTGATAGACCCAAAGAAAAGCGAAAATTACTATCATGTTCCTTCCAATGATGAGTCCTTTCTTGACATATAGTTATCTCCATTTGTCTGCCTGATTGAGAATTATATTTTAAGCAAACTCCAAGATCATATAGGTAGTGCTCGTAGATATACTCAGCAAGTGGATGTGCACAAACCTGTCTTATGATAACACGAGATTATATGTCGTTAGACATCTTGTATGATAGTGACAAAACACCCTTCCAAAGTTGGGTTCACCTCACCCTATTCGATTTACCAAAATTAAATATCAAACGAAGTATACAATACGATACACTTATCTAAAGTTTTCAATAAAATTATTTCCATACTATTTAGGGAGAACCTCAACAGCTATAAACCACCGTTCTATTCCCTATTATCCCCTTGACCCATTACACTCTTATTACATGAAAGGAATTGTGAAACAAAAGGGTGAGCACAACTAGCTCAGTAAAGAATATTATGACTAAAGATAATTAAATTATCAATAGCCTTCATCAGTAATAAATCAGAGATTTAGGATATATAGTAGATGATAAAACTTTTCAACCATAGTTAAGCGTGAACGAAGCGATCCATTAGAAGAGTCGAATAGACCATAAAATCTATTATCTTCTCCGTGTTAAAAGTCCACCAACAATGCTTTAACCACGTAACATTAATCAATGATCCTGCTCACAACGGTCGTGTGAATAACTTCATAATCATAATTGTAGTTCTAATTTTTTTTTTCTCATCCAAGACGAAGATATTTTTCATCACATGTCTTTACATGTCATCTTTACTAATAAGTTCATCTCTTTACTATGGAAGATAATTAACAGTTCGTTCACGAAATCAAAGATCATGGTTATACCAAATCACGAGCCTGCTCATAATCATACTAATAAGTTCATCTTTCGCACTATGGGCCAAAGATATTCATTAACAGCTTCATCTTTGCATACACGTGCGAAGATATTCAACAACAATCATCTTTGCACTTACGGGCCAAAGATATTCAACAACAGTCATCTTTTCTACTACACGCCAAAATATTCATCAACAATTCATCTTTTACTACAAAGGTGAAAGATATTAATATTTCAAAGAAATATATAATCATTTCAAAATTTATATAAACAATAATTATAACCATGTTGATCGATTCACATTTGCTCTTAGCTAAAAATATTCAATTATAAATTCAATGGTTAATGATCATACCATTAATGATTAATCTTTTACCTTCTTGGCGAAGAGAACCCATAGTCGATCATACCAATAATCTACCCATCTTTTGTAAGACCTCGAAATTTTTTTAATAAAAGGAATTTCCTTTATTTATTATTTTGAAATAGTAAGGGTTGATTTGATTAATGTGGATAGTTAAGGGTTAAATACATAAATATTTCAAAATAAGCAGTGGTTATAAAATATTCATTTTTGTTGGGAATATTAGTTTTGTGCGTGGAATATTAAATGCTTGTCGGGAATATTAAATGCGACGGTATGTGACCATGTGTGAGCCTCATGCGATTGGATGAAAAAAACGACAAATATAAGTTGGTTAAAAATAACGGCGTGGTTATTCTGAGTTAAGGCTATTGGAATACCGGTGGTTAAAATACAATAATCTGGCGTGGTTTGCCTGATAGCACGGTATTACACGATGTTGTTGAATTATTGATCCTTACGTGAAGGCCTTTACTCGATAATTTTCACGGTGAATTCTTGTTCAATATTTTATTTTATTGATTCGATAATTCTTTGCGTTGATATTTTATATTATTGTTGTTCGATAATTGTCACCGACATTATCTCCATTATCGGATCAATAATTCATATTATTTGAATAATATTATTAGATAGCATTATTGGCGATGTCTAGAAAGTTACATCGAGGAGAGGTTTGGTCACCTAATTGCGGCGCGATGAGAGGAGAAATCCTTATCGAAAAGCCCCCTCTTTCACAGGAGCGGCTGGTTTGTCATAATTGTGATTACGTAATATTATTTGTGAATAATTAATTATTGATTCATATGATAAAGAAATATTTATTTTATGTGGATATAAATGATGGATTTATTTATGTGGTTATAAATGAAGAAATTAATGTTGAGGTGTTTTATCGATATTTTATCAGTTGGAGGTATTAAAAATTAAATCGGGGTTTTGAGATATATTAGGGGGTTATAATTTTAATCCGACCGTTGGATTGTAGTAATTTTTGGGTATGTTATACATACATAAGTTGAGTATATGTCCACAAATTTTGAACCGTTAAAAATTCACGAATGATTTGTTATGAATTTTAAGAGGTGTCTCGATTGGGAAATTAGGTTTATAATTGATTTTGGTGGAAAATTCTAGAATTGAGTGGGCCCCACTTGTGGTTGGTGAAGAAATGTGCTGAATTTTATTTCAAATGTGGTTGGTGGCAATAGTAGCGTGTAAAGCCATCGTGTACAGGTCAGTCTGCTTGGTAGGGCTAACATTTTCTATAAATAGAGGGCTAAGTTAGAATTGAAAATCACACACGAAACAAAGTTTTCTCTCTTCTCTCTCTATATTATTGGCGTATTTTGTGAGTATTTAGATACTTTGAGAGTTCTTTATTGATCTGAGTTTCATTCAACATCACTTGAGCCTTTCCTTACGAAATCTTGATTCTTTGAGGTAAGGGATATTATTTTTTTTTTAAGTAATGATATTATTTCTTGATATCATTATCTTTGAAATATTGATCTGAAGTTTTATCAAATTTGGAACTTTTTCATGTCGGGGTTACTATTTATGAGTTCTTATTCACGAGTTCTTATTCATGAGTTCTTATTCACTAGATTCTTATTCATGAGTTCTTATTCACGATTCTTATTCACGAGTCTTATTAAGTGAATCGTGAAAATGTTTTTTTGGAATTTCTATCTTTTGGTGTCGAGATTCTTATTCACGTATCGGCCTTATTCACGATTATTCACGTATCTGACCTTTATTCATAGAAAAAATAAAATTTCTTCTTTTAAGTCCAAAATATCTATTACGGATACTAGCTTTGATTGTATCCATGTTTTGATCATTCTTGAATTTTACACCACTATGATTATTTTTGAGGTATTGTTGGACATGGATAAAACAAAGTCTGAATCCTTAATCCTTAATCCTTGTCATTTTGTTTCCTTTGGATTCGTTCTTTAAAATATTTTTCATCATCCTCGGTCTTAAATGATGATATTATTGAATATCTTTGGCACATGTAGTCAAGAATGAATGATTTCTGAAGAATATCTTTGGCACATAGTGCAAAGATGAGCAGTGTTTAAATGAACATGGCCAGTGATGAATATCTTTGGCCTTTAGTGCAAAGATGAGCAGTGTTGAGATGAATGACATATTGGATTGATGAATATCTTTGGCACCGTTTGTGAGTGCGGCAGATGATGATATTTGATTTGAGATGAATATTGATTGATGTTACGAGGATAAAATATTGATGATGGATTTGTTAAATTCATAGATTATAGTAGATTTCATTCTCTACGTAACTCTTACATGAATTATTATTTCATTGCGAATATTGATCTGAAACTTGTTGTCTATTGTATTACAATTAAATTTTTCCTGTTGAAGACTAACGATAATTTGTTGTATATTATCTTAGTCATAATATTCTTCTTGAGCTAGTTGAGCTCACCCTTTTCCTTTTGTTCCATTCTTCTCGGGAGGCGAGAATATAAGCGAAGTACAGTCGGGGTATGGAATGAAGGTTTTAGAAAGGATTGTTTAGTAGTCCTCACCATTTTTGTAAAATAATGTATCGATAAATGTGATGAGGATTTATTTGAGTATAAATATTATACAGAAGATAATATTTGTATTTAAACTCACGATTTCTTGTTGTAATAATAAAGTTGTAGTTGTTTACATACCATGAATTGACAACTTCGAATGGGTGATGTATACCTATTTTGGGGGCGTCACGGTTGGTATCGAGCTTAGGGATATGATCTCTGGCGGAGATCGGGGAATAGAACTAGGAGGGAGAGGCGAGTAAATCCTTGCTAGTGTGTCTACTAAGCTTATTTGTTAGTTAGTCGATATATAGGGATATTATGTGATATATTGATTTCCTTAATTAACCCTTGTTTTATGGCGGTGTTTGAGAATGTCGGTGAGAATATTAAGCGTGGAGTAAATGAGGCCAGTGGAGATGCTGTCTTTACCAACGAGGAGAGCGTCTGTGGTGGCAATGTTCCTCCCGTGAACAACACTGCTGGCGGATGATGAGCGAGGGGATGTTTAGAAGCTTTTTGCGATTCATGCAAAATCGAGACGAGGAGACTTCGTGTTCAAAATCTGAGGAGAAATGATAGCAATTCACGGGTTGTCCAATGACGATTCGAAGTTGGGACCACGAATTTAAGGGAAAGCCGATCCGATCATGGGCGGAAACATGGGTCAAACAAATTACCAAGATATTGATGTCTTGGAATGCGGAGAGAACGAAGGTTCCATTCGCCACCTTTATGTTAAGTGGCGGCGAGATTCTTCGGTGGGGAGTGCGTGAAGCGTACCCATCCAAATTACTTTTCGGCGTGTCTTGGGGAGGCGTTTGAGAGACTATTTAATGACAAATACTTTCACGAAAGTGTTGATATTCGTATATGAAGGAAGTGGAGTTCATCGACAGAGAGCAAAACAACGTGATGGTGTCTCGATGCGAGGCAAAGTTTGCGAGTTATCGGTTTGCACCTCATTTGGTGGAGAATGAGGAGCGTTATGGCGGATGTTTCTTAGAGGTTTGAAACCCGGCGTACGTCGATATCTCATTTCTCATAAACTTTCTCTTTATTCGAGATGTTGTAAGCGAGGCTCAATTATTAGAAGCGAGATACTTGAAATACGGTCGGTGAGGACCATAACGAGGATCGTACGAGAGATAACGATCAGCGAATAATGATAACTGCGGAGAAAAGCAGAGCAGGCCGGACGAAATGGTAACCACTCGGGTGGTAATCATGAGTCGTGAAAAGCGAAGAAGCGAGTCGGGAGGAGATTTTAAAAGAGGAGATTTAACAACGACTATGTGAAGGCAGCAGTCTTAAAACGATGGCTGGTTCTAAGGGAGGAGAAGCGACCACCGGTCGTATATCTTCTAAAATCACGGAAAAGAGGACATATCGATCCAAGCGCGCACAACAGATTCAAGGTATCTTATAGTTGTGGAAAGGAAGGACATATCGCTCGAGATTATGATGCAGAAAAACCTAGTTCATTGAGGGGACGGTGACTCAAAAGATCGTCCCGAAAAAAGTCAAAGTCAGCGATTAGGGAAGGCGTTTGTTGTGGTGGTCATAATCGAGGAACCCAAACGAGGTGATCACGGGTAAGCTATTTATAAATTCTTGCGAAGTTTATACCTTACTTGATCTTTGGTCTTACCCATTCATTTATCTCTCCTGCGTGTGCTCAGCGTTTAAACTTGACTCAGGAGAAATTAGACTTTGACCTATCTGTGGAAACTCCGTTAGGAGAAACTTTCATCACATCCACTGTTTATAAATCTTGTTTGATTCAAGTTGGCACCATCACCTTACACATTGACCTTATCTCTTTAAAGATACTTGCTTTTGATGTGATTTTAGGGATTGATTGGTTAACTACTCATCATACCAAAATTGATTGTTTTAAATAAGGTTGTTAGTTTTCATATTTCTAACCAACTGTTTATGCAATTCAAGCGACTAAACCATTAAAATCACTCACTATCATATCTAATCATAAATCTATTCGTTTATTGAAAAAGCGGATGTCAAGCTTTCTTAGCCCATGTTATGGATTTGAATAAAGACACGTCGAAATTTGAATAATATTCTGTTGTTATTGACTTTCGGCGTATTTCTGAAGAACTTCCGATTACCCCGAGCGTGAAGTTGAATTCTTTATTGATCTTGAACACAGTACAAAGCCCATTTCTAAAACCCCATATCGAATGGCTCTATTGAACTTGAGGAGTTAAAGGTCCAACTCTGAGAATTGTTGGACATTGGTTTCATTCGTCTAATACATCTCCTTGGGGTGCTCTGTTTTATTTGTAAAGAAGAAAAGGCGGGAGTATCTCGACTTTATATTGACTATCGGGAATTGAACCATGTCACCATCGAGAATAGGTATCCTCTACCTCGTATTGATGACTTGTTTGACCGATTCTGAGAAGGCAATTCTTTTCAAAAATCGATCTTAGTTACGGATATCATCGGTGAAGATTAAAAGCGAGGATATTCCAAAGAGTGCCTTGAAACTTCGGTATGGGCATTATGAATTCTTAGTCGTGTCTTTGGACTAACTAATGCTCTGCGACTTTCATGGATATGATGAGCCAGAGTATTCGAGGAATATTTGGATCGGTTCGTTGTTGTCTTTATTGATGACATCCTTATATATTCAAAAGTCGTGAAGATCATGAGCACCATTTAAAATTTGGTACTCGAAGGCTTCGTGAAAACCAACTATATGCCAAATTGAAGAAATCGAGTTACGGCTTGAGAAGTAGCCTTTCTTGGGCATGTGGTGTCAAAACATGGAGTATCTGTTGATCCGTGAAGATTGAAGCAATCTGAAGTTAGAACAACCAAAGTCGGTGGTTGAAATCACGTAGCTTTTGGGCTTATTTGGTTATTATCGGAGATTAGTGGAAGGGTTTTCTCGAATCGCTACTCCATTAACTTCGGCTAACTTTCGAAAGGATCTGAAATTCGTTTGGAAGCGAAGAATCGAGAAAAAGTTTCCAAGAGCTTAAGAGGAGACTTATTTATTTTGTTACAATACCATCTGGTTCGGATGGATTTGTTATCTCTGATGATGCTTGAGCAAAGGGTTAGGATGTGTTCTCATGCAACGTGGGAAAGTCATAGCCTATGCCTCGCGACAACTTAAAAAGAGTATGAGAGGAATTATCCTACTCATGATCTAGAGTTAGCGGCCCGATCGTTTTTAGCTTAAAGATATGGAGCCTTATCTATATGGGGAGAAAGTGGAGATATATTCGGATCATAAAAAGCCTTAAATATTTCTTCACTCAAAAAAGAACTCAACATCTGGCGGCGACGTTGGCTCGAGCTATTGAAGACTACGACCACACTATTGATACCATCTGGTAAAAGCGAGCGTGGTAGTAGGCGCGTTGAGTAGAAGATCATATCTTGAGGAGCGAGTGCGATGATGTCAAGTATCTGGCGTAGAGCCAACTTTAATAGAAAAAGTTAAGGTTGCTCGAGCCCGCAGGCAGGAGGCGATCGCGTGTGAAGAAGAAAGTACAAGAAGGAGCTATTAGGGCGAGAATTGATGAAGAAGGAATACTTGAGTCCACTCTGAACTTTGTGTTCTAACGACTCGATTTGAAGTCTGAGAGATTATGATGGAGGCACATAATACACCATTTTAATCCATCACGGAAGTACTAAAATGTATCGTGATCTTGACATACATTTTGGTGGAATAATATGAAGAGAGAGATTGCAAATTTTATCTCGATGTGTTTAACTTGCCAGCGTGTAAAGGCGGAGCATCTAGTACCTAAGGGTCCGTTGCAACCACTTGAGATTCCTGGAATGGAAGTGGGAACACATTACCATGGATTTAGTTCTGGGGTCTTCCTACGGTTTCTCAAGGCATCAATGCTATTTGGGTTATTGTTGATAGATTAACCAAGTCTGCTCATTTCTTGGCGTCTGGGAGACTTATTCCCTTGAGCGTCTTGCTTTAGTATGCGTAAATGAGATCGTGAGGTTGCATGGCATGCTGTATCCATAGTCTCGGATCGTGACCCAAGATTCACTTCAAGATTTTGGGTTAGCTTGCAAAAAGCTATAGGCGCAGTTTGCGATTTAGTTGGCATACCATCCCCAAACGGACGAGACGAATCGAGAGGACTATTCAAACTCTTGAAGATTTATTAAGACTACGTGTCCTAGACTTCAAGGCGATTGGGATAAGTATTTACCATTGGTGGAATTCTCCTACAATAACGATTATCGAGCAAGTATAGGTGTGGCTCCATTCGAAGCATTATATGGGCGAAAATGTCGTTCTCGATATGTTGGGATGAGGTGGGTGAAAGCAACATTGTTGGGACCCGAGTTAATGCGTATGACTCACCGAAAAGATCCAAATGATTCGACAAGCGTATAAAGCAGCACAAGATCGACAAAAGAGTTATCGCGGATCTTCATCGAAAGGGCGTGGAATTTAATGTAAGGGGATCGTGTATTGTTGCGGGTTGCTCCGTGGAAGGGAGTTCTGAGATTTGGGAAGAGGAAAGCTCGATCCACGATTTATTGGTCCATTTCAAATTCTTGAGGAGTAGAAATGTAGCCTATAGACTTGCGTTACCTCAAGGTATGTCTCGTGTTCATAATGTGTTTCACATATACGTACTTAAATAAATATGTGAAAGACCGAACCACGTTATTGAGTTAGAAACCCGGACGAGATAATAGAAGACTTAGCGTATAAGGAGGTACTGTCGAGATCTTGGATAGGAAGGAGCGTGTCCCTATCTTGAAAAGGTCATACCACAAGTTAAAGTTTTGTGGAGGAATCATGCTATAGAGAAATGACACAGGGAATTGGAAAGCGGAAATGAAAGCGAGGTATCCTCACCTTTTGAAACACAGAATCGTCGTCGATTTCGAGGGCGAAATTTCATAAGGAGGGAGGTTGTAAGACCCCAAATTTTTTAAATAAAAGGAATTTCCTTTATTTATTATTTTGAAATAGTAAGGGTTGATTTGATTAATGTGGATAGTTAAGGGTTAAATCATAAATATTTCAAAATAAGCAAGTGGTTATAAAATATTCATTTTGTCGGGAATATTAGTTTGGTGGTGGAATATTAAATCTTTGTCGGGAATATTAAATGCGACAAGTAGCGACCATGTGTGGGCCCATGCGAGCGCGATGGATGAAGAAAACGACATATAAGTTGGTTAAAAATAACGGCGTAGTTATTCTGAATTAAAGATTGTTGGAATACCGGTGGTTTAAAATCTGATGTCTGGCGTGGTTGCCGCGATGCTTGGTATTACCGCAGTATTGTTGAATTATTGATCCTTACGTAAAGAAGGCCTACTCAATAATTTTCCACGATGAATTCTTGTTCGATATTTTATTTTATTGATTGATAATAATTTGCGTTGATATTTTATATTATTGTTGTTCGATAATTGTCACTTTGCATTATCTCCATTATCGGATCAATAATTCATATTATTTGAATAATATTATTAGATAGCATTATTAGCAATGTCTAGAAAGTTACATCGAGGAGAGGTTTGGTCACCTAATTGCGGCGATGAGGAGAAATCCTTATCGGAAGCCCCTCTTTCTGAGGAGCGGCTGGTTGTCATAATTGTGGTTACGTAATATTATTTGTGAATAATTAATTATTGATTCATATGATAAAGAAATATTTATTTTATGTGGATATAAATGATGGATTTATTTATGTGGTTATAAATGAAGAAATTAATGTTGAGGTGTTTTATCGATATTTTATCGAGTTGGAGGTATTAAAAATTAAATCGGGGTTTTGAGATATATTGCGGGGTTATAATTTTTAATTAAATAGTTGGATTGTGGTAATTTTTGGGTATGTTATACATACATAAGTTGAGTATATGTCCACAAATTTTGAGCAGATTAAAAATTCACGAATGATTTGTTATGAATTTTAAGAGGTGTGTCGATTAGGAAATTAGGTTTATAATTGATTTTGGTGGAAAATTCTAGAATTGAGTGGGCCCCACTTGTGGTTGGTGAAGAAATGTGCTGAATTTTATTTCAAATGTGGTTGGTGGCAATAGTAGCGAGTAAAGCCATCGGTGGCAGTCAAGTCTGCTTGGTGAGGCTAACATTTTCTATAAATAGAAATTTAAGTTAGAATTGAAAATCACACGAAAAACAAAGTTTTCTCTCTTCTCTCTCTATATTATTGGCGTATTTTGTGAGTATTTAGATACTTTGAGAGTTCTTTGTTAGGATCTACAAGTTTCATTCGACATCACTTGAGCCTTTCCTTAGAAATCTTGATTCTTTGAGGTAAGGGATATTTTTTTTTTTCGTAATGATATTATTTCTTGATATCATTATCTTTGAAATATTGATCTGAAGTTTTATCAAATTTGGAACTTTTTCATGTCGGGTTACTATTCATGAGTTCTTATTCACGAGTTCTATTCATGAGTTTCTTATTCACGAGTTCTTATTCATGATTCTTATTCACGAGTTCTTATTCACGAGTCTTATTAAATGAATCGTGAAAATGTTTTTATGTGGAATTTCTATCTTTTGGTGTCGGAGATTCTTATTCACGTATCTGGCCTTATTCACGTATCTCGGCACTATTCATAGAAAAAATAAAATTTCTTCTTTTCGTCCAAAATATCTATTACGGATACTAGCTACGATTGTATCCATGTTTTGATCATTCTTGAATTTTACACCACTATGATTATTTTTGAGGTATTGTTGGACATGGATAAAACAAAGTACGAATCCTTAATCCTTAATCCTTGTCATTTTGTTTCCTTTGGATTCGTTTTTTAAAAATATTTTTCATCATCCTCGGTCTTAAATGATGATATTATTGAATATCTTTGGCACATGTAGCGAAGATGAATGATTTCTGAAGAATATCTTTGGCTGTAGTGCAAAGATGAGCAGTGTTTAAATGAACATGGTAGGATTGATGAATATCTTTGGCCTTTAGTGCAAAGATGAGCAGTTGAGATTGAGATGAACATGGCCAGATTGATGAATATCTTTGGCACAGGTGCAAAGATGAATATTTGATTTGAGATGAATATTGATTGATGTTACGAGGATAAAATATTGATGATGGTTTTTTAAATTCATAGATTATAGTAGATTTCATTCTCTACGTAACTCTTACATGAATTATTATTTCATTGCGAATATTGATCTGAAACTTGTTGTCTATTGTATTATATTAAATTTTTCTGTTGAAGACTAACGATAATTTGTTGTATATTATCTTAGTCGTAATATTCTTCTTCTTGAGCTAGTTGAGCTCACCCTTTTCCTTTTGTTCCATTCTTCTTCTTCTCGGGAGGCGAGAATATAAGCGAATGCAGTCGGGGTATGGAATGAAGGTTTTAGAAAGGATTGTTTAGTAGTCCTCACTATTTTTGTAAAATAATGTATCGATAAATGTGATGAGGATTTATTTGAGTATAAATATTATCCAGAAGATAATATTTGTATTTAAACTCACAGATTTCTTTGTTGTAATTTAAAGTTGTTGTAGCGCCCCAAAATAGTATATTCTTTCGTTGTAATAATAAATTTGTTGTACATGGTGCTGAAAATAATACAGGACTATTAATAACATTAAGCATTGGGAAAATATAATAGTTGTAGAAATCAAATATACATCTTCAAAGAATTTTGAATTCATACTAATGTCTGAATTAAAAGTTCATTTGGCTTGTACTTCGGAATCAAATATTCATTTTGCATTTAAACAAAGCTCATCTTCGTCTTTCATTTAAACACCAAAGATATATTCTTCGAATTCATTCATTCATCTTTTACTCACAGCCAAAGATATTCTCAAGAAATCATTCATCTTTGCACTACGGGCCAAAGATATTCCATAATATCATCATTTAAGACCGAGGATGATGAAAATATTTTTTAAAGGAACGAATCCGGTGAAACAAAATGACAAGGATTAAGGATTAAGGATTCGTACTTGGTTTTATCCACGTCCAAAATACCTCAAAAATAATCATAGTGGTGTAAAATTCAAGAATGATCAAAACATGGATACAATCGAGCTAGTATCCGAATGATAGATATTTTGGACAAAAGAAGAAATTTTATTTTTTCTATTGAATAGTATCCGTATACGTGAATAGTAACTCAGACACCAAAAGATAGAAATTCCACAAAAAACATTTTCACGCTTCATGAATAGTACTGTGAATAGTAACTCGTGAATAAGAATCTCATGAATAAGAACTCGTGAATAGTAACTCATGAATAGTAACTCATGAATAGTAACCCACATGAAAAAGTTCCAAATTTGATAAAAACTTCAGATCAACATTTCAAAGATAATGATATTGAAGAAATAATATCATTACTGAAAAAAAAAATAATATCCCTTACCTCGAAAGATTAAGTACTTACAATTGGAATCTACGGGTATAGTCTTTGAAGGAACTTGCACCGCCTAGCAATACTCAAAGTATACTCAAAATACTCACAAGAATACGCCAAAATATCGAGAGAGAAAATAGAGAGAAAACTTCGATTTACGGTGTGATTTTCAATTCTAACCCAAGCACCTATTTATAGGAAAATGCTTAGAACACCAAAAGCGAGAAAATTTAATATAATATTAATATAATTATACAAATTTTCCTTAGCCCACCTTTTGGTCAAAACACCAGCCACACATGTTAATGATGTCCAAAAAAATACAAAAAACATTTTCTTAACAAAAATAATTTAAACTCCCAAAATCAATTATTTTGAACTTGAACTTCAATAATTCATAATAAATAGCCCTTTCATCAGAAAATTCAAATCTCGCGAGTTTTTATAGGAAATTCAATTCTCTACAACTTTGCAGAAGAAAGTTTTTCCAAATTCCAAATAAAATTGACCAAAAATCTACAAGCGGGTGATTTTACAAGCTATAATCAAATTTCGATCGATAATTGTGTCCACCAACACACAAAAACATGTATTAAACATTTAATGTCACAAAAATACTCTTCCTCCTCATATACTCATATATCCCACATTCATTGTAAAAATATCATAGTTAATATATTATTAAAATAATATATTTAAATGAATTATTTTATCGAGAAAAAGATAAAATATTAATTTTCAACAATTGTCATTTTAAAAATTTTCTCCATCTATATCCACATAAAATCAATATTTTCCTCATCATATAAATCAATAATTAATTATTCACAAATAATATTACGAGAATCACAATATTGACAACCGGCGGTTCAGGAAAGAGGGGCTTTCGATAAGAATTTCTTCTTCTTGGCCTATGATTAGATGACCAAACCTCTCCTTAGAATGAAACTTTCTAGACATTGCCAATAATGTTATCTAATAATATTATTCAGATAATATGAATTATTGCTTCGATAATGAAAAATCTTGTGTAATGACAATTATTGAAAACAATGAATATAAAAATATCAACGCAAAGAATTATTAACTCAATAAAATCTTTGAGCGAGAATTCTTTGTAACCATTATTGAGTAGTGCCTTCTTACGTAAGAATCAATAATTGGTGCAATACTGGTATCTTCTTGTTGACAACGGCGTATTAGTGTTTTTTAACCACCGGGTATTCCAACGGTATTAATTAGCAGTAATAACTACTGTGATTATTTAAAATCAACTTATATTTGTCGTTTTCTTCATCCAATCGCTTTTCCCGTTATGGGGCCCACACATGGTCATTGCGCAGCGTCGTACGAATATTCCCAACGATGCGAATATTCCACGACCAAACGAATATTCCCCGAACAACAATGAATATTTTATAACCACTTGCTTATTTTGAAATATTTGCGTATTTAACCCTTAACTATCCACATTAATCAAATCAACCCTTACTATTTCAAAATAATAAATAAAGGAAATTCCTTTTTATTTAAAAAATTTGAGGGGTCTTACAACCTCCCTCCTTATGAAATTTCGTCCTCGAAATTGATGTCACGTACTGGTGTTTTGAAAAGGTGAGGATACCTCGCTTTCATTTCGTTTCCAACTCCCGTGTCATTTCCTCTATAGCATGATTAGATCCACAAAACTTTAACTTGTGGTATGACCTTTCATTGCGTGGGACATGCTCCTTCTATCCAAGATCTTGACAGTACCTCCTCATACGTTAAGTCTTGGCTATCTCGTCCGGGTCTAACTTCAATAACGTGGTTGGGTCTTTCACATATTTACGAAATACGGATATGTGAAACACATTATGAACACGAGACATATTCGGAGGTAATGCAAGTCTATAGGCTACATTTCCTACTCGGTCAAGAATTTGAAATGGACCAATAAATCGTGGATTGAGCTTTCCTCTCTTCCCAAATCTTGTAACTCCTTTCCACGGAGCAACTCGCAACAATACATGATCCCCTACATTAAATTCCACGTCCTTTCGATGAAGATCCGCATAACTCTTTTGTCGATCTTGTCTTGGTTTGTATCGTTGTCGAATCATTTGGATCTTTTCAAGAGTAATACGTCTTAACTTTCGGGTCCCAACAATGTTGCTTCACCCACCTCATCCCAACATATTGAGAACGACATTTTCGTCCATATAATGCTTCAAATGGAGCCACACCTATACTTGCACGATAAGCTGTTGTTGTAGGAGAATTCCACCAATGATAAATACTTATCCCAACTACCCTTGAAGTCTAGGACACGTAGTCTTAATAGATCTTCAAGAGTTTGAATAGTCCTCTCGATTGTCCGTCTGGTTTGGGGATGGTATGCTTAAACTAAATCGCAAATCCGTGCCCATAGCTTTCTGCAAGCTAACCCAAAATCTTGAAGTGAATCTTGGGTCACGATCCGAAACTATAGATACTGGCATGCCATGCAACCTCACAATCTCATTCACGTACATACTAGCAAGACGTTCAAGGGAATAAGTCTCCTGTATCGGCAAGAAATGAGCGGAACTTGGTTAATCTATCAACAATAACCCAAATAGCATTGATGCCTTGAGAAGCCGTAGGAAGACCCGTGAATGAAAATCCATAGTAATGTGTTCCCACTTCCATTCCTAATCTCAAGTGGTTGCAACGGACCCTTAGGTACAAGATGCTCCGCCTTTACACGTTGGCAAGTTAAACACATCGAGATAAACTTTGCAATCTCTCTCTTCATATTGTTCCACCAAAATGTATGTCAAGATCACGATACATTTTAGTACTTCCGAGATGGATTGCAAATGGCGTATTGTGCCTCCATCATAATCTTGTACTTCAAATCGAGTCGTTAGGAACACAAAGTCTAGAGTGGACTCAAGTATTCCTTCTTCATCAATTCTCGCTTTCTAATAGCTCCTTCTTGTACTTTCTTCTTCATACGCATCGACGCTCCTCGATTTCGGTGGCTTGAGCAACCTTAACTTTTTCTATTAAAGTTGGCTCTATCGTATATACTTGACATCATCGCTTTTCGTTCCGCATATGATCTTCTACTCGATAAATCATTTTACCACGTTAACTTTACGGATGGTATTGAATAGTGTGGTCGTAGTCTTTCAATAGTTCGAGCCAACGTCATTGCCGCGTGTTGAGTTCTTTTTGAGTGAAGAAATATTTAAGGCTTTTATGGTGCGAATATATCTCCACTTTCTCCCCATATAGATAGTGCCTCCATATCTTTAAGCGAGCAACGATTTATTTGCTAACTCTAGATCATGAGTAGGATAATTCCTCTCATACTCTTTTTAAGTTGTCGCGAGGCATAGGCTATGACTTTCCCACGTTGCATGAGAACACATCCTAACCCTTTCCCGAAGCATCATTTGAGATAACAAATCCATCCGAACCGGATGGTATTGTTAGAGCAGTCTTAAAATAAGTCTCCTCTTAAGCTCTTGGAAACTCTTCTCGCATTCTTCACTCCAAACGAATTTTGTATCCTTCCGAGTTAATTTGGGTTAATGAAGTAGCGATTCGAGAAAACCTTCCACGAATCTCCGATAATAACCAAATAAGCCCAAAAACTACGTCTTGATCACCGAAACTTGGTTGCTCCCAACTTTGTATTGCTTCAATCTTGGCGGATCAACAGATACTCCATGTTTCGACACCACGTGCCCAAGGAATGCTACTTCCTCGCCGAACTCACATTTCTTCAATTTGGCATATAGTTGGTTTTCACGAAGCCTTTGAGTACCAAACTTCAAATGGTGCTCATGATCTTCACGGCTTTTGGAATATATGAGGATGTCATCAATAAAGACAACAACGAATTGATCCAAATATTCCTTGAATACTCGGTTCATCATATCCATGAAAGCCATGCAGGAGCATTAGTTAGTCCGAAAGACATGACTAAGAATTCATAATGCCCATACTGGAAGTTACGAAGGCGCTTTGGAATATCCTCGATTTTAATCTTGGTTGATGATATCCGAATCGAAGATCGATTTTTGAAAAGAATTGTGCCCTTCAGAATCGGTCAAACAAGTCATCAATACGAGGTAGAGGATACCTATTCTTGATGGTGACATGGTTCAATTCCCCGATAGTCAATACTGAAGTCGCATACTCCCGTCTTTCTTCTTCTACGAATAAAACAGGAGCACCCCAAGGAGATGTACTAGGGGCCAATGAAACCGATGTCCAACAATTCCTCGTAGTTGGACCTTTAACTCCTGAAGTTCAATAGGAGCCATTCGATATGGGGTTTTAGAAATGGGCTTTATACGAGTTCAAGATCAATAAAGAATTCAACTTCACGTTACGGGGGTAGGCAGGAAGTTCTTTGGGAAATACGTCGAAAAAAGTCAATAACAACAGAATATTATTCAATTTGGCGTGTCTTTATTCAAATCCATAACATGGGCTAAGAAAGCTTGACATCCGTTTTTAATAAGCGAATAGCTTTATGATTAGATATGACAATGATCGATTTTAATGGTTTAGTTTCTTGAATTAAATAACAACGGGTTGGTTAGGAATATGAAAACTAACAACCTTACGAAAACAATCAATTTTGGCATGATGAGTAGTTAACCAATCAATCCTAAAATCACATCAAAAGCAAGTATCTTTAAAGAGATAAGGTCAATGGTAAGGTAATGGTGCCAACTTGAATCAAACAAGATTTATAAACGATGGATGTGATGAAAGTTTCTCTAACGGAGTTTCCACAGATAGGTCAAAGTCTAATTTCTCCTGAGTCAAGTTTAAACGTTGAGCACAAGCGGGAGAGATAAATGAATGGGTAAACTCTGGTATCAAATAAGGTATAAACTTATGAGAATTTATAAATAGCTTACCGTGATCACCTCGTTTGGGTTCTCGCATTATGACCCGATCACAACAAACGCTTCTTCCTAATCGTTGACTTTGACTTTTACTCGGACGATCTTTTGAGTCACCGTCCCCATTGAACTAGGTTTCGCTTCTGAAATCTGATCTCGAAGCGATATGTCCTTCCTTTCCACAACTATAACATACCTTGAATGTTGTGGGCGGTTTGGATGATATGTCCCTCTTTTTCGCATTTGTAGCATATAATGGGTGGTCGTTCTCCTCCCTTAGAACCGATTCTTTGCAAGACCGCTTGCGTCTTCATATGGTCGCTGTTAAATCTCCTCTTTTAAATCTCCTCCCGACGCTTCTTCTACGCTTTCATGGCCATGATTACCACCCGAGTGGTTACCATTTACATCCGCCCGTCTTTTCTTTCTCCGCAGTTATCATTATTCATTGATCGCTATCTACTCGATCACGATCCAGTTGTGGTCCTCAGTTGACCGTACTCGTTATCTCGCTCTAATAATTGAGCCCTGCTTACAACATCTGAATAGAGAAAAGTTTATGAGAAATGAGATCTTGACGTATCTGGGTTTCAAACCTCTAAGAAACATCCGCGTCATCGCTCCTCATTCTCCACCAAATGAGGTGCAAACCTAGATAACTCTGCAAACTTTGCCTCGTCTTCGAGACACCGCCATGTTGTTTTGTTCCAATCGATGAACTCCACTTCCTTCATACGATTTAACACTTTCGGAAAGTATTTGTCATTAAATAGCTTCAAACGTCTCCCAAGACATCTTTGAGTGCGTAATTTGGATGGAGTGCGCTTCACGCACTCTCCCACCGATGAGTCTGCCTGCCACTTTACATAAAGGTGGCGAATGGAACCTTCTGTTCTCCGTGCATCCCAAGACATCGAATATCTTGGTAATTTGTTTGACCCATGTTTCCGCCATGATCGGATCTTTTCTTCCTTAAATTCGTGGGTCCCAACTCTTTGAACTGCTTGGTTGTGACAACCCGTGAATTGCTATCATTTCTCCTCAGATTTTGAACACGAGTCTCCTCGTGCGATTTTGCATGAATCGCAAAAACTTCTAAACATCCCTCGTTCATCATCTCGCTCAATGGTGTTGTTCACGGAGGTACATTGCCACTGTTGCAGACGTTCTCCTCGTTGGTAAATCTGAGCATCTCCACGGTCTCATTTACTCCATCATTAATATTCTCATTGACATTCTCAAATCATCACATCATAAAACAAGGGTTAATTAAGAAATCAATATATCACATATATATCCCTATATATTGACCAACTAACAAATAAGCTTAGGTAGGACACACTAGCGAAGGATTTACTCGTCTCTCCCTCCTAGTTCTATTCCCCGATCTCCGCCAGAGATCATATCCTAAGCTCGATACCAATGTGGCGCCCCCCCAAAATAGGTATACATCACCTATTACGAGTTGTCGTCGTGATGTAAACAACTACAACTTTATTATTACAACAAGAAAAGCGTGAGTTTGAATACAAATATTATCTTCTGACAATATCTATACTCAAATAAATCCTCATCACATTTATTGATACATTATTTTACAAAAATGGTGAGGACTACTAAACAATCCTTTCTAAAACCTTCATTCCATACCCCAGCACTTCGTACTTTCGCTATATTCTCGCCTCACCGAGAAAAATGGAACAAAAGGAAAAGGGTGAGCTCAACTAGCTCGAGAAAGAATATTATGACTAAGATAATATCTGACAACAAATTATCGTTAGTCTTCAACAGGAAAAAATATAATAGAATACAATAGACAACAAATTTTAAATCAATATTCGCGTGAAATAATAATTCATTAGAAGAGTTAAGTAGAGAATGCAAACTACTATCTTCTATGTATGAATTTAAAAGTTCATCGCCTATCTTTTATCCTGTAACATCAATCAATATACATCTGGAATCAAATATTCATCTTTGCACTACAGCCAAAGATATTCATCGATTAGTCATGTTCATTTAAACACTGCTCATCTTTGCACTACGGGCCAAAGATATTCTTCGAAATCATTCATCTTTGCACTACTGGGCGAAGATATTCTCAAGAAATCATTCATCTTTGCACTACAGCCAAAGATATTCCATAATATCATCATTTAAGACCGAGGATGATGAAAATATTTTTTAAAGGAACGAATCCAAAGAAACAAAATGACAAGGATTAAGGATTAAGGATTCAGTACTTGGTTTTATCCACGTCCAAAAATACCTCAAAAATAATCATAGTGGTGTAAAATTCAAGAATGATCAAAACATGGATACAATCGAGCTAGTATCCGGAATAGATATTTTGGACAAAAAGAAGAAATTTTATTTTTCTTGAATAGTCAGATATCGTGAATAGTAACTCCAGACACCAAAAGATAGAAATTCCACAAAAAACATTTTCACGCTTCATGAATAGTACTAAATGAATAAACTCGTGAATAATAGAACTCGCTGAATAGTAACTTCGTGAATAAGTAACTCATGAATAAGTAACCCATGAATAAGAACCCCCGACATGAAAAAAGTTCCAAATTTGATAAAACTTGAGATCAATATTTCAATTATAATGATATTGAAGAAATAATATCATTAAAAAAAAAAAAATATCCCTTACCTCGAAAGATTAGTACTTACCATTGGAATCTAGGGTATAGTCTTTGAAGGAACTTGCACCGCCTAGCAATACTCAAAGTATACTCAAAATACTCACAAGAATACGCTCAAAATATCGAGAGAAATAGAGAAAACTTGGGTTTACGGTGTGATTTTCAATTCTAACCTAAGCACCCTTATTTATAGGAAAATCTTTAGAACACCAAAAAGCGTAAAATTTAATATAATATTAATATAATTATACAAATTTTCCTTAGCCCACCTTTTGGTCAAAACACCAGCCACACATGTTAATGATGTCCAAAAAAATACAAAAACGTTTTTCTTAACAAAAATAATTTAAACTCCCAAAAATCAATTATTTGGAAGCTTGAACTTCAATAATTCATAATAAATAGCCCTTTCATCAGAAAATTCGAATCTCGCGAGTTTTTATAGGAAATTCAATTCTCTACAACTTTGCAGAAGAAAGTTTTCCAAATTCCAAATAGAAATTGACCAAAATCTACAAACGGGTGATTTTACAAAGTATAATCAAATTTCGGTTAATAATTGTGTCCACCAACACACAAAACATGTGTTAAACATTTAATGTCACAAAAATACTCTTCCTCCTCATATACTCATATATCCCACATTCATTGTAAAAATATCACCATTAATATATTATTAAAATAATATATTTAAATGAATTATTTTATCGAGAAAAGATAAAATATTAATTTTCAACAATTGTCATTTTAAAAATTTTCTCCATCTATATCCACATAAAATCAATATTTTCCTCATCATATAAATCAATAATTAATTATTCACAAATAATATTACGAGAATCACAATATTGACAACCGGTAGTTCCTGGGAAAGAGGGGCTTTCCGATAAGAATTTCTTCTTCTTCTTGTAGCAATTAGATGACCAAACCTCTCCTTGATGCGAACTTTCTAGACATTGCCAATAATGTTATCTAATAATATTATTCGGATAATATGAATTATTGCTTCGATAATGAAAAATCTTGTGTAATGACAATTATTGAAACAACAAAGAATATAAAATATCAACGCAAGACAATTATTAACTCAATAAAATCTTTGAGCAATAATTCATGTAACCATTATTGAGTAGTGCCTTCTACTACGTAAGAATCAATAATTGGTGCAATACCGGTGCTATCTTTGTTCAACAACGCGTATTAGTGTGTTTTAACCACCGGGTATTCCAACATGATAATTGAATAACAACTTCAAGTTATTTAAAAACAACTTATATTTGTCGTTTTCTTCATCCAATCGCTTTCAGTTATGGGGCCCACACATGGTTGCTTGGCGTCGTATTTAATATTCCCGACAAGATCGAATATTCCACGACCAAACGAATATTCCCAAACAACAATGAATATTTTATAACCACTTGCTTTATTTTGAAATATTTATGTATTTAACCCTTAACTATCCACATTAATCAAATCAACCCTTACTATTTCAAAATAATAAATAAAGGAAATTCCTTTTTATTTAAAAAAATTTCGGGGTCTTACAGTTGTAGTTGTTTCTGTACCATGAATTGACAACTCAGAATGGGTGATGTATACCTATTTTGGGGGCGTCACATCTTTACACTTAAGTCAAAGAGAAATT
Organism: Panax quinquefolius; assembly: GCA_020205615.1. Lineage (NCBI taxonomy): Eukaryota > Viridiplantae > Streptophyta > Magnoliopsida > Apiales > Araliaceae > Panax > Panax quinquefolius. Next base: position 134,392,095 of record CM035161.1, read on the forward strand.
TCATCACCGGAATTATAAAAATGTTATATATGATAATAAAAACAATACGATCAACAACTGCATTTAATTTCAAGAGTAAGATTCATAAATCAATGATTTCATAACACCTTAATCCAAATGTTATAAATCACTTAATAATCTCATAATCTAATATTATTAATACTACCACAATATTTTAATCATTTCTTAAACTTATAAACAATTTATTTTAATTGTTTACACTTTACTAATTAATGCATTTAATCATACTAAAATATCAAACTCATAAGATTTCATCACTAATAACCAACAACCTCATCAAAAATCTGCATATACCATATATAGGATTTCCAAGCCATAAAATCCTATTTTTCAATTTTGTTACTTCACATAACATATTTAATTTATTTATTCATAACTAGTCCATTTTCATGAAAAATACCAAATCAGTTCCAAAAATATTTCTTTTCTGGGATTTAGCATAATACAGTCCCATATTGAACATATATTTTTCTCGAAATTTTTAAAATTCATTTACTATTTTTCACATGGTCAAAACTGCCGAATATTTAGACATTTATCATAAATTTTATTTTTATCCAAAAATTCCAAAATTCATAGGGTATACTGATATTATATAGATGTACTCCCAATAAAAATTTCATCAATTTTGGAGTTAACCACGAAGAGTTATAAGGGTTTACTTTTTAAAATAGTCTTTCCTCATAAAATTCATAACTCCTAATGTATACATTCAAAAATCGCCATTTTTTGACACAATCAATAAAACTCATCAAAATATCATTTCAAATTTTTTCAAAATTTTTGAAGGTCAGAAAAATTACGAAACTGAAGAAACATAATAACCCTTAAAACCCCTTACCTCGAAAGAGCAGTATTTCTGACCGGAATGTAAAGCCGAAGGAACCTTGCACTGAATAGCAACTCTCAAAGTATCTAAATACTCACAAAATATGCTTAATAATATAGAGAGAGAAAGAGAGAAAGCTTATGTTTCTGGTGTGATTTTCAATTCTAATTTAGCCATCTATTTATAAGAAAATGTTAGCACGCCGTAGCAGACTTGACTTACTACCTGATGGCTTTACCTGATACTATTGTCACCTACCATATTTGAATTAGAATTTTAGCACATTTCTTCACCAACCATAGGTGGGGCCCACACATTCTAGAATTTTCCACCAAAATGATAAATTCCGAAACTTCAACAATTTTTGAACCAGTCACCTCTTAAAATTCATAACAAATCATACATTCATTTTTAACGGTTCAAAATTTGTGGACATATACTCAACTTATATATGTATAACATATCCAAAAATCACAACGATCCAACGTAGGATTAAAATTATAACTCACGCAATATAGCTTTAAGAACAGGATTTGATCTTTTAATACCTCCAATCCGGCAAAATCTTGATAAAACACCTCAACATTAATTCCTTCATTTATAACCACATAAATAAATCTATCATTTATATCGCATCAAATAAATATTTCCTTATCAATAATTAATTATTCACAAATAATATTACGAGAATCACAATAATGACAACCGAGCGATTCCTGGAAAGAGGGACTTTTTTCGATAAGGATTTCTACTTCTTGTGCATGATTAGGTGACCAAACCTCTCCTTGATGAAACTTTCTAGACATTGCCAATAATGCTATCTAATAATATTATTCAAATAATATGAATTATTGATTTGATAATGAGAAATACTGTGCAGTGACAATTATTGAAACAACAATAATATAAAATATCAACGCAACAATTATTGAGTAGTGCCTCCTTACGTAAGAATAAATAATTCAAAAATATCGTGCAATCTGGTATCTTCTTTGTGAAACCATGCGTATTCTTTGTATTTTAACCACCGAATATTCAAACGATGTTAATTGCAGTATAATTACGTAGTTATTTATAAAAACTCAAACTTGTTGTTTTCTTCATCGATAGTTATTACGTTATGGGGCCCACAAAAAAGATCGCGCTACGTCAATGCGAATATTCCCCGACAACAAGAATATTCCACGACCAAACAAATATTCCCCGACAGAAATGAGTATTTTATAACTACTTGCGTATTTTTAAATTTTATATATATCACCCTTAACTTTAAACTTTTATCAATTTAACCATTTACTGAATAATAATTATAAGAAAAAGTGAATACTTTTATTTCATAAAATCTAGGGTCTTACATGCATAGTAGCACACAGTTTTGATTATTGATGCTTACATGAGAAGTCACTCAGTTTTGTTCAATTATTGCTATAGTAATTGCTGCATAGTATCTCACGTTATTTGATTCAATTATTGTCGATATTTTATATATTATTAAATCAATAATTGAGATAACAAAGTTATTAATATTATTATTTGTAATATTAACGATGTCTAGAAGTTCTGCCAAGGAGATGTTTGGTCACCTAATTGCGCGCCAATAGGGAAAAATCCTTATTGGAAAGCCCCCACTTTCTTGGAAACGACCTGGTCGATTAATAGCATGAATTATAATAATGATGATGAAGTTTTGTTTTATTAGTATTATTAATGTAATAAAAGCAGAATAGCTTTTTATATAAAAGAATATACTTTTATAAAGTTATTCGTTTTATTAGACTATAAATAGAATATATTATATTACATTATCATGTAGTATTTTTGCATAGTAAAATCTTTTTATATAAAACAAAATACTTTTATAAATTATTTTTTTATTAGACAATAATTAGAATATATTATATTTTATTATGCATAGTGCTCAGATAGTGTTTGCATAGTAAAATCTTTTTATATAAAGCAAAATACTTTTATAAAGTTATTTGTTTTATTAGATTATAAATAGTGTAAGACCCCAATTTATTATAAATAAAATTGAATTTTCTCTATTCATTATTCTAAATTAATAAGGTGTTAATTTGATATAATACTTTGGTTATGGGTGAAATGTGCAAATTTTACAAAATAAGCAAGTGGTTATAAAATATTCATTTTTGTCGGGGAATATTCTTTTGGTCGTGGAATATTTTTTTTTTTTCGGGGAATATTAAATGCGATTTACCAGTATGACCATTCGTGGGGCTCATAATGTAATATAAGCATCGGATGAAAAAATGACAGAGTATGAGTTTTTATAGATAACAACACGTAGTTATTCTGAATTAACAACGTTGTTAGAATACACAGTGGTTAAAAATACGATGTACACATGGTGGCACGATGTAGCCCATGGTATTGCAGACAAGATTGTTGAATTATTGATTAAATGCGTAAGAAGGCACTTACTCAATAATTGTTAAAGTAGTTCTTTATTTAATATTTTATTTTATTGATTCAATAATTCTTTGCGTTGATATTTTATATTATTGTTGTTTGATAATTATCACTTTGCATGATATTTTCCATTATCAGATCAATAATTCATATTATTTGAATAATATTATTAGATAGCATTATTGGCAATGTCTAGAAAGTTCTGTTAAGGAGAGGTTTGGTCACCTAATTGCACGCCAGTAAGGAGAAATCCTTATTAGAAAGCCCCATCTTTCCTGGGAACGGCCTGGTTGTCATAATTGTGATTCTGTAATATTATTTATGAATAATTAATTATTGATTTATATGATAAGGAAATATTTATTTGATGTGAATATAAATGATGAATTTATTTATGTTGTTATAAATGAAGGAATTAATGTTGAGGTGTTTTATCAGTATTTTATCGGATTAGAGGTATTAAAAGATCAAATCGGTGTTCTTGAGATATAATGCGTATAATTTTTAATCCGACCCTTGGATCGTTGTGATTTTTGGATATGTTATACATATATGAGTTGAGTATATGTCCACAAATTTTGAACCGTTAAAAATGAACGTATGATTTTTTATGAATTTTAAAAGGTGTTGAAATGGTGTTGAAAATCGTCCGTTTGTGAATTTCGGATATTTTTTGTTTGGAATTTGGAAAAACTCAAAGCTACAAAGTTGTATAGAATTTGATTTCATACGAAATGGACATAAAATTTGTATTTTTCTGATAAACGGGCTATTTTCTATGAATTATTGTAGTTTCGGAAAATAATTTTATTAAAATTGGGTGGGACCCACTTTTGTTTTAACTCATGTGGGCTGCTAAATTTTGTTCAAAGATGGCTGGTGACTGATCTTGGTCAAGAAACATGCGTAGAAAAGAAGAAATAAAATAATATTAATTTATTATTTAGTCTTCTATGGCGTTCTAGCATTTTTCTATAAATAGACGCTTAGGTTAGAATTGAAAATCACACCAGAAATAAGTTTTTTTTCTCTCTAGATTATCGAGCATATTTTTGTGAGTATTTTAATACTTTGAGAGTTGTTATTCCGTGCAAGTTTATGTCGCTTTATATCCGAAATTCAGTCAGAAGTACGGTTATTTTGAGGTAAGGGATGTTATTTTATTCTTAAATGATATTATTTTCTTCAATATCATTATGCCGATGACTTTCAAAAAAATATAAACATGAGGATGATGACAATGATATAAGAATTCAATAAAATAAGTTCACGAATTAATTTATTCAGGAACTAATAACGTCCAAATTGTCAACATGATACTGCTTTGTAGAGTAAAATTCAAGAATGCTCAGAAGAATATTTCCATGAAAAGATACTGGATGAAGCGCAAATATCAAGGATATTCCACTAATTTCATGGAGTATAGAAGTTAAAATTTTAATCAACTGAGTATAATAATGAATGGAATAACAAAAGAAATCACCATGCATGCGATGCTTGGCATAGATAGGTTATTCAACGAGAATAATAATAACGGAACCGGTCGGTGAAATTCACAAGCGGGATGTTCCAACGAGAATAATAAGTAATGGAATAACAACGAAATCATCATGCATACGGTGCTTGGCATAGGCGAGGTTATTCCAATGAATAATAAAGACGAGAATAATAAAAGAGCGGAACCGTGTCCTGTTGTAAAACACACATACATGATATTCCAACGAGAATAATAAAATTTTAACCAGTGCGGTGTAAAACACACGCAGCGTGGATATTCCAAAAGAACAATAAAGAAATGGAATAACAGAAGTTCTCTTCTTGAATACAAAAGAATAATATCCCTTACCGTAAAATAATACTTGATATTAGAGTAGTGAAGTAACAGAAAACTCTTGTTCTTTCTCTCTATAATTTCTCTCTCTAGAGTCCAGTGAATTCGTAAGAAAATAATGAAGGAATGAACTTCTATTTATAGAAAAATAGAATGCATAGTAACTAACACATGAACGATCCAGATTGGTTTACTTTAATCTGATGATCCATATTTAAAGCAAAATCTTTTAAATAAAATAAAATATATTATATTTTATATAAAAAAAAATTTACTATGCAAACACTATGCAGGCACTATGCAAACACTATGCATAATAAAATATAATATATTCTATTTATAGAATAACTTTAATAAAGTATACATTTTTTATATAAAAAGATGTTTACATTTTTATTACGTTAATAATACTGAATAAAACAAAACTTCATCATCACATAAAATATCGACAATAATTGAATCAAACCGAGTGACTTCTCACATAAGCATCAATAATCAATACAGTATGCTACTATGCAACCACAGTATTCTTTGTACTTTTACTACCTAGAGTAGTTCAACGATGATCGATGATAAAACTTCCGCCGTTATTTCAATAAAATATTTTTTCGTTTTCTCAATCCGGCCATAATTACATTGTGGGGTCCACCAATTATTGTCTGGTAAATGCGGATATTCCACGATAAAAGAATATTTCCCGACTAATCGAATATAATATGACAACTTTCATACTTTGCAAAATTTGTAAATATTACCCACAACTATAACATTATATCAAATTCATTCCATAATATTCAAAAATAATAATTATAGAAAAATTCATTTTTATTCAAAAAGTTGGGGTCTTACAACCTCCCCTTCTTAAGAAATTTCGCCCTCGAAATTAGGGTACGTACCTGGTATGTCGAAGAGGTAAGGATACCTTGATTTCATTTTAGATTTTAACTCCTAGGTCATTTCCTCATCATCGTGGTTCCTCCATAACACTTTGACTTGATGTATAACCTTGGAGCGTAGAATATGGTCCTTCTTATCCAAGATTTGAACAGGAACCTCTTCATACGTTAAATCTTCTGCGATTTCGTCCGGTTCTAACTAAATAATGTGGTTCGGGTCTTCCACATATTTACGTAACATGGATATGTGAAAAACATTATGAACACGAGACATACTTGGCGGTAAAGCGAGTCTATAGGCCACAGTTCCTACTCGATCGAGGATTAAAAATGGGCCAATGAATCGAGGATTGAGCTTTTCTCTCTTTTCAAATCTCGTAACTCCTTTCCATGGAGCAACACGTAAAAACACATGATCTCCTATATCGAATTCCACGTCCTTTCGATGAAGATCAGCATAACTCTTTTATCGATCTTGTGAGGTCTTTATCGTTATCGGATCACTTGAATCTTTTAAAGTAGTCATCGTACCAACTCTGGTCCCAACAACGTTGCTTCACCCACCTCATCCCAAAGATATCTGGAGAGCGACACTTTCTTCCATACTGGCGCCTCAAATGGAGCCATGCGATGCTTGCTTGATAACTGTTGTTGTAGGAAAACTCCACCAATGGTAAGAACTTGTCCCAACTTCCCTTGAAGTCAAGGACATAGAGTCTTAATAAATCTTTCAGAGTTTGAATAGTCCTCTCTGATTGTCCTTCCGTCTAAGGATGATATGCTGAACTAAATCGTAAATCTCTGCCCATAGCTTTTTGCAAACTAACCCAAAATCGTGAAGTGAATCTTGGGTCACGATCAGAAACTATGGATACTGGCATACCATGCAGTTTTACAATCTCGTTTATGTACATGTGAACAAGACGTTCAAGTGTATAAGTTTCTCGTATTGGTAAGAAATGAGCAGACTTGGTCAATCTATCAACAATGACCCAAATTGTATCAATGCCTTGAGAAACCTTGGGAAGACCAGTAACGAAATCCATGGTAATGTGCTCCCACTTCCATTCTGGAATTTCAAGTGGTTGCAATGGACCTTTTGGTACTTGATGCTTCGCCTTGACTCGTTGACAAGTTAGACACCTTGAGATAAACAACGCTATCTCTCTTTTCATATTTCTCCACCAAAATGTATGACGAAGATCATGGTACATTTTGGTACTCCCAGGATGGATTGCAAACGGTGTGTTGTGCGCCTCTATCATGATTTTATACTTTAACTCAGGATCGTTAAGAACACAAAGTCTGGAGTTGACTCGAAGTATTCCTTCTTCATCGATTCTTGCTTCCGGCATAGCACCTTCTTGCATTTTCTTCCTCATACGCATCAGCTCCGGATCTGTAACTTGAGCAGCTTTAACTTTATCAATTAAAGTTGGTTTTACTCGTATATTCGCCATCATCACATGGGTCCCTGGAGTCTTTATCTCTATCTCCATCCTTTGTAAGTCACACAAAATGGGCCTTTGCGTTGACAATATCCCACTCGTACCCGCATATGATCTTCTACTCAATGCGTCAGCTACCACGTTTGCTTTTCCAAGATGGTATTGGATGGTATGATCATAATCTTTCAAAAGTTCAAGCCAACGTCGTTGTCGCATGTTGAGTTCCTTTTGAGTGAAGAAATATTTGAGGCTTTTATGATCCGTAAAGATCTCCACTTTCTCCCCATACAAATAATGCCTCCATATCTTTAGTGCGAAGACAACAATTGCCAACTCTAGATCATGAGTAGGATAGTTCCTCTCATATTCTTTGAGTTAATAAAGAGCGTAGGCTATGACTTTCCCATGTTGCGTGAGAACACATCCTAACCCTTTGCCCAAGCATCACTTGTAGATGACAAATCCCTCCGAACCGGATGGTATTATCGAATAGGTCTTTGAAATGAGTCTCCTCTTGAGTTCTTGAAAACTCTTCTCACATTCCTCGCTCCAATAGAACTTTGTATCTTTCCGAGTCGGTTGAGTTAGTGGAGTAGCGATTAGAAAAATCCTTCCACGAATCTCCGATAATAACCAATTAAGCAGAAAGCTACGTCTTTCGATTCTTGATTTAGGTTGCTCCCGCTTTAAATAGCTTGATCTTTCTTTGGTCAGCGGATATTCCATGACTTGATACCACGTGCCCAAGGAATGCTACTTCCTCAAGCCGAACTCACATTTCTTCACTTGGCATAAAGCTTATATTCACGAAGCTTTTGGAGTATCGACCTCAAGTGTTGCTCATGATTTTCACGGCTTTTGGAATAAATAAGGATGTCATCAATAAAGACGACCACAAAGTGATCCAAATATTCCTTGAATATTCAGTTCATCATATTCATGAAGGCGGCGGAGCATTAGTCGATCCAAAAGACATGACTAGGAATTCATAATGTCCGTCTTCAGGAGTTACGGCGCCGTCTTTGGAATGTCATTGGTTCTAATCTTCAATGGTGATATCTGGAGCGAAGATCAATCTTTGAAAAGAATTTGGCTCCTTCTGTTGGTCAAACAGGTCATCGATTCGTATCTTCAAAATGCGGAAAAGAGGGACATATCGATCAAAGCGCCCACAATGCAGTTCAAGGTATGCTATAATTGTGGAAAGGAAGGACATATCGCTTTCGGGATTGTGCGGTGGCGAAACCTAGTTCGGTGAGGGACGGTGACTCAAAAGTTTGTCCCAGAAAAGTCAAAGTCAACAATTCACGGAAGGCGTTTGTTGTGGTAGGTCAAAATGCGAGGAACCCAAACGAGGTGATCACGGGTAAGCTAATCATAAATTCTTGTGAAGTGTATACTTTACTAGATCTAGGTCTACCCATTCATTTATCTCTCTACTTGTGCTCGATGTTTAAATTTGACTCGGAAAAAAACTAGACTTTGACTGTCTGTGGAAACTCAGTTTAGGAGAAACTTTCATCACATCCACTGTTTATAAATCTTGTTTGATTCAAGTTGGCACCATCACACTTACACATTGACCTTATCTCTTTAAAGATACTTGCTTTTGATGTGATTTTAGGGATTGATTGGTTAACTACTAATCATGCCAAAATTGATTGTTTTTGTAAGGTTGTTAGATTTCATATTCCTAACCAACTTGTTGTTTGAATTCAAGCAACTAAACCATTAAAATCAATCACTATCATATCTAATCATAAAAATTATTCCTTTATTGAAAAGCGGATGTCAAGCTTTCTTAGCCCATGTTATGGATTTGAATAAAGACACGTCAAATTTGAATAATATTCCTGTTGTTATTGACTCTCTGACGTATTTCTGAAGAACTTCCGATTACACCCCGAGCGTGAAGTTGAATTCTTTATTGATCTTGAACACAGTACAAAGCCCATTTCTAAAACCCCATATCGAATGGCTCTATTGAACTTGAGGAGTTAAAGGTCCAACTACGAGGAATTGTTGGACATCGGTTTCATTAAATCTAGTACACCTCCTTGGGGTGCTCTTGTTTTATTAAGTAAAGAAGAAAGGCGGGGAGTATCGACTTTGTATTGACTATCTGGAATTGAACCATGTCACCATCAAGAATAGGTATCCTTTACCTCGTATTGATGACTTGTTTGACCGATTCTGCGAGGGCACAATTTTTTTCAAAGACCGATCTTAGATTACGGATATCATCAATGAAGATTAGAATCGAGGATATTCTAAAGGCGCTTTTAGAACTTCGATGCGGGCATTATGAATTCTTAGTCATGTCTTTCGGATTGACTAATGCTCTTGCGGCTTTCATGGATATGATGAATCGAGTATTCAAGGAATATTTGGATCAATTCGTTGTTGTCTTTATTGATGACATCCTCATATATTCCAAAAGCCGTGAAGATCATGAGCACCATTTAAAGCTGGGTACTCGAAAGGCTTCGTGAAAACAAGCTTTATGTCAAGTTGAAGAAATCGAGTTACGGCTTGAGGAAGTAGCATTCCTTGGCACGTGGGTGTCGAAACATGGAGTATCTGTTGATCTGGCGAAGATTGAAGCAATCTGAAGTTAGAACAACCGAAGTCGGTGGTTGAAGTCGTAGTTTTTGAACTTATTGGTTATTATCGGAGATTCGTGGAAGGGTTTTCTCGAATCGCTACTCCATTAACTTGACTAACTTGGAAGGATACAAAATTTGTTTGGAAGCGAAGAATGCGAGAAGAGTTTCCAAGAGCTTAAGAGGAGACTTATTTAAGGCTGTTCTAACAATACCATCTGGTTCGGATGGATTTGTTATATCTGATGATGCTTGAGCAAAGGGTTAAGATGTGTTCTCATGCAGCGTGGGAAAGTCATAGCCTATATGCCTCGCGACAACTTAAAGAGTATGAGAGGAATTATCCTAGTCGTGATCTAGAGTTGGCAACAATGTTTAGCGCTAAAAGATATGGAGGCACCTATCTATATGGGAGAAAGTGGAGATATATTGGATCTATAAAAGCCTTAAATATTTCTTCACTCAAAAAAGAACTCAACATCTTGGCGTGACGTTGGCTCAAGCTATTGAAGACTACGACCACTATTTGATACCATCCCGGAAAAGCGAGCGTGGTAGCTAACGCGTTGAGTAGAAGATCACATGCGAGAATGAGTGCGATGATGTCAAGTATACGCGTAGAGCCAACTTTAATAGAAAAAGTTAAGGTTGCTCGAGCCACCGGGCCGGAGTTGATGCATATGAAGAAGAAAGTACAAGAAGGAGTTATTAGGGCGAGAATTGATGAAGAAGGAATACTTGAGTCCACTCGGACTTTGTGTTCTAACGACTACGATTTGAAGTACAAGATTATGATGGAGGCACACAATACACCATTTGCTATCCATCCCGGAAGTACTAAAATGTATCGTGATCTTGACATACATTTTGGTGGAACAATATGAAGAGAGAGATTGCAAAGTTTATCTTGATGTGTTTAACTTGTCGGCGTGTAAAGGCGGAGCATCTAGTACCTAAGGGTCCGTTGCAACCACTTGAGATTACGAAATGGAAGTGGGAACACATTACCATGGATTTAGTTCTGGGTCTTCCAACGGTTTCTCAAGGCATCAATGCTATTTGGGTTATTGTTAATAGATTAACCAAATCTGCTCATTTCTTGCCGTCTGGAGACTTATTCCCTTTAACGTCTTGCTTTAGTATATATCTGAAATGAGATTGTGAGGTTGCATGGCATGCCGAGTATCCATAGTTTGGATCGTGACCCAAGATTCACTTCAAGATTTTGGGTTAGCTTGCAAAAAGCTATGAGCACGGTTTACGATTGATTCGGCATACCATCCTCAAAGCAGACGAACAATCGAGAGGGACTATTCAAACTCTTGAAGATCTATTAAGACTACGTGTCCTAGACTTCAAGGCGATTGGGATAAGTATTTACCATTGGTGGAATTCTCCTACAACAACAGTTATCGAGCAAGTATAGGTGTGGCTCCATTGAAGCATTATATGGGCCGAAAGAGGAAATGACCAAATGAAATTTTTTTTTAAATAAAAGGAATTTCCTTTATTTATTTTCTCTATTTTTATTTTGAAATAGTAAGGGTTGATTTGATTAATGTGGATAGTTAAGGGGTTAAATCAAAAGAAATATTTATTATAAGCAAGTGGTTATAAAATATTCATTTAAATTGTATTAGGGAAATTTCGTTTGGTGGTTATGGAATATTAAATGCTTTATTCGGGAATATTAAATGCGTCGGGAATATTAAATGCGACAGTAGCGACCGTGTGTGGGCCCCATGTGAAAGCGATTGGATGAAAAAAGCGACAAATATAAGTTGGTTAAAAATAACGGCGTAGTTATTCTGAGATTAAGCTTTGGGAATACCGGTGGTTAAAATCTGATGTCTGGCGTGGTTGCCGATATGCTTGCGGTATTACGCGATATTGTTGAATTATTGATCCTTACGTGAAGGCCTTTACTCGATAATTTTCCACGGTGAATTCTTTATTCGATATTTTATTTTATTGATTCGATAATTCTTTGCGTTGATATTTTATATTATTGTTGTTCGATAATTGTCCTTTGCACATTATCTCCATTATCGGATCAATAATTCATATTATTTGAATAATATTATTAGATAGCATTATTGGCGATGTCTAGAAAGTTACATCGAGGAGAGGTTTGGTCACTAATTGCGGCGCCCGATGAGGAGAAATCCTTATCGGAAAGCCCCTCTTTCACAGGAGCGGCTGGTTGTCATAATTGTGATTACGTAATATTATTTGTGAATAATTAATTATTGATTCATATGATAAAGAAATATTTATTTTATGTGGATATAAATGATGGATTTATTTATGTGGTTATAAATGAAGAAATTATTGTTGAGGTGTTTTATCGATATTTTATCAGTTGGAGGTATTAAAAATTAAATCGGGGTTTTGAGATATATTGCGGGGTTATAATTTTTAATCAAATAGTTGGATTGTAGTAATTTTTGGGTATGTTATACATACATAAGTTGAGTATATGTCCACAAATTTTGAGCGAATTAAAAATCACGAATGATTTGTTATGAATTTTAAGAGGTATCGATTAGGAAATTAGGGTTTATAATTGATTTTGGTGGAAAATTCTAGAATTGAGTGGGCCCCACTTGTGGTTGGTGAAGAAATGTGCTGAATTTTATTTCAAATGTGGTGGTGGCAATAGTAGCGAGTAAAGCCATCGGTGGCGAGTCGAGTGCCTTGGTGATTTAACATTTTCTATAAATAGAGGGCTTAAGTTAGAATTGAAAATCACACGAAACAAAGTTTTCTCTCTTTCTCTCTCTATATTATTGGCGTATTTTGTGAGTATTTAGATACTTTGAGAGTTCTTTATTCGATCTGAAGTTTCATTCGACATCACTTGAGCCTTTCCTTAGAAATCTTGATTCTTTGAGGTAAGGGATATTATTTTTTTCGTAATGATATTATTTCTTGATATCATTATCTTTGAAATGTTGATCTGAAGTTTTATCAAATTTGGAACTTTTCATGTCGGGGTTACTATTCATGAGTTCTTATTCACGAGTTCTTATTCATGAGTTCTTATTCACGAGTTCTTATTCACGAGTTCTTATTCACGAGTACTATTAATGAATCGTGAAAATGTTTTTTATGTGGAATTTCTATCTTTTGGTGTCGGATTCTTATTCACGTATCGGCCTTTATTCACGTATCTCGACACTTTATTCACGTATCTGACCTTTATTCATAAAAAATAAAATTTCTTCTTTTAGTCCAAATATATATATTACGGATACTAGCTTTGATTGTATCCATGTTTTGATCATTCTTGAATTTTACACCACTATGATTATTTTTTGAGGTATTGTTGGACATGGATAAAACAAAGTGCGAATCCTTAATCCTTAATCCTTGTCATTTTGTTTCCTTTGGATTCGTTTCTTTAAAAATATTTTCATCATCCTCGGTCTTAAATGATGATATTATTGAATATCTTTGGCTGTGTAGTGCAAGATGAATGATTTCTGAAGAATATCTTTGGCACATAGTGCAAAGATGAGCAGTGTTTAAATGAACATGACCAGGTGATGAATATCTTTGGCACTTTAGTGCAAAGATGAGCAGTGTTGAGATGAACATGACCATATTGTTGATGAATATCTTTGGCACATAGTGCAAAGATGAATATTTGATTTGAGATGAATATTGATTGATGTTACGGGGATAAAATATTGATGATGAACTTTTTAAATTCATAGATTATAGTAGATTTCATTCTCTACGTAACTCTTACATGAATTATTATTTCATTTGCGAATATTGATCTAAAACTTGTTGTCTATTGTATTACTATTAAATTTTTCCTGTTGAAGACTAACGATAATTTGTTGTATATTATCTTAGTCGTAATATTCTTCTTGAGCTAGTTGAGCTCACCCTTTTCCTTTTGTTCCATTCTTCTCGGGGGGCGAGAATATAGCGAGTGCAGTGGGTATGGAATGAAGGTTTTAGAAAGGATTGTTTAGTAGTCCTCACCATTTTGTAAAATAATGTATCGATAAATGTGATGAGGATTTATTTGAGTATAAATATTATGCAGAAGATAATATTTGTATTTAAACTCACGATTTCTTGTTGTAATAATAAAGTTGTAGTTGTTTACGTACCATGTATTGACAACTTTCGAGAATGGGTGATGTATACCTATTTTGGGGGCGTCGCGGTTGGTATCGAGCTTAGGGATATGATCTCTGGCGGAGATCGGGGAATAGAACTAGGAGGGAGAGGCAGTAAGTAAATCCTTATTAGTGTGTCTACTAGCTTATTTGTTAGTTGAGTCGATATATAGGGATATTATGTGATATATTGATTTCCTTAATTAACCCTTGTTTTATGGCGATGTTTGAGAATGTCGTGAGAATATTAACGATGGAGTAAATGAGGCCGTGGAGATGCTGTCTTTACAGCGAGGAGAGCGTCTGAGCAGTGGCAATGTTCTCTCTGTGAACAACACCATGGCGAGATGATGAGCGAGGGATGTTTAGAAGCTTTTTGCGATTCATGCAAAATCGGAGACGAGGAGACTTCGTGTTCAAAATCTGAGGAGGAAATGATAGCAATTCACGGGTTGTCACGGCCAAGCGATTCGAAAGTTGGGACCACGAATTTTAAGGAAAGCGAGATCCGATCATGGCGGAAACATGGGTCAAACAAATTACAAGATATTCGATGTCTTGGGATGCGGAGAACGAAGGTTCCATTCGCCACCTTTATGTTAAAAGTGGCGGCGGACTCTTGGTGGGAGATGCGTGAAGCGTACCCGTCGGCCGCTTTCGGCGTGTCTTGGGAGGCGTTTGAGACTATTTAATGACAAATACTTTCACGAAAAGTGTTAAATCGTATGAAGGAAGTGGAGTTCATCAGATTAGAGCAAAAACAACATGGCGGTGTCTCGATGCGAGGCAAAGTTTGCGAGAGTTATCGGTTTGCACCTCATTTGGTGGAGAATGAGAGCGTTATGGCGGATGTTTCTTAGAGGTTTGAAACGGCGTACGTCGATATCTCATTTCTCATAAACTTTCTCTTTATTGAGATGTTGTAAGCGAGGCTCAATTATTAGGCGAGATACTTGAAATGCACGGTCAACGAGGACCATAACGAGGATCGTACCGAGATAGCGATCAGCAGAATAATGATAACTGCGGAGAAGCAGCAGACGGAATGAAATGGTAACCACTCTGGTGGTAATCATGGTCGTGAAAAGCGAAGAAGCGAGTCGGGAGGAGATTTTAAAGAGGAGATTTAACAACGACTATGTGAAGGCAGCGGTCTTGGCGACAAGCGGTTCTAAGGGAGGAGAAACGACCACCGGTCATATCTTTACAAATCACGGAAAAGAGGGACATATCGATCAAGCGCCCTGACAGTTCAAGGTATGCTATAGTTGTGGAAAGGAAGGACATATCGCTTCGAGATTATGCAGATGGCGAAACCTAGTTCGGCGAGGGACGGTGACTCGAAAAACATCCCGAAAAAAGTCAAAGTCAGCGATTAGGGAAGGCGTTTGTTGTGGTTTGGTCATAATCGAGGAACCCAAGCGAGGTGATCACGGGTAAGCTATTTATAAATTCTTGCGAAGTTTATACCTTACTTGATCTGGTGTCTTACCCATTCATTTATCTCTCTGCATGTGCTCAGCGTTTAAACTTGACTCAGGAGAAATTAGACTTTGACTATCTGTGGAAACTCAGTTAGGAGAAACTTTCATCACATCCACTGTTTATAAATCTTGTTTGATTGAAGTTGGCACCATCACCTTACTGTTGACCTTATCTCTTTAAAGATACTTGCTTTTGATGTGATTTTAGGGATTGATTGGTTAACTACTCATCATTACCAAAATTGATTGTTTTAAATAAGGTTGTTAGTTTTCATATTCTAACCAACTGTTTATGCAATTCAACAACTAAACCATTAAAATCAATCACTATCATATCTAATCATAAAATTTATTAGTTTATTGAAAAGCGGATGTCAAGCTTTCTTAGCCCATGTTATGGATTTGAATAAAGACACGTCAAATTTGAATAATATTCTGTTGTTATTGACTTTCTGGCGTATTTCTGAAGAACTTCCGGTCTACCCCGAGCGTGAAGTTGAATTCTTTATTGATCTTGAACTGATACAAGCCCATTTCTAAAACCCCATGTCGAATGGCTCTATTGAACTTGAGGAGTTAAGGTCCAACTCTGAGGAATTGTTGGACATTGGTTTCATTAAATCTAGTACATCTCCTTGGGGTGCTCTGTTTTATTTGTAAAGAAGAAAGAAGGGGGTATCGACTTTGTATTGACTATCGGGAATTGAACCATGTCACCATCAGAAATAGGTATCCTCTACCTCGTATTGATGACTTGTTTGACCCGATTCTGAGGGCACAATTCTTTTCAAAAATCGATCTTAGATTACGGATATCATCGGTGAAGATTAAAAGCGAGGATATTCAAAGACGCCTTGAAACTTCGGTATGGGCATTATGAATTCTTAGTCGTGTCTTTCGGACTAACTAATGCTCCTGCGACTTTCATGGATATGATGAGCCAAGTATTCAAGGAATATTTGGATCGATTCGTTGTTGTCTTTATTGATGACATCCTTATATATTCAAAAGTCGTGAAGATCATGAGCACCATTTGAAATTTGGTACTCGAAGGCTTCGTGAAAACCAAACTATATGCCAAATTGAAGAAATGCGAGTTACGGCGAGGAAGTAGCCTTTCTTGGGCATGTGGTGTCAAAACATGGAGTATCTGTTGATCCGTGAAGATTGAAGCAATCTGAAGTTAGAACAGCAAAGTCGGTGGTTGAATCATGCGTAGCTTTTGGGCTTAAATTTGGTTATTATCGGAGATTAGTGGAAGGGTTTTCTCGAATCGCTACTCCGTTAACTTCATTAACTTTCGAAAGGATCTGAAATTCGTTTGGAATGAAGAATGCGAGAAAAGTTTCGAAGAGCTTAAGAGGAGACTTATTTGGCTTTGTTACTAACAATACCATCTGGTTCGGATGGATTTGTTATCTCTGACGATGCTTGAGGCAAAGGGTTAGGATGTGTTCTCATGCAGCGTGGGAAAGTCATAGCCTATGCCTCGCGACAACTTAAAAGAGTATGAGAGGAATTATCCTACTCATGATCTAGAGTTAGCGGCCCGATCGTTTTCAGCTTAAAGATATGGAGCCCTTATCTATATGGGGAGAAAGTGGAGATATATTCGGATCATAAAAAGCCTTAAATATTTCTTCACTCAAAAAAGAACTCGACATGCGGCGGACGTTGGCTCGAGCTATTGAAAAGACTACGACCACACTATTGATACCATCACAGTAAAAGCGAGCGTGGTAGTGGCGCGTTGAGTAGAAGATCATATCTTGAGGAGCGAGTGCGATGATGTCAAGTATCGCGTAGAGCCGACTTTAATAGAAAAAGTTAAGGTTGCTCAAGCCAGCAGGCCGGAGGCGATCGCGTGAAGAAGAAGAAAGTACAAGAAGGAGCTATTAGGGCGAGAATTGATGAAGAAGGAATACTTGAGTCCACTCTGAACTTTGTGTTCTAACGACTACGATTTGAAGTCAAGATTATGATGGAGGCACACAATACACCATTTGCAATCCATCACGGAAGTACTAAAATGTATCGTGATCTTGACATACATTTTGGTGGAATAATATGAAGAGAGAGATTGCAAAGTTTATCTCGATGTGTTTAACTTGCCCGGCGTGTAAAGGCGGAGCATCTAGTACCTAAGGGTCCGTTGCAACCACTTGAGATTCCGGAATGGAAGTGGAACACATTACCATGGATTTAGTTCTGGGTCTTCCTACGGTTTCTCAAGGCATCAATCTTATTTGGGTTATTGTTGATAGATTAACCAAATCTGCTCATTTCTTGCCGTCTCTGGAGACTTATTCCTTGAGCGTCTTGCTAGTATATACGTAAATGAGATCGTGAGGTTGCATGGCATGCTGTATCCATAGTTTGGGATCGTGACCCAAGATTCACTTCAAGATTTTGGGTTAGCTTGCAAAAAGCTATGAGCGCAGTTTGCGATTTAGTTGACATACCATCCCCAAGCAGACGGACAATCGAGAGAGGACTATTCAAACTCTTGAAGATTTATTAAGACTACGTGTCCTGAGACTTCAAGGGCGATTAGGATAAGTATTTACCATTGGTGGAATTCTCCTACAACAAGCATTATCGAGCAAGTATAGGTGTGGCTCCATTGAAGCATTATATGGGCCGAAAATGTCGTTCTCGATATGTTGGGATGAGGTGGGTGAAGCAACATTGTTGGGACCCGAGTTAATGCGTATGACTACAGAAAAGATCGAAATGATTAAACAAGCGTATACAAAGCGGCTCAAGATCGACAAAAGAGTTATCACGGATCTTCATCGAAAGGGCGTGGAATTTAATGTAGGGGATCGTGTGTATTGTTGCGAGTTGCTCCATGGAAGGAGTTACAAGATTTGGGAAGAGAGAAAGCTCGATCCACGATTTATTGGTCCATTTCAAATTCTTGGCCAGAGTAGGAAATGTAGCTATAGACTTGCGTTACCTCAAGTATGTCTACGTGTTCATAATGTGTTTCACATATCGTACTTAAAAATATGTGAAAGACCGAACCACGTTATTGAGTTAGAAGCAGGACGAGATAGCCAGAAGACTTAACGTGTGAGGAGGTACTGTCAAGATCTTGGATAGGAAGGAGCATGTCCTACTGCAAAATTAAATACCACAAGTTAAAGTTTTGTGGAGGAATCATGCTTATAGAGGAAATGACACAGGGAATTGGAAGCGGAAATGAAAGCGAGGTATCCTCACCTTTTGAAACACCGAATGTCGTCGTCGATTTAGAGGCGAAAAATTTCATAAGGAGGGAGGTTGTAAGACCGAAATTTTTTAAATAAAAGGAATTTCCTTTATTTATTATTTTGAAATAGTAAGGGTTGATTTGATTAATGTGGATAGTTAAGGGTTAAATCATAAATATTTCAAAATAAGCAGTGGTTATAAAATATTCATTTTTGTGGGGAATATTAGTTTGGTGGTGGAATATTAAATCTTTGTCGAGGAATATTAAATGCGACGGTAGCGACCGTGTGTGGGCCCATGTGAGCGATTGGATGAAAAAGCGACAAATATAAGTTGGTTAAAAATAGCGGCGTAGTTATTCTGAATTAAGGCTTGTTGGAATACGGTGGTTAAAATCGATGTCTGGCGTGGTTGCCGCGATGCTACGCGTATATTACCTGATGTGTTGAATTATTGATCCTTACGTGAAAGGCCTTTACTCGATAATTTTCCACGATGAATTCTTGTTCGATATTTTATTTTATTGATTCGATAATTCTTTGCGTTGATATTTTATATTATTGTTGTTCGATAATTGTCCTTTACATTATCTCCATTATCGGATCAATAATTCATATTATTTGAATAATATTATTAGATAGCATTATTGGCAATGTCTAGAAAGTTACATCGAGGAGAGGTTTGGTCACTAATTGCGGCGCCCGATGAGAGAAATCCTTATCGGAAAGCCCCTGCTTTCACAGGAGCGGCTGGTTGTCATAATTGTGATTACGTAATATTATTTGTGAATAATTAATTATTGATTCATATGATAAAGAAATATTTATTTTATGTGGATATAAATGATGGATTTATTTATGTGGTTATAAATGAAGAAATTATTGTTGAGGTGTTTTATCGATATTTTATCAGTTTGGAGGTATTAAAAATTAAATCGGGGTTTTGAGATATATTGCGGGGTTATAATTTTTAATCAAATAGTTGGATTGTAGTAATTTTTGGGTATGTTATACATACATAAGTTGAGTATATGTCCACAAATTTTGAGCAGATTAAAAATGCACGAATGATTTGTTATGAATTTTAAGAGGTTATACGATTAGGAAATTAGGTTTATAATTGATTTTGGTGGAAAATTCTAGAATTGAGTGGGCCCCACTTGTGGTTGGTGAAAAAATGTGCTGAATTTTATTTCAAATGTGGTGGGTGGCAATAGTAGCGAGTAAAAGCCATCGGTGGGCGGTCGAAATGCCTTGGTAATTTAACATTTTCTATAAATAGAAATTTAGTTAGAATTGAAAATCACACGAAACAAAGTTTCTCTCTCTCTCTCTCTATATTATTGGCGTATTTTGTGAGTATTTAGATACTTTGAGAGTTCTTTATTGATCTGAGTTTCATTCGACATCACTTGAGCCTTTCCTTAGAAATCTTGATTCTTTGAGGTAAGGGATATTATTTTTTTAAATAATGATATTATTTCTTGATATCATTATCTTTGAAATGTTGATCTGAAGTTTTTATCAAATTTGGAACTTTTTCATGTCGGGTTCTATTCATGAGTTCTTATTCACGATTTTCTTATTCACGAGTTCTTATTCACGAGTTACTATTCACGAGTCTTACTATTCACGAGTCTTATTAAGAAAATGAAAATGTTTTTTGTGGAATTTCTATCTTTTGGTGTCGGAGATTCTTATTCACGTATCTGACCTTATTCACGTATCTGACCTTATTCACGTATCTGGCTTTATTCATAAAAAATAAAATTTCTTCTTTTAAGTCCAAAATATCTATTACGGATACTAGCTTTGATTGTATCCATGTTTTGATCATTCTTGAATTTTACACCACTATGATTATTTTTGAGGTATTGTTGGACATGGATAAAACAAAATCACGAATCCTTAATCCTTAATCCTTGTCATTTTGTTTCCTTTGGATTAGTTCTTTAAAAATATTTTCATCATCCTCGGTCTTAAATGATGATATTATTGAATATCTTTGGCTGTGTAGTGCAGATGAATGATTTCTGAAGAATATCTTTGGCACATAGTGCAAAGATGAGCAGTGTTTAAATGAACATGACCAAGATGAATATCTTTGGCCTTTAGTGCAAAGATGAGCAGTGTTGAGATGAACATGACCGATTGATGAATATCTTTGGCTGTAGTGCAAAGATGAATATTTGATTTGAGATGAATATTGATTGATGTTCTGAGGATAAAATATTGATGATGAACTTTTAAATTCATAGATTATAGTAGATTTCATTCTCTACGTAACTCTTACAATGAATTATTATTTCATTGCGAATATTGATCTTAAAATTTGTTGTCTATTGTATTACATTAAATTTTTCCTGTTGAAGACTAACGATAATTTGTTGTATATTATCTTAGTCGTAATATTCTTCTTGAGCTAGTTGAGCTCACCCTTTTCCTTTTGTTCCATTCTTCTTCGGGAGGCGAGAATATAGCGAGTGCAGTCGGGGTATGGAATGAAGGTTTTAGAAAGGATTGTTTAGTAGTCCTCACCATTTTGTAAAATAATGTATCGATAAATGTGATGAGGATTTATTTGAGTATAAATATTATCTAAGATAATATTTGTATTTAAACTCACAGTTTTCTTGTTGTAATAATAAAGTTGTAGTTGTTTACATACCATGTATTGACACTTTCGAAATGGGTGATGTATACTATTTTGGGGCGTCGCGGTTGGTATCGAGCTTAGGGATATGATCTCTGGCGGAGATCGGGGAATAGAACTAGGAGGAGGAGGCGAGTAAATCCTTGTTAGTGTGTCTACTAAAAGCTTATTTGTTAGTTGGTCGGGTATATAGGGATATTATGTGATATATTGATTTCCTTAATTAACCCTTGTTTTATGGCGGTGTTTGAGAATGTCGTTGAGAATATTAACGATGGAGTAAATGAGGCCAGTGGAGATGCTGTCTTTACCAGCGAGGAGAGCGTCTGCAGTGGCAATGTTCCTCTGTGAACAACACCATGCTGGCGAGATGATGAGCGAGGGGATGTTTAGAAGCTTTTTGCGATTCATGCAAAAATCGAGACGAGGAGACTTCGTGTTCAAAATCTGAGGAGAAATGATAGCAATTCACGGGTTGTCACGACCATGCGATTCGAAGTTGGGACCACGAATTTAAGGAAAGCGGATCCGATCATGGCGGAAACATGGGTCGAAACAAATTACGAAGATATTCGATGTCTTGGGATGCGGAGAACGAAGGTTCCATTCGCCACCTTTATGTTAAAAGTGGCGAAGCGGACTCTTTGGTGGGAGTGCGTGAAGCGTACCCATCCATCCGTACTTTTCGGCGTGTCTTGGGAGGCGTTTGAGAGACTATTTAATGACAAATACTTTCACGAAAGTGTTAAATCGTATGAAGGAAGTGGAGTTCATCAGATTAGAGCAAAACAACATGGCGGTGTCTCGATGCGAGGCAAAGTTTGCGAGTTATCGGTTTTGCACCTCATTTGGTGGAGAATGAGGAGCGTATGGCGGATGTTTCTTAGAGGTTTGAAACCCGGCGTCGTCGATATCTCATTTCTCATAAACTTTCTCTTTATTGAGATGTTGTAAGCGAGGCTCGATTATTAGGCGAGATACTTGAGTGCGGTCAGTGAGGGACCATAACGAGGATCGTACGAGAGATAGCGATCAGCGAAATAATGATAACTGCGGAGAAAAGCAGAATGAGACGAAATGGTAACCACTCTGGTGGTAATCATGGTCGTGAAAAGCGAAAGAAGCGAGTCGGGAGGAGATTTTAAAAGAGAGATTTAACAACGACTATGTGAAGGCAGCGGTCTTGGCGACAAGCGGTTCTAAGGGAGGAGAAACGACCACCGGTCATATCTTCTACAAATCACGGAAAAGAGGGACATATCGGTCAAGCGCCCTAGCATTCAAGGTATGCTATAGTTGTGGAAAGGAAGGACATATCGCTTCGAATTATGCGATGGCGAAACCTAGTTCGTGAGGGACGGTGACTCGAAAAATATCCCGAAAAAAATCAAAAGTCAGCGATTAGGAAGAAGCGTTTGTTGTGGTTGGTCATAATCGAGGAACCCAAGCGAGGTGATCACGGGTAAAATATTTATAAATTCTTGCGAAGTTTATACCTTACTTGATCTGGGTCTTTACCCATTCATTTATCTCTCTGCGTGTGCTCAGCGTTTAAACTTGACTCAGGAGAAATTAGACTTTGACTATCTGTGGAAACTCAGTTAGGAGAAACTTTCATCACATCCTTTGTTTATAAATCTTGTTTGATTCAAGTTGGCACCATCACCTTACACATTGACCTTATCTCTTTAAAGATACTTGCTTTTGATGTGATTTTAGGGATTGATTGGTTAACTACTCATCATACCAAAATTGATTGTTTTAAATAAGGTTGTTAGTTTTCATATTCTAACTTGACTTTGTTATGCAATTCAACAACTAAACCATTAAAATCAATCACTATCATATCTAATCATAAAATTATTAGTTTATTGAAAAGCGGATGTCGAAGCTTTCTTAGCCCATGTTATGGATTTGAATAAAGACACGTCAAATTTGAATAATATTCTGTTGTTATTGACTTTCTGGCGTATTTCTGAAGAAGAACTTCCGGTTACTACCCCGAGCGTGAAGTTGAATTCTTTATTGATCTTGAACTGAGTACAAGCCCATTTCTAAAACCCCATGTCGAATGGCTCTATTGAACTTGAGGAGTTAAAGGTCCAACTACGAGGAATTGTTGGACATTGGTTTCGTTAAATCTAGTACATCTCCTTGGGGTGCTCTGTTTTATTTGTAAAAAAGAAAAGGCGGGAGTATGCGACTTTGTATTGACTATCGGGGAATTGAACCATGTCACCATCGAGAATAGGTATCCTCTACCTCGTATTGATGACTTGTTTGACCCGATTCTGAGGGGGCACATTCTTTTCAAAAATCGATCTTAGATTACGGATATCATCGGTGAAGAAGATTAAAGCGAGGATATTCAAAGGCGCCTTGAGAACTTCGGTATGGGCATTATGAATTCTTAGTCGTGTCTTTGGACTAACTAATGCTCCTGCTGACTTTCATGGATATGATGAGCCAAGTATTCAAGGAATATTTGGATCGATTCGTTGTTGTCTTTATTGATGACATCCTTATATATTCAAAAGTCGTGAAGATCATGAGCACCATTTGAAATTTGGTACTCGAAGGCTTAGTGAAAACCAACTATATGCCAAATTGAAGAAATCGAGTTACGGCTTGAGGAAGTAGCCTTTCTTGGGCATGTGGTGTCAAAACATGGAGTATCTGTTGATCGTGAAGATTGAAGCAATCTGAAGTTAGAACAGCAAAAGTCGGTGGTGAAATCGCGTAGCTTTTGGGCTTAAATTGGTTATTATCGGAGATTAGTGGAAGGGTTTCTCGAATCGCTACTCCATTAACTTCATTAACTTTCGAAAGGATCTGAAATTCGTTTGGAATGAAGAATCGAGAAAAAGTTTCGAGCTTAAGAGGAGACTTATTTGGCTGTTACAACAATACCATCTGGTTCGGATGGATTTGTTATCTCTGATGATGCTTGAGCAAAGGGTTAGGATGTGTTCTCATGCAGCGTGGGAAAGTCATAGCTTTATGCCTCGCGACAACTTAAAAGAGTATGAGAGGAATTATCCTACTTCGTGATCTAGAGTTAGCGGCCGATCGTTTTTCATGCTAAAAATATGGAGCACTTATCTATATGGGGAGAAAGTGGAGATATATTCGGATCATAAAAGCCTTAAATATTTCTTCACTCAAAAGAAACTCGACATCTTGGCGGCGACGTTGGCTCGAGCTATTGAAGACTACGACCACACTATTGATACCATCACAGTAAAAGCGAGCGTGGTAGGCGGCGCGTTGAGTAGAAGATCATATCTTGAGGAGCGAGTGCGATGATGTCAAGTATCTGCGTAGAGCCGACTTTAATAGAAAAAGTTAAGGTTGCTCGAGCCAGGGGCAGGGGCGATCGTATGAAGAAGAAAAAGTCTGACAAGGAGCTATTAGGGCGAGAATTGATGAAGAAGGAATACTTGAGTCCACTCTAGACTTTGTGTTCTAACGACTACGATTTGAAGTACAAGATTATGATGGAGGCACACAATACACCATTTGCAATCCATCACGGAAGTACTAAAATGTATCGTGATCTTGACATACATTTTGGTGGAATAATATGAAGAGAGAGATTGCAAAGTTTATCTCGATGTGTTTAACTTGCCAGCGTGTAAAGGCGGAGCATCTAGTACCTAAGGGTCCGTTGCAACCACTTGAGATTAGGAATGGAAGTGGGAACACATTACCATGGATTTAGTTCACGGGTCTTCCTACGGTTTCTCAAAGCATCAATCTTTATTTGGGTTATTGTTGATAGATTAACCAAGTCTGCTCATTTCTTGCCGTCTGGGAGACTTATTCCTTGAGCGTCTTGCTAGTATATACGTAAATGAGATTGTGAGGTTGCATGGCATGCTGTATCCATAGTTTCGGATCGTGACCCAAAGATTCACTTCAAGATTTTGGGTTAGCTTGCAAAAAAGCTATGGAGCGCAGTTTGCGATTTAGTTGACATACCATCCCCAAGCAGACGGACAATCGAGAGGACTATTCAAACTCTTGAAGATTTATTAAGACTACGTGTCCTGAACTTCAAGAGGCGGTTGGGATAAGTATTTACCATTGGTGGAATTCTCCTACAACAACAGCAGTTATCGAGCAAGTATAGGTGTGGCTCCATTGAAGCATTATATGGGCCGAAAATGTAGTTCTCGATATGTTGGGATGAGGTGGGTGAAGCAACATTGTTGGGACTAGGAGTTAATGCGTATGACTACGAAAAGATCCAAATGATTGACAGCGTATACAAAGCGGCTCAAGATCGACAAAAGAGTTATCACGGATCTTCATCGAAAGGGCGTGGAATTTAATGTGAGGGGATCATGTATTGTTGCGAGTTGCTCCGTGGAAGGGAGTTACAAGATTTGGGAAGAGAGAAAGCTCGATCCACGATTTATTGGTCCATTTCAAATTCTTGGCCAGAGTAGGAAATGTAGCCTATAGACTTGCGTTACCTCAAGTATGTCTACGTGTTCATAATGTGTTTCACATATCATACTTAAGTAAATATGTGAAAGACCGAACCACGTTATTGAGTTAGAAACCAGGACGAGATAGCCAGAAGACTTAGCGTGTGAGGAGGTACTGTCAAGATCTTGGATAGGAAGGAGCATGTCCCTGTATGAAAAATTAAATACCACAAGTTAAAGTTTTGTGGAGGAATCATGCTATAGAGAAATGACACAGGGAATTGGAAGCGGAAATGAAAGCGAGGTATCCTCACCTTTTGAAACACAGTGCGTCGTCGATTTAGAGGCGAA
Organism: Panax quinquefolius; assembly: GCA_020205615.1. NCBI lineage: Eukaryota > Viridiplantae > Streptophyta > Magnoliopsida > Apiales > Araliaceae > Panax > Panax quinquefolius. Next base: position 134,418,425 of record CM035161.1, read on the forward strand.
ATTTCATAAGGAGGGAGGTTGTAAGACCCCAAAAATTTTTAAATAAAAGGAATTTCCTTTATTTATTATTTTGAAATAGTAAGGGTTGATTTGATTAATGTGGATAGTTAAGGGTTAAATCATGAAATATTTCAAAATAAGCAGTGGTTATAAAATATTCATTTTTGTTGTGGGGAATATTAGTTTGGTGGTGGAATATTAAATGCTTTGTCGGGGAATATTAAATGCGACGGTAGCGACCGTGTGTGGGCCCATGTGAGCGATTGGATGAAGAAAGCGACAAATATAAGTTGGTTAAAAATAACAGGCGTAGTTATTCTGAGTTAAGGCATTTGGAATACCGTTGGTTAAAATCTGATGTCTGGCGTGGTTGCCGCGATGCTTTGCGGTATTACCGCGATATTGTTGAATTATTGATCCTTACGTGAAGGCCTTTTCTCGATAATTTTCCACGATGAATTCTTGTTCGATATTTTATTTTATTGATTGATAATTCTTTGCGTTGATATTTTATATTATTGTTGTTCGATAATTGTCCTTTGCATTATCTCCATTATCGGATCAATAATTCATATTATTTGAATAATATTATTAGATAGCATTATTGGCGATGTCTAGAAAGTTACATCGAGGAGAGGTTTGGTCACTAATTGCGGCGCCCGATGAGGAGAAATCCTTATCGGAAAGCCCCTCTTTCTGAGGAGCGGCTTTGGTTGTCATAATTGTGATTACGTAATATTATTTGTGAATAATTAATTATTGATTCATATGATAAAGAAATATTTATTTTATGTGGATATAAATGATGGATTTATTTATGTGGTTATAAATGAAGAAATTATTGTTGAGGTGTTTTATCGATATTTTATCAGTTGGAGGTATTAAAAATTAAATCGGGGGTTTTGAGATATATTGCGGGGTTATAATTTTTAATCAAATAGTTGGATTGTAGTAATTTTTGGGTATGTTATACATACATAAGTTGAGTATATGTCCACAAATTTTGAGCAGATTAAAAATGCACGAATGATTTGTTATGAATTTTAAGAGGTGTACGATTAGGAAATTAGGTTTATAATTGATTTTGGTGGAAAATTCTAGAATTGAGTGGGCCCCACTTGTGGTTGGTGAAGAAATGTGCTGAAATTTTATTTCAAATGTGGTGAGTGGCAATAGTAGCGAGTAAAAAAGCCATCGGTGGCGAGTCGAAATGCCTTGGTAATTAACATTTTCTATAAATGAAATTTAAGTTAGAATTGAAAATCACACGAAACAAAGTTTTCTCTCTTTCTCTCTATATATTATTGGGCGTATTTTGTGAGTATTTAGATACTTTGAGAGTTCTTTGTTAGGATCTGAGTTTCATTCGACATCACTTGAGCCTTTCCTTAAAATCTTGATTCTTTGAGGTAAGGGATATTATTTTTTTAAGTAATGATATTATTTCTTGATATCATTATCTTTGAAATATTGATCTGAAGTTTTATCAAATTTGGAACTTTTTCATGTCGGGTTACTATTCATGAGTTCTTATTCACGAGTTCTTATTCATGAGTTCTTATTCACGATTCTTATTCACGATTCTTATTCACGAGTCTTATTAAGTGAAGCGTGAAAATGTTTTTTTGGAATTTCTATCTTTTGGTGTCGAGATTCTTATTCACGTATCTGGCCTTTATTCACGTATCTGACCTTATTCACGTATTATCGGCTATTCATAGAAAAATAAAATTTCTTCTTTTAAGTCCAAAATATCTATTACGGATACTAGCTTTGATTGTATCCATGTTTTGATCATTCTTGAATTTTACACCACTATGATTATTTTTGAGGTATTGTTGGACATGGATAAAACAAAATCTGAATCCTTAATCCTTAATCCTTGTCATTTTGTTTCCTTTGGATTAGTTCTTTAAAAATATTTTTCATCATCCTCGGTCTTAAATGATGATATTATTGAATATCTTTGGCACATAGTGCAAGATGAATGATTTCTGAAGAATATCTTTGGCACATGTGTGTGCAAAGATGAGCAGTGTTTAAATGAACATGACATGGTGATGATGATATCTTTGGCCTTTAGTGCAAAGATGAGCAGTGTTTGAGATGAACATGACCAGATTGATGAATATCTTTGGCACATAGTGCAAAGATGAATATTTGATTTGAGATGAATATTGATTGATGTTCTGAGGATAAAATATTGATGATGAACTTTTAAATTCATAGATTATAGTAGATTTCATTCTCTACGTAACTCTTACATGAATTATTATTTCATTGCGAATATTGATCTTAAAATTTGTTGTCTATTGTATTACATTAAATTTTTCCTGTTGAAGACTAACGATAATTTGTTGTATATTATCTTAGTCGTAATATTCTTCTTGAGCTAGTTGAGCTCACCCTTTTCCTTTTTGTTCCATTCTTCTCGGGGAGGCGAGAATATAAGCGAGTGCAGTCGGGGTATGGAATGAAGGTTTTAGAAAGGATTGTTTAGTAGTCCTCACCATTTTGTAAAATAATGTATCGATAAATGTGATGAGGATTTATTTGAGTATAAATATTATGCAGAAGATAATATTTGTATTTAAACTCACAGTTTCTTGTTGTAATAATAAAGTTGTAGTTGTTTACATACCATGTATATTGTGACTTTCGGAATGGGTGATGTATACCTATTTTGGGGCGTCGCGGTTGGTATCGAGCTTAGGGATATGATCTCTGGCGGAGATCGGGGAATAGAACTAGGAGGGAGGCGAGTAAATCCTTATTTAGTGTGTCTACTAGCTTATTTGTTAGTTGAATTCGATATATAGGGATATTATGTGATATATTGATTTCCTTAATTAACCCTTGTTTTATGGCGGTATTTGAGAATGTCGTGAGAGAATATTAACGATGGAGTAAATGAGGCCGTGGAGATGCTGTCTTTACAGCGAGGGAGAGCGTCTGACAGTGGCAATGTTCCTCACATGAAACAACACCATTGGCGAGATGATGAGCGAGGGATGTTTAGAAGCTTTTTGCGATTCATGCAAAATCGGGGCGAGGAGACTTCGTGTTCAAAATCTGAGGAGAAATGATAGCAATTCACGGGTTATCACGACCCAGCGATTCGAAGTTGGGACCACGAAATTTAAGGAAAGCGGATCCGATCATGGCGGAAACATGGGTCGAACAAATTACGAAGATATTCGATGTCTTGGGATGCGGAGAACGAGAAGGTTCCATTCGCCACCTTTATGTTAAAATGGCGAAGCGGAGACTCTTGGTGGGAATGCGTGAAGCGTACCCATCCGGTACTTTTCGGCGTATGTCTTGGGAGGCGTTTGAGAGACTATTTAATGACAAATACTTTCACTGAAAGTGTTAAATCGTATGAAGGAAGTGGAGTTCATCAGTTAGAGCAAAACAACATGGCGGTGTCTCGATGCGAGGCAAAGTTTGCGAGTTATCGAGTTTGCACCTCATTTGGTGGAGAATGAGGAGCGTATGGCGGATGTTTCTTAGAGGTTTGAAACCGGCGTCGTCGATATCTCATTTCTCATAAACTTTCTCTTTATTCGAGATGTTGTAAGCGAGGGCTCGATTATTAGGCGAGATACTTGAAATCACGGTCAATGAGGACCATAACGAGGATCGTACGAGAGATAGCGATCAGCGAGAATAATGATAACTGCGGAGAAAAGCGAGATGGACGAAATGGTAACCACTCTGGTGGTAATCATGGTCGTGAAAAGCGAAGAAGCGAGTCGGGAGGAGATTTTAAAGAGGAGATTTAACAACGACTATGTGAAGGCAGCGGTCTTGCGTGACAAGCGGGTTCTAAGGAGGAGAACGACCACCGGTCGTATCTTTCTAATCACGGAAAAGAGGACATATCGGTCAAGCGCCCCTAGCAGTTTCAAGGTATGCTATAGTTGTGGAAAGGAAGGACATATCGCTCGAGATTATGCAGTAGCGAAACCTAGTTCGGTGAGGGGTGACTCGAAAACATCCCGAAAAAGTCAAAGTCAGCGATTAGGGAAGGCGTTTGTTGTATTTGGTCATAATCGAGAGAACCCAAGCGAGGTGATCACGGGTAAAATATTTATAAATTCTTGCGAAGTTTATACCTTACTTGATCTGGGTCTACCCATTCATTTATCTCTCTGCGTGTGCTCAGCGTTTAAACTTGACTCAGGAGAAATTAGACTTTGACTATCTGTGGAAACTCAGTTAGGAGAAACTTTCATCACATCCATTTGTTTATAAATCTTGTTTGATTCAAGTTGGCACCATCACCTTACACATTGACCTTATCTCTTTAAAGATACTTGCTTTTGATGTGATTTTAGGGATTGATTGGTTAACTACTCATCATACCAAAATTGATTGTTTTAAATGAGGTTGTTAGTTTTCATATTCTAACCAACTTTGTTATGCAATTCAAGCAACTAAACCATTAAAATCAATCAACTATCATATATCTAATCATAAAAGCTATTAGTTTATTGAAAAGCGGATGTCGAAGCTTTCTTAGCCCATGTTATGGATTTGAATAAAGACCGTCGAATTTGAATAATATTCTGTTGTTATTGACTTTCTGGCGTATTTCTGAAGAACTTCCGGTCTACCCCGAGCGTGAAGTTGAATTCTTTATTGATCTTGAACACAGTACAAGCCCATTTCTAAAACCCCATGTCGAATGGCTCTATTGAACTTGAGGAGTTAAAGGTCCAACTACGAGAATTGTTGGACATTGGTTTCATTAAATCTAGTACATCTCCTTGGGGTGCTCTGTTTTATTTGTAAAAAAGAAAAGGCGGGGTATGCGACTTTGTATTGACTATCGGGGTTGAACCATGTCACCATCGAGAATAGGTATCCTCTACCTCGTATTGATGACTTGTTTGACCCGATTCTGAGGGCACAATTCTTTTCAAAAATCGATCTTAGATTACGGATATCATCGGTGAAGATTAAAAGCGAGGATATTCAAAGGCGCCTTGAGAACTTCGGTATGGGCATTATGAATTCTTAGTCATGTCTTTCGGACTAACTAATGCTCCTACGACTTTCATGGATATGATGAGCCAAGTATTCAGGAATATTTGGATCGATTCGTTGTTGTCTTTATTGATGACATCCTTATATATTCAAAAAGTCGTGAAGATCATGAGCACCATTTGAAATTTGGTACTCGAAAGGCTTCGTGAAAACCAACTATATGCCAAATTGAAGAAATCACGAGTTACGGCGAGAGTAGCCTTTCTTGGGCATGTGGTGTCAAAACATGGAGTATCTGTTGATCCGTGAAGATTGAAGCAATCTGAAGTTAGAACAACAAAAGTCGGTGGTGAAATCACGTAGCTTTTGGGCTTAGTGGTTATTATCGGAGATTAAGTGGAAGGGTTTTCTCGAATCGCTACTCCATTAACTTCGGCTAACTTTCGGAAGGATCTGAAATTCGTTTGGAAGCGAAGAATCGCGAGAAAAGTTTCCAAGAGCTTAGAGGAGACTTATTTGGCACTGTTCAACAATACCATCTGGTTCGGATGGATTTGTTATCTCTGATGCTTGAGCAAAGGGTTAGGATGTGTTCTCATGCAGCGTGGGAAAGTCATAGCTTTGCCTCGCGACAACTTAAAAAAGAGTATGAGAGGAATTATCCTACTCGTGATCTAGAGTTAGCGGCCCGATCGTTTTCAGCGCTAAAGATATGGAGCACTATCTATATGGGGAGAAAGTGGAGATATATTGAGATCATAAAAAGCCTTAAATATTTCTTCACTTTCAAAAGAACTCAACATCTTGGCGGCGACGTTGGCTCGAGCTATTGAAGACTACGACCACACTATTGATACCATCTGGTAAAAAGCGAGCGTGGTAGGTGGCGCATTGAGTAGAAGATCATATCTTGAGGAGCGAGTGCGATGATGTCAAGTATCTGCGTAGAGCCAACTTTAATAGAAAAAGTTAAGGTTGCTCGAGCCAGCGACCGGAGGCGATCGTATGATGAAGAAGAAAGTACTGAAAGGAGCTATTAGGGCGAGAATTGATGAAGAAGGAATACTTGAGTCCACTCTAGACTTTGTGTTCTAACGACTCGATTTGAAGTACAAGATTATGATGGAGGCACACAATACACCATTTGCAATCCATCACGGAAGTACTAAAATGTATCGTGATCTTGACATACATTTTGGTGGAATAATATGAAGAGAGAGATTGCAAAGTTTATCTCGATGTGTTTAACTTGCCGGCGTGTAAAGGCGGAGCATCTAGTACCTAAGGGTCGTTGCAACCACTTGAGATTCCGGAATGGAAGTGGGAACACATTACCATGGATTTAGTTCTGGGTCTTCCTACGGTTTCTCAAGGCATCAATCTTATTTGGGTTATTGTTGATAGATTAACCAAGTCGCTCTCATTTCTTGCCGTCTGGGAGACTTATTCCCTTGAGCGTCTTGCTAGTATATATGCGTAAATGAGATCGTGAGGTTGCATGGCATGCTGTATCCATAGTTTGGGATCGTGACCCAAGATTCACTTCAAGATTTTGGGTTAGCTTGCAAAAAGCTATGAGCGCAGTTTGCGATTTAGTTAACATACCATCCCCAAGCAGACGGACAATCGAGAGGACTATTCAAACTCTTGAAGATTTATTAAGACTACGTGTCCTAGACTTCAAGGCGGTTGGGATAAGTATTTACCATTGGTGGAATTCTCCTACAACAACGATTATCGAGCAAGTATAGGTGTGGCTCCATTGAAGCATTATATGGGCCGAAAATGTCGTTCTCGATATGTTGGGATGAGGTGGGTGAAGCAACATTGTTGGGACCCGAGTTAATACGTATGACTACTGAAAAGATCCAAATGATTGACAAGCGTATACAAAGCGGCTCAAGATCGACAAAAGAGTTATCGCGGATCTTCATCGAAAGGGCGTGGAATTTAATGTAGGGGATCGTGTATTGTTGCGAGTTGCTCCGTGGAAGGGAGTTACAAGATTTGGGAAGAGGAAAGCTCGATCCACGATTTATTGGTCCATTTCAAATTCTTGACCAGAAGTAGGAAATGTAGCCTATAGACTTGCGTTACCTCAAGTATGTCTACGTGTTCATAATGTGTTTCACATATCGTACTTAAATAAATATGTGAAAGACCCGACCACGTTATTGAGTTAGAACCCGGACGAGATAGCCAGAAGACTTAGCGTGTGAGGAGGTACTGTCAAGATCTTGGATAGGAAGGAGCATGTCCTACTGCGCAAAGGTCGTACCACAAGTTAAAGTTTTGTGGAGGAATCATGCTATAGAGGAAATGACACAGGGTTGGAAGCGGAAATGAAAGCGAGGTATCCTCACCTTTTGAAACACACGAATGCGTCGTCGATTTAGAGGACGAAATTTCATAAGGAGGGAGGTTGTAAGACCGAAAAATTTTTAAATAAAAAGAATTTCCTTTATTTATTATTTTGAAATAGTAAGGGTTGATTTGATTAATGTGGATAGTTAAGGGTTAAATCATAAATATTTCAAAATAAGCAGTGGTTATAAAATATTCATTTTTGTCGGGGAATATTAGTTTGGTCGTGGAATATTAAATGCTTTGTCGGGGAATATTAAATGCGGCGGTAGCGACCGTGTGTGGAGCCCATGTGAGCGATTGGATGAAGAAAGCGACAAATATAAGTTGGTTAAAAATAACGGCGTAGTTATTCACAGAATTAAGGCTGTTGGAATACCGGTGGTTAAAATCGATGTCTGGCGTGGTTGCGATGGCACGGTATTACGCGATATTGTTGAATTATTGATCCTTACGTGAAGGCCTTTACTCGATAATTTTCCACGATGATTCTTGTTCGATATTTTATTTTATTGATTCGATAATTCTTTGCGTTGATATTTTATATTATTGTTGTTCGATAATTGTCACTTTGCATTATCTCCATTATCGGATCAATAATTCATATTATTTGAATAATATTATTAGATAGCATTATTGGCGATGTCTAGAAAGTTACATCGAGGAGAGTTTGGTCACTAATTGCGGCGCCGATGAGGAGAAATCCTTATCGGAAAGCCCTCTTTCTGAGGAGCGGCTTTGGTTGTCATAATTGTGATTACATAATATTATTTGTGAATAATTAATTATTGATTCATATGATAAAGAAATATTTATTTTATGTGGATATAAATGATGGATTTATTTATGTGGTTATAAATGAAGAAATTATTGTTGAGGTGTTTTATCGATATTTTATCGGTTGGAGGTATTAAAAATTAAATCGGGGTTTTGAGATATATTAAGGGGGGTTATAATTTTTAATCAAGCCGTTGGATTAATGGTAATTTTGGGTATGTTATACATACATAAGTTGAGTATATGTCCACAAATTTTGAGCAGATTAAAAATGCACGAATGATTTGTTATGAATTTTAAGAGGTGTCGATTAGGAAATTAGGTTTATAATTGATTTTGGTGGAAAATTCTAGAATTGAGTGGGCCCCACTTGTGGTTGGTGAAGAAATGTGCTGAATTTTATTTCAAATGTGGTGGGTGGCAATAGTAGCGAGTAAAAGCCATCGGTGGCTTGGTCGAAATGCCTTGGTAATTAACATTTTCTATAAATAGAGGCTAAGTTAGAATTGAAAATCACACGAAAACAAAGTTTTCTCTCTTTCTCTCTATATTATTGGCGTATTTTGTGAGTATTTAGATACTTTGAGAGTTCTTTGTTGATCTGAAGTTTCATTCGACATCACTTGAGCCTTTCCTTAGAAATCTTGATTCTTTGAGGTAAGGGATATTATTTTTTTTTAAATGATATTATTTCTTGATATCATTATCTTTGAAATATTGATCTGAAGTTTTATCAAATTTGGAACTTTTTCATGTCGGGGTTCTTATTCATGAGTTCTTATTCACGAGTTCTTATTCATGAGTTCTTATTCACGATTCTTATTCACGATATTCACGATCTTATTAAGATGAATCGTGAAAATGTTTTTTGTGGAATTTCTATCTTTTGGTGTCAGATTACTTATTCACGTTATGTCGGCCTTATTCACGTATCTGACACTATTCACGTATCTGACCTTATTCATAGAAAAATAAAATTTCTTCTTTTAGTCCAAAATATCTATTACGGATACTAGCTTTGATTGTATCCATGTTTTGATCATTCTTGAATTTTACACCACTATGATTATTTTTGAGGTATTGTTGGACATGGATAAAACAAAATCTGAATCCTTAATCCTTAATCCTTGTCATTTTGTTTCCTTTGGATTAGTTCTTTAAAAATATTTTCATCATCCTCGGTCTTAAATGATGATATTATTGAATATCTTTGGCTTTGTAGTGCAAAGATGAATGATTTCTGAAGAATATCTTTGGCTGTGGTGCAAAGATGAGCAGTGTTTAAATGAACATGACCCGGTGATGAATATCTTTGGCCTTTAGTGCAAAGATGAGCAGTGTTGAGATGAACATGACCAGATTGATGAATATCTTTGGCACATAGGTGCAAAGATGAATATTTGATTTGAGATGAATATTGATTGATGTTCTGAGGATAAAATATTGATGATGAACTTTTAAATTCATAGATTATAGTAGATTTCATTCTCTCGTAACTCTTACATGAATTATTATTTCATTGCGAATATTGATTTAAAACTTTGTTGTCTATTGTATTACATATTAAATTTTTCCTGTTGAAGACTAACGATAATTTGTTGTATATTATCTTAGTCGTAATATTCTTCTTGAGCTAGTTGAGCTCACCCTTTTCCTTTTTGTTCCATTCTTCTCGGGAGGCGAGAATATAAGCGAGTGCAGTTAGGGTATATGGAATGAAGGTTTTAGAAAGGATTGTTTAGTAGTCCTCACCATTTTGTAAAATAATGTATCGATAAATGTGATGAGGATTTATTTGAGTATAAATATTATACAAGATAATGTTTTGTATTTAATATAATAAAGTTGTATTTAAACTCACAATGGGTGATTTCTTGTTGTAATAATAAAAAGTTGTAGTTGTTTACATGTACCATGTATTGACTCCGAATGGGTGATGTATACTATTTTGGGGCGTTATTATCGGCGTATTCTTGTGAGTATTTTGAGTATACTTTGAGTATTGCTATACGGTGCTTGAAGTTCGAGTTATAGCTTATATCGATATTCTGTTAGAAATCTTGTCTTTCCGAGGTAAGGGATATTATTTTTTTTAAGTAATGATATTATTTCTTCAATATCATTATCTTTGAAATATTGATCTGAAGTTTTATCAAATTTAGAACTTTTGGTGTCGAGGTTCTTATTCACGTATCTGGCCTTTATTCACGTATCTGACACTATTCACGAATCTGACATTATTCATCGAAAAATTAAAATTTTCCCTTTTCGTCTAAAATATCTATTGTGGATACTAGCTTTGATTGTATCCATATTTTGATCATTCTTGAATTTTACACCACTATGATTATTTTTGAGGTATTTTTGGACATGGATAAAACAAATCACGAATCCTTAATCCTTAATCCTTGTCATTTTGTTTCCTTTGGATTCGTTTCTTTAAAAATATTTTTCATCATCCTCGGTCTTAAATGATGATATTATTGAATATCTTTGGCTTGTAGTGTAAAAATGAATGATTTACGATGAATATCTTTGGCCCATAAGTAGTCAAAGATGAGCAGTGTTTAGATGAACATGACTAATGATGAATATCTTTAGCTTTGTGGTGCAAAGATGAATATTTGATTCGGATATATATTGATTGATGTTCTGAGGATAAAAGATGAGCGATGAACTTTTAAATTCATACATAGAAGATAGTAGTTTGCATTCTCTCTTTAACTCTTACAATGAATTATTATTTCATTGCGAATATTGATTTAAAATTTGTTGTCTATTGTATTCTATTCCTGTTGAAGACTAACGATAATTTGTTGTATATTATCTTAGTCATAATATTTTTCTTTGGGCTAGTTGAGCTCACCCTTTTTCTTTTTGTTCCATTTTTCTTCTCGGGAGGGCGATAATATAAGCGATGCAGTGGGGTTATAGAATGAAGGTTACAGAGAGTTGTTTAGTAGTCCTCACCATTTTGTAAAATAATGTATCGATAAATGTGATGAGGATTTATTTGAGTATAGATATTATGTCTGAAGATAATATTTGTATTCAAACTCACAGTTTCTTGTTGTAATAATAAAGTTGTAATTGTTTACATGCCATGTATTGTGATTTCGAGAATGGGTGATATATACCTATTTTGGGGGCGTCACAAAAATATTATTATAATATTAATGATATTAGATTATGAGATTATTAAGTGATTGATAACATTGAGATATTCTTGAACCACTGAATAATTTATATTATAAATGTTTAATATTTATCCTTTATCTCATTTTATTGATTCTTTATATCGTTGTTATGATCCTCAATGCTTATATTGTGTTGAAAGTCAATACATGACTTACGTGCGTAGATGGACTTGGTATGATTATGACCGAGGGATTATTCGGTATAATCATGGTAGTAATATTACAAATGATGTGGTAAAAGTCATCTTTGGCCCGTAGTGCATAGATGGACTTGAATGCGATTATGACCGAGGATTATTCGGTATAATCGTGGTAGTAATTGAAAACACGAATATCCTTGGCGCGTGTGCATGAATAATTAAGTGGTCGTGATAATATTAAAATTTGAGTCACAAACATTATTGATTTCTACGATTGTATATCTTTGGCACATGTATTGCAAAGATGAATTGGTTGGTTATTAGTTATCTGATTTGTATATCTTTGGTGCGTAGTCTGAAGATAAATTTATTAAGATGATTATAAAGCGGGAATTGTGATTTGGTATAACCATAATTTTTGATGTTTGGTGAAGATATGTGATAAAAATTATCTTAAATCACAGGTGCGAAAAAAAATTGAGAATCACAATTATGATTATGAGTTATTCATATGATTGTGGACATGAATTATTGATTGATGTTCTGAGGATAAAATATTATTGGTGGACTTTTAACATGGAAAGATAATAATAGACACGATGGTTATTTGACTCTTTAATGGATTTTCCCCAAAATAGGTCCATTCCATCCAACCCATTACGAGTGCGCCAAATACGTAGATGCGAAACAACTACAACTTTATTATCACAACAATAAAGCGTGAGTTTAAATACAAATATTATCTTACAGACAATATTTATACTCAAATAAATCCTCATCACATTTATTGATACATTATTTTACAATAATGGTGAGGACTACTAAAACAACTCTCTCTAGAACCTTCATTCCATACCCAAACAGAGTAGTACTATTTACATTCTAGCCTCCACGAGAAGAAAAAAATGGAACAACAAGGAAAAGGGTGAGCTCAACTAGCCCGATAAAGAATGTTATGACTAAGATAATATACAACAAATTATCGTTAGTCTCAACGAGGAAAAATCGATAGAATCTGATAGGCAAACAAGTTTGGATCAATATTATGGTGAAAATAATAATTCATAGAAGAGTTACGTGAGAAATGAAATCTACTATAATCTATGAATTTAACGGTCCATCATCAATATTTTATCCACAGCAACATCAATCGATATTCATCTCAATCAAATATTCATCTTTGCACTCTGAGGCGAAAGATATTCATCAATCGGTCGTATTCATCTCAACTTTTGTTCATCTTTTTGCACTAAAAAGGCCAAAGATATTCATCGATCGATCGTATTCATTTAAACACTGTTCATCTTTTTCTGCACTAAAGGCCAAAGATATTCATCGATCGGTCGTATTCATTTAAACACTGTTCATCTTTTTTTCTGAGCCAAAGATATTCTTCGATCGGCCAAAGATTCATTCTTTTTTATTTCTGGGCGAAGATATTCTTGAAATCATTCATCTTTCTTTGCATTCATCTTTTTCTGAGCCGAAGATATTCAATAATATCATCATTTAAGGCGAGGATGATGAAAATATTTTAAAAAAGCGAATCGATTGAAACAAAATGACAAATATTAAGGATTAAGTACTTTAAACTTTGTTTTATCAGGTTCAAAAAATACTTCATAAATAATCATAGTGAAGTAAAATTCGAGAATGATCAAAACATGGATACTGATCAAAGCTAGTATCCGAAATAGATATTTTAGCGAAAAGAAAAAATTTTTCATTTTTAGATGAATAGTCTTAAGTATAAATGAATAGTCTTGTATCGTGAATAGTCTTAGTATCGTGAATAGTAACTCAAACACCAAAAGATAGAAATTCCACAAAAAACATCTTCACGCTTAATGAATAGTACTAAATGAATAGTAACTTCGTGAATAATAGTAACTCATGAATAGTAACTCGTGAATAGTAACTCATGAATAATAACCCCAGAGCATGAAAAAGTTCCAAATTTGATAAAAGTTTCAAACCAATATTTGACATAATGATATTGAAGAATTAATATCATTTGAGAAGAAAATAACATCCACTTACCTCGAAAGAATCGATTACTTGGAAGGAAAGGTTGGGAAGTGATCTTTGAATGAAACTTATCTTGACAACAACTCTCAAAGTATCTAAATACTCACAAAATCGCTCGATAATATAGAGAGAAAGAGAAAACTTTGTTTACGGTGTGATTTTCAATTCTAACTTAGCCCTCTATTTATAGGAAAATGTTAGCCGTAAAAGCGAGACTTGACTTTTCTTTGCACGATGGCTTTACACTACTATTGCCACCCACCACATTTGAAATAAAATTCAGCACATTTTTCACCAACCACAAGTGGGGCCCACTCAATTCTAAATTTTCCACCAAAATCAATTATAAACCTAATTTAGAATCAGGCCCTCTTAAAATTCACAACAAATCATTAGTGCATTTTAACGGTTCAAAATTTGTGGACATATACTCAACTTATGTATGTATAACATACCCAAAAAATTACCACAATCCAGCAGTCGGATTAAAAATTATAACCCATGATATATCTGAAAAACCACGATTTGATTTTTAATACCTCGATCAGATAAAATCTTGATAAAACACCTCAACATTAATTCCTTCATTAATAACCACATAAATAAATCCATCATTTATATTCATATAAAATAAATATTTCCTTATCATATGAATCGATAATTAATTATTCACAAATAATATTACGAGAATCACATTTATAATGACGGTAGTTCCCGGGAAGAGGGGCTTTCGATAAGGATCTCTCCTTCTTGGCGCGCAATTAGGTGACCAAACCTCTCCTTAGACGAACTTTCTAGACATTGCCAATAATGTTATCTAATAATATTATTCAAATAATATGAATTATTGATCGATAATGGGAAATTTGTGCGCGATGACAATTATTGAAGCAATGATAATATAAAATATCAACGCGACAATTATTGAATCGATAAAATAAAATATTGAGCGATAACTCTTTGTGAAAAATTATTGAGTAGTGCCATCTTACGTGGGATCAATAATTCAACAATCTTGTGCAATCTGGTAATCTTCTTTGTGCGACCCGCGTATATTACTTCGTATTTTAACCACATTCAGGGTATTCAACGATCTTACTTGGTAACAACTTCTGTAGTTATTTATAACCACCTTATACTTTGTCGTTTTCTTCATCCATCGCTTTTCCGTTATGGGGCCCACACACGGCATTTGCTTGGCAAGTCGTGCGAATATTCCCAAAGCGATCTGAATATTCCACGACCAAACGAATATTCCCGACGACGAATATTCCAACGAATATTTCCCAAACAAAAATGAATATTTTATAACCACTTGCTTATTTTGAAATATTTGCGTATTTAACCCTAACTATCCACATTAATCAAATCAACCCTTACTATTTCAAAATAATAAATAAAGGAAATTCCTTTTTATTTAAAAAAATTTGAGGTCTTCTGACCTCCCTCCTTATGAAATTTAGTCCTCGAAATTGGCGTCGTACACAGTGTTTGAAAAGGTAAAGATACCTCGCTTTCATTTTCGTTTCCAACTCCCGGTCATTTCCTCAATAGCATGGTTTCTCCACAAAACTTTAACTTATGGTATAACCTCGATTACATGGGTTATGTTCTTTCTATCTACAAAATCTTGGCAGTTACCTCCTCGTCGTTAAGTCTTGGCTATCTCGTCCGGTTCTAACTTCGATAGCGTGTTTGAATTCGTCCACATATTTACGTAACATCGATCGTGAAAAGCGTTATGAACCGCGTCGTCGTACTTGGTGGTAAAAAAGCGAGTCTATAGGCCACGGTTCTATTCGATCGAGAATTTCAAATGGATTAATAAATCGAAGGTTTGAGCTTTCCTCACCTCACAGATTCTCGCTTTTAAAATAACAACTTCTTGCCTCCTTCTTCAAATTCATCGACTCGGGTGTGTAGCTTGAGACGACTTTAACTTTATCGATTAAAATCGATTATACTCGTATATCATCACGTACTTTCGTATATCATCACGTGGGTACCTAGAGTTTTCATCTCCATCTCTATTATTTGTATATTATCTGAAATGAGTCTTTGTGATATTATTGTACTTTCGTGCTTGTATATCGATCTTCTTTCTCAACACGTCGGCTACCGTTAAACTTTTCGAGGATGGCATGGTGAACATGTCTTTGAAATGAGTCTCCTCTTGAGTTCTTGAAGCTCTTCCCACATTCCTTGCTCCATTCGAATTTTGTATCTCTCTGAGTTAGCTACGTTAATGGAATAGCGATTGAGAATATCCTTGACGAATCTCAGATAATAACCAACTAAGCCTGAAAACTACGTATTTAGATTCTTGACTTAGGTTGCTCTCAAGCTGTGACTCATATCCCAATCTTGGATATACGTCCAATGACACACCTATCGATTTACTTATCGCTTGCGAATATGGCGTCCCTACGAGAGTGCGGCTTGGTGAATTCCTGAAAGGAAGTCACAAAGATAAAGGCTCGGTGTACCAAATTCTATAGTTGAATTTTAACTCACGAAGTTCATAGGAGCCATTCGATGTGAGATTTTAGAAATGAGTTTTGTCTGGGGTTCAAAAGTCGATACAAAATTTAATATCGATCTTTGGGAGTAAGCGATAAATTCTTGAAATCGTCGGGAAAAATCAATAACAACAAGAATATTATTCAAATCGGCGTGTCTTTATTCAAATCCATAACATGGACTAAGAAAACTTGACATCCGTAATAAGCGAATGACTTCATGGCGATATGAAAATGTTTGACTACTGATGGTTTGATTGCTTGAATTTGAATAACGGGTTGCTTAGGAATATGAAAACTATGACCTTACAAAAGCAATCAATTTTGGCGTGATGAGTAGTTAACCTTAAATCCCAAAAAGCAAATATCTTTAAAGAGATAAGGTTAACGGTAATGTAATGGTGCGACTTGAATCAAACAAGATTTTTAAACAACGGATGTAATGAAAGTTTCTCTAGCAGAGTCTCCATAAATAGGTCAAGTCTAATTTCTCGTGTAGTCGAGTTCAAGCGTTGGCGCAAGACGAAGAGATAAAGAATGGGTAGAAGCAGGTTATCTAGTAAGGTATAAACTTGCAAAATTTATAATTAACTAACTTGAGTCTTAACCGTTCGGGTTCCTCGTATTTTGATTGAGGTCACGACAAGCGCTCTTCCGAGAATCGTTGACTTTGACTTTTACGGGACATCCTTTTGAGTCACCATTCCCATTGGGTTAGGTTTCGATATCGTCTGATCTCGGCGATATGTCCTTCTTTTCCACAATTATAGCATACCTTAAAGCTGTTGTGGGCGGTTTGGTGATATATCCCTCTTTCCGCATTTGTAACATCGATAGATGGTCTTTCTCCTCCCTTGGAACCCGGTTGCCCTTTGGCCAGCGTCTTCACATGGTGGTTGTTGAATCTCCTCTTTTAAAATCTCCTCCCAACTCGCTTCTTCTATTTTCATAGCCACGATTACCACGGAGTGGTTCTGCAGCCTTTGTCCGTATTCTTCTTTCTCCACTTTGGTTATCGTTATTACGATGACTACTATCTTTGGTATGATCTGGTTTATGGTCCCTCGGTTGAGCGTTACTTTCGTTATCTCGCTCTAACAAAGCGAGCCTGTTTTGACATCATCTGAATAGAGAAAATTTATGAGAAATGAGATCTTGGCGTATCTTGGGTTTCAAACCTCTCGAAACATCCGCGTCATCGTTCCTCATTCTCCACCAAATGAGGTGCAAACACGGATAACTCATGAACTTAGCCTCGTCTTTGGGACAAATCATATTATTACTGCTCGATCTAATAAACTCCACTTCCTTCGTATAGCCGAATACTTTCGGGGAAGTACTTGTCATTGAGCTATTTCTAAAACGTCTCCCGGCATGACATCTTTGAGTGCGGTTTGAATGGAGTGCAACTTCCTGATTCCCACCGATGTCTGCCTCGCCGGAACATAAAAGTAGCGAATGGAACTTTACATTCCTCCGTGCATCCCAAGACATCGAATATCTTGGTAATTTGCTTGACCCGTGTTTCATGCCGTGATCGGATCGGCTTTCCCAGAAATTACGTGGTCCCGACTCTTTGAGCTGCTTGGCTGTGACCACCACAGTGAATTCTTATCATCTCCTCTGTATTTTGAACACGAGTCTCCTCGTCGCGATTTTGCATGAGCTACAAAAAAGCTTCTAAACATCCCTCGTTCATCATCGCTTTCGGTGGTGTTATTCACGGGAGGTACATTTGCCCCTGTTGCGTTCTCCTCGTTGTTAAATCTGAGGCATCTCCACGGTCTCATTTACACCACTATTAATATTCTCGATCGACATTCTCGATTCTTTGTCGTAAAACAAGGGTTAATTAAAAATCGATCGATCACATAATATCCTATATCTTGACCAACTAACAAATAAGCTTAGGTAGGACACCTTAGCGAAAGGATTTACTCGTCTCTCTCCCTCTAGTTCTATTCCCGATCTCATGGAGATCGTATCCTAAGCTACGATACCAAGCTGTGGCGACCCCAAAATAGGTCCATTCCATCCACCCCATTCTGAGTGCCAAATACGTGAGTGCGAAACAACTACTGACTTTATTATCACAACAATAAAGCGTGAGTTTAAATACAAATATTATCTTACAGACAATATTTATACTCAAATAAATCCTCATCACATTTATTGATACATTATTTTACAATAATGGTGAGGACTACTAAACAACTCTCTCTAGAACCTTCATTCCATACCCCCATTAGTACTACTCTTTACATTCTAGCCTCACGAGAAGAAAAATGGAACAACAAGGAAAAGGGTGAGCTCAACTAGCCCGATAAAAGAATGTTATGACTAAGATAATATCTGACAAATTATCGTTAGTCTCCAACGAGGAAAAATCGATAGAATCTGATAGACAACAAGTTTGGATCAATATTACGTGAAAAATAATAATTCATAGAAGAGTTACGTAGAGAATGAAATCTACTATAATCTATGAATTTAACGGTCCATCATCAATATTTTATCCTGTAACATCAATCGATATTCATCTCGAATCAAATATTCATCTTTGCCTTCTACGGGCCGAAGATATTCATCGATCGATCGTATTAATCTCAATTAAATCTTTGCTGCACTAAAGGCAAAGATATTCATCGATCGGTCGTATTCATTTAAACACACTGTTCATCTTTGCTAAAAAGGCCAAAGATATTCATCGATCGGTCGTATTCATTTAAACACTGTTCATCTTTTGCACTAAAGGCCAAAGATATTCATCGATCATTCAATCATTATTCATTTAAACACTTTCTTTTTCTTTACTGGGCGAAAGATATTCTTGAAAAATCATTCATCTTTACTACGGGGCGAAAGATATTCAATAATATCATCATTTAAGGCGAGGATGATGAAAAATATTTTTAAAAAACGAATCCGATGAAACAAAATGACAAGGATTAAGGATTATGGATTAGTACTTTAAACAATCCGGATTCAAAAATACTTCAAAATAATCATAGTGAAGTAAAATTCAGAATGATCAAAACATGGATCTGATCAAAGCTAGTATCCGGAATAGATATTTTAGACGAAAAGAAAAATTTTCATTTTTAGATGAATAGTCTTAATGATGCAAGTGAATAGTCTGCAGTATCGTGAATAGTCTTGATATCGTGAATAGTAACTCAAACACCAAAGATAGAAATTCCACAAAAAAAACATCTTCACGCTTCATGAATAGTACTAGTGAATAGTAACTTCGTGAATAGTAACTGAATAGTATGAATAGTAACTTCGTGAATAGTAACTCATGAATAGTAACCCCGAGTGAAAAAGTTCCAAATTTGATAAAAAGTTTGACCAATATTTGACATAATGATATTGAAGAATTAATATCATTTGAGAAAAAAATAACATCCACTTACCTCGAAAGAATCGATTGCTTGGAAGGAAAGGTCGGAAGTGATCTTTGAATGAAACTTATCTTGAGCAATGAACTCTCAAAGTATCTAAATACTCACAAAAATCGCTCGATAATATAGAGAGAAAGAGAAAACTTTGTTTACGGTGTGATTTTCAATTCTAACTTAGCCCTCTATTTATAGGAAAATGTTAGCCGTAAAGCGGACTTGACTGCTTTACTGATGATGGCTTTACACCGCTACTATTGCCACCCACCACATTTGAAATAAAATTCAGCACATTTTTCACCAACCACAAGTGGGGCCCTCAATTCTAGAATTTTCCACCAAAATCAATTATAAACCTAATTTAGAATCAGACACCTCTTAAAATTCACAACAAATCATTAGTGCATTTTAACGGTTCAAAATTTGTGGACATATACTCAACTTATGTATGTATAACATACCCAAAAATTACCACAATCAGCGGTCGGATTAAAAATTATAACCCATGATATATCTGAAAACCCACGATTTGATTTTTAATACCTCGATCAGATAAAATCTTGATAAAACACCTCAACATTAATTCCTTCATTAATAACCACATAAATAAATCCATCATTTTATATTCATATAAAATAAATATTTCCTTATCATATGAATCAATAATTAATTATTCACAAATAATATTACGAGAATCACATTTATAATGACGGTAGTTCCCGGGAAGAGGGGCTTTCGATAAGGATCTCTCACTTCTTGGCGCATATGATTAGGTGACCAAACCTCTCCTTAGGAGAACTTTCTAGACATTGCCAATAATGTTATCTAATAATATTATTCAAATAATATGAATTATTGATCGATAATGGGAAATCTTGTGCGGTGACAATTATTGAACAATAATATAAAATATCAATAGCGGCAATTATTGAATCGATAAAATAAAATATTGAGCGATAACTCTCTGTGAAAATTATTGAGTAGTGCCATCTTACGTGAGATCAATAATTCAACAATCTTTGTGCGTGTCTGGTATCTTCTTTTTGCGACCACGCGTATTCTTGTATTTTAACCAAGGGTATTCCAGCGATCTTAACTTGGTAACAACTACTGGCAGTTATTTTAACCAACTTATATTTGTCGTTTTCTTCATCCATAAACTTTCCGTTATGGGGCCCCACATGGTTTTGCTTGTGCGTCGTACGAATATTCACAACGATGTCTGAATATTCCACGACCAACGAATATTCCCAAACGATCGAATATTCCACGACCAAAGCGAATATTCCCAAACAAAAATGAATATTTTATAACCACTTGCTTATTTTGAAATATTTGCGTATTTAACCCTAACTATCCACATTAATCAAATCAACCCTTACTATTTCAAAATAATAAATAAAGGAAATTCCTTTTTATTTAAAAAAAATTTGGGTGGTGTTGTGGTTTATGAGGCAATCGTGAGAGTTACATAGATTTTGTATTGAAACTCACAACTTATCTGTTGTCGTATTTTCTACCTTACACGATTCAGCAATTAATATAAATGAAGTTTGTATTTGATTTTTATAAAGTGATATTTGACGACTCAAAATGGATGATGTATACCTATTTTGGGGGCGTCACAATATTAAGTTATTTTATAATCCTTAAACTAATAGTTTCAAGTCTAAATTTAAAAACAAATAAAACACTTAAAATTAATAGTCCTATCTAAAGTATAATCTTTGCAAGCAAGCATAACCTAAGGTTATGTTTGTTTGCAACTATATTCGTTTGCAAGGATTACACTTGGAATAGAACTATTAATCTCAAGTGTCTTGTTTGTTTTTAAATTTGGACTTGAGACTATTAGTCCAATGATTATAAATGACTTGAGATGAAGAACTATTTAATACCATGTCTAGCTAGGTATTATAATTCCATCATGTGGGATTAAAAATTTATGGACAAAACTAACCTTTATTTCTTTTAATATGACTAGTCTAATTGTTAAACTTAAGTATAATTTGTTAATTTATTTTAAGTGTAATTTTAAAATGTATAAATTAGTACAGTAATTTATTTGCTAAGCATGAAGTTATTATTAGTACAATAACAAAGTAATCATGGAAAATATCTACTTTGTTTGTACAGTAATCAAATTATTTGTTACTGATAAATTACTATACTAATTTATATAGTAACCATACTAATTATTGTACTAATTATTATTATAAATTACTGTATTAATCTACTCATAATATTTTTTTAATAGTTTACAATATTTATTAATTAAAGTTAAATAAATCTATGTTAATTTCAAGTCTAAATATATATTTAATTAACTTTAAAAAATCAATAATGATCTTTTATATATATATATATATATATATATTCTAGAATGGTGGGAGTATTATATTTTGAAAAGCAAGAATATTATTTTTAGGGATATATTTATATAGAACAAAATATATTCTGTTTACAAAAATATCTTATGTGGCGCGAGGAAGGAGAATTGGAGTTGCTACCAGGCCCAGGCCCAGGCCCAGGCCCAGGTGAGGTGTGGAGTACCGGAGTAATAATAATAATTCGTTACAAGTCAAAGTCGATAGCTATAATGCGCCTATGCGGTGGAAATAAATAACTTCATATTCCCAGTCAAATGAAATTATGGCTTATTACACTGCAGGTGCTCGATAAAATGCCCGTGTGAAATTGCTTCTTATTGCATATTCACAAAATAGTACATATGCCAAAGAAACCACAAATTTGCAGCATATAAATATGGAAAGACAGCAAATTGATATGGGGATAAACAGGCTGCATGAGTGATTAAGGGGCGGTCTCAAGCTAGATTGTTCAATTCATGTAAGGAATTTGAAATGTTTAATCAAGTAGAGTGATTAATGTATATTTAACATTGCTGGATATTTGTAAGGATAATCCCCTGTTTACATGATGCCATTTCCGGAGTTTCCTCTTATAAGAAATGTGTTTGTGTTGGTGCTATTGTGTGTAAGATCTACAAATTTTATAGATGCCAAAGAGTGTGCCAATACAATATACCTCTTCTTTTGGATATGATGCGATAAACACTTGACCGGAACTGAACAATTAGGCATATCAAAAAGTATATCCCTTATCTCTAACTAGAAAAATGTTTCAACCACCCGAGCTTGTACTGTTAGGAATACATGGTTTATTGTAGGTATGTGTTGTACCTTTGCACGTTCCTCACTCGCAAGTCTTTGTACAAACTCTCCAGGCATTTCTTCCAAGTGTAACTTTTGAAGGCTGGTGAGGTGTTCAATGCCTTGTGGCAACAACCTTAATTTCGGACAATGAATTAGATACAACTCCTTGATGCTTCGCAACACACCCTCCTCTAGTCTCAGGCTATCCAGTTGTACAAGCTCCATCAACTTCAGTTTGACGAGTTTAGGAAACCCGTGTTCCTTGAAATGCAAGAGATTACCATCATATGCTCTATTAAGTTCAAGGAACACAAGAGTGGGCAACATTTGGAGAGAAGAAAGTAGATCTTCTTTTAGATGGGAAGAACCCAAGTGCAGATGAGTTAGGCTATCTAGTGATCCGAGCCAGCTAGGCAGCCTATTCAATAGTCCAACCAAAGTCAACTTCTGAAGGAATAGTGGTGGTAAATTTAAGGGATCCAACCAAAGTTCTTGTTCAGCACTAGTCGTAACACTTAAACGTCGGAGGCTTGTCATCTTTTGAATTGAAGTGCACAGTTCTGGCCCATCAACTGCTCTCAAACATGTAATATCCAACCTCCTAAGCTCTGTCAATTTTCCAACTTGTTGGACTAGCTCTTCATCTGCTTCAACACATGTCAGAGTTTGTAAACCCCGTATGCTTCCTATTCCTGTTGGTATCCGCAGGCCACGAGTATAATTGGGATTATCAGAAGTTTGATCCTTGTTGCAGCATAAAAACAGATGTCGAAGTTTTAGCATGTTGGATATACCGCTTGGTAGCTTCTCCACATTAGTGTTTCTTACATCCAAGGTTTGCAAGTTTCTTAGCTTTTCTAAAGACTTAGGAAGCTCCCTAATCTTGGTTTCCCTTAAGTTCAAATATCTCAAATTGAATAGGCCAACCAATGTACTTGGTATTGTTTCAATAGAGACTCCCTGTAAATCAAGGACCCTTAGTAACTTAAAATTTGATGAAACTGCATTTAAAGAGAATGAGGGGCGTGTATCTGTTTCAAAGACAAACAAAGAGCGAAGGTGATGGGACATAGTTCTGCTTAATTGGACATTTTCACCTCTGTTATAGACTGATAGCCGTTGGATCTTTTCTTCTAGCCTCGATCCCTGGCCATCATATTCTGTGCAGAAATTCTCTTTGTGAGAAGTTGTCACAGCTAATTCCCGCATAACATCGTGCATCCTGAATGTTTTCACCCTCCCAGCATCATTAGTTTCAGTGACATGGATCATGCTCCGGTAAATAAGTTCAGTAAGGTAGTCCTCTGCTACCTCCTCTGTTGTCATCCCTTTTCGTTCCAAGACAAACCCCTCTGCAACCCATAGTCGTATTAGTTTCTTCCTCTTAATTGGGCAACCGTCACGAAAAACACAGCAATACAAGAAACAGTGTTTTAGGTAGAATGGTAGATCATTGAAACTCAACAGCAAGATGCCCTTCACTCGTTCAAGCATGGGATTGTTGCTCAGTTGCCAATTCAGGCTACCATAGACTTTCTTCCATTCCATGGCCAAATTGTTTCTTGAACACATAAGGCCCCCAATTGCCACTATTGCAAGAGGCAACCCTTCACACTTCTTCAAAATGTCCTTAGCTAATGTTACGAGCTCTGTGGGACAACTGCGATCTGGGTAACTCCAGAACGCCTTCCTACAAAAGAGAGCCCAGGCGTCATCCTCTGGGAGAGGCTCAAGGCGATGGACACGACTTCCAGGTCCTACAGACGTCGCCACATTCTCATTCCTTGTTGTAAAAATAATTCTGCTTCCACAACCATTGTCGGGAAATGCACTTCTTATTCTGCTCCAAAGAACTATGCTCCAGACATCATCTAAGACAACAACATACCTTTTATGGAACAAATGGTCAATGAGCATCTCCACAAGCTGCCTATAGTTCATCGACCCCAAGTTGCTCGGGATCATCACTTGCTTTGGCTTGAGGAATTCTTTGATCATGCTTCTAAGCAGCTCTTCAATATCAATTTCATCTGTCCGGGACGCAGATATCCATGCCCAACAATCAAAGTCTCGAATCACCTTGTCATTATAAACTTTTGTAACCAGAGTGGTCTTCCCTAAACCTCCCATGCCAACAATAGAAATAACTGTCCATCGTGGATCAGCTTCCGTTAACCATGCTAACAGTTTGTCTTTATTTTCTTCCATCCTCACTATCTCATTTTCATCATCAAAGATTGATGACTCGCCATGATGCTGCCACCAGTCAGTTGGTGGATTTCTAACCCTCCCCTCATCAACTGTATTAGCAAATGCATATCGCTTACTCCTCTCAGAAACCTCATGAACTTTTGCTTTGATCTTTTGTAGCTTGGAAGAGATGTGATGCTTAGAGCTTATGTGCCGGGGGATGTCAATAATGTCTCGAACAAAATGCTTGAATCCCTTTCTATCTCGCTGTGTATCCTTAAAATGCATGAACTCATCAACCACATCCTCAACTTGATTCGCAACTTCTCGTACTTGCCTCACCCATGTCTCCACCAATTCACTCTTTTCTTTCCTTCTCTCTGCATCTCCTAGGAAAGATCTCATGCTTTCTAGTTCAAGCTTAATGTCCTCGATTTTGTTTTGAGCATCTCCAAGCAATGATGCCTGTTGATGTAGGATTGTTGTCAGTTTATCAAGTAAGAATTGAACAACACCATCAGCCATTTTTGCTGTCAATGCCACCTCCCCTCCTTCCCTATCTCCTGTGTCCCTCTCTCATGTTCAACGGCAGTAGCTAGAGAGGAAGGTGCTTGGGTAGACTTGAGGCTTGTGCCAGTTTTACTATTCTTCTCTCTCTCTCTCTCTCTCTCTCTCTCTCTCTCTCTCTCTCTCTCTCTCTCTCGTTCAACGATGGGAATCAGAGAGGAAGTTGGTAAGCAAGTGTAGGTAAAGTAATTGGTTTAATTTAATGTTTGACAAACTCAGCAGTAGACTTCAGAAAGACTTGTGCGTGTACCTTTTTCCTGACTTTCATTTCTAATGTATGTGGTGGGATTTTGTACTACAAGGCATTTATTGATGAATAATGATTTTTCAGTTCTCTGCTTAAAAATTTGGTACATCCGCTTATTAATCAGATGCATATTCCTTTCTTTCTTTTTTTCCGTAAAAAATAAGAGGTAGGTAAAATATCCCAAGTTATCGGCAGAATCACACATCTAAAAAAAAGTAAGTCTCAGAGTTACCCCAATTTGAGTTAAAAAACAAACAAAGACAATGAGATAAAGTCGACTCCCTTGAACCCATGCTCGATGCCCAAAGGGATCACAAGTAAAGGTTTGGAAATTGTTCTCACTAGCCACCAAGTAGAATTCTCAAGACAATACTGAACTTTACCATTAATTTTGATCTCTCGTTTCATTTGTTTTTAGATTGGAACATCAGTTCAAGTGAGTGAGTGTTTCCGAATCAGAAATAAAAAGGAAGATTTACTGGAAGAAAGGGAAGTGTTCCCCAAATGCAGAGCAAAATACCAGCACAAATTTTGGTGATTAGTTCATTGGTCCAGTAAAAAGGATACTTGGTCGGTATTTTGGGATCCACAGCATGACATGTATGCAATAAGATCAGTCTCTACTTAAATATATGTGCCTTTTTACCAGCTATTTATATCTTCGCTTCAGTTCGTACACATTTCTCTTCCCCCTAGTGATTACAATCTGCAGAAAATCTAAACTCCAAAAAGAACCAAAATAAACGAGTTAATAAACTCTTACTTTCTTCAAAGGAACTGCAGTAGATATTAAATCTTCATGCCTCTTCACTGAGTTGCCACTAAGATTTTCTTCTCTTTTCCCATTTTTTCCTTCAAGATTATACCCAACAATGTTTGTAGCAATGGCATAAGTAGTGCTTTCCTTTTTAGGGGCCGAAAGGATCTTTCTCTCAACTATTGATAACTGTCCGCAGCATCCATCATGAATTGCTGTGTCTCGAAGATTCTGAATAACAACATTCTTATCATCTTGGATGATGCAGTCGGTAGTAGCCTGCACATCATGAAGAACAAACAACTTTAATTTCCATAGTAAAAAATGCAATAACATAAAAATTAATTGGTAATTGAGGCAGTGAATTCATTAGAACTCAGAAGAAAGTGACTTACGGTGTCTATTTTATATTTATAGTAGTTTACAGTTAGCCTTGAAAGAAAGAAATGGAATGGGTAGAGCGTCAGTTGAGTCCAACACCAAATTCTCACCTGAAAATCCATTGGGAACTCGATGATGGTGAAATGACAACCACAGCCATCACTGAAATAAAGCTTCAGCAATATTTTAAGTGGTGTTGATTTAATCAGTTCCGTGGGTGTTAATAACAAATAAAACAACATACAGTGAGGGAAAAAGAAATAAAAAGCAGCACTAAACAATGCATAATCCGCCCCAACTTCACAATTTTAGTGAGATTAGACATAATATTACTAATATAAGCTTACGTATGCTATTTCTTGATACTCTATTCTTGTGTTCATTGCATCCATTTGCACAGACAAAAGAACCGACAAAGGTTGAGTGCTTAGAATAAGGAAGAACAAAACAAGATACAAAACAATGATCTCCTTGGGAGCCACTTGATAAGTGCCTTGCAAGGTACAAGTCATGGTTTCAGAACTCCACAGAAACAATGATCTCCTTTGGAATCGACCAAACATACTATGCATTTGTCCTGGTGTGTGGGTTGTGGGGTATGTGTGCATCTCGTTGTTTACCCAGTAGTGGCTGTGGATTCCACCATTCCAAAATTTATATTAAAGGATATTATTTTGTATTTGACATTGGTAGGTGTTAACGCCAAGATCTGCTCCAACGTCCCAATCACGTAAGACGTCCTGATCCTGCACAGTAAACACGATAAACACCACAAGCTTGACGGCCGGACCGCCGGAGGATAGCTCAGGCGTGAGAGTCAGTATACATGTTCACAAGGTTAACCAATGGAGGATGTAATGTCTAGTGTCTTGAGAGAGATAATAATTCTCAGTTGTGTGTATATGTGAATATGAATATGTATGAGAACGTACCTGTTTGTGAAAACTTGGTTGATAGGTGATACTCTCTTTGCGGTTTACTGGTACCACCCACTACCTCGACACGACCCGTGATCGATGGTTCTGTCGGGTGTGTCTGATTCACCCACTACTTCTGACCTCTGTTTTCTACCGCCGACCGTCACCGGATCCAATCCACATTAATGCATGGCAGTAATAACAGTCAACCATCATGCTTTTTCATCATTACAAGTCAAAGTAATAGATATTAAATGATCCAATGGGTTAGTCCAATGAACCGACCCGGTCTTATAGGGTTAAATAGAAGTAATATGGTGACTAAACCCAATGACTTTCAAGGTTCAATAATGAAGGCCCAATGGATTAATTTAATAAATAAGCCCAACTTACTCGGCCCAAAGAGGGGAAATATCATGACTCAACATTGCCCCTTAGTTTTTTGTTGAATAGAATGTTTAATAGAAAACTATAAGTGGTCCATGATATTAGAATTTACTAAAGGCCCATAACAGGAAGTAATTGAGACATACCCAATTTGGTCCATAAGATGAGACAGGGAATGGCTGAATGTCCAAAGTAAAAGGCTCAGTCAATAAAGGATTGAAATTGAACAAGACGGTCTAAAAATCGGAAATCCAACCGAGAAGCCCAATCTGATAAAATGTCTAAGAATTGATCCGGACGCTTCCCATTCAATTCTCATCATTACTAACATTTAATGTACCGCCTTGATATGCCCTACGACTAATGGACCCGAATCCTTGGCGCGAAAAAAGAGGAAAATCGAACCAAATTCTCCGATTCAGAAGAACCACAAGTACCTCTAACAAAAAACCCGATCCTCCGCCAATCACCCCGGTTGAAATCGTTGTTTACGACGAAGAGCAGAAGAACAAGTGGAGCGATCACCCAAACTTGCTTCGAAAAAAAGACAACCAACCTCCTCGGACTTGAAGCCCAAGCCCCTAAATCCCCACTCTCTCGGCGAGAATCGAAGAGAATTTCCCACTGAGCTTTACAACTCCTTCGTCAATAATCTGAAAACCACCACCGGTTCGTGAACAGCTCTATCATGAACCTGATCAACGAGGGAATGAAGTACCAAGCTAGAGTAAGCTTAACTTATCCATTTACATCTCGGCCCATTAATTTTGAACTGATAGACTAACACCGATCATCATCAGAAAAAAACACCGTCTTGGACGCCTCGTCCCAAATACCAGAGAAGGTCAAGTCAAGAGAAAGCAACTCGAAGAGATAATACCCTGCTTAAGTCTGCTTTGGCGAAAGATAGAAGTAGTCTCAAAGTTGCTCTTCACGACAATGAGTGCCTTCAAAAAGACCTTGCCCAAACCAAAGAAGATTTGAAGACGTCCCGGGCCACTCATCAAGTCATCACTGATATAAATATCGATTTTCTGAAGAAAAACAAAATTTTGGCGAAGAAAATCGAAGATCTGGCCCAATCCAACTCAGTTCTGTCGAAGCAAAATAAAGATATCCAAGCTAAAGATGCAGAACAAATGGCCCATCGTCAAAAGCTTGAAGAGGAACTTCGAGAACTCCAGACTCTTAGGGATTTGGGCCCACCATTAACTGATCGGCTTCGCAAGGAGATTGAAGCAAATTACAGGAAATCCACCGAGCTGAACAATGAAGTTGTCCACATGTACTCTGAAGGGTACGAGGTCTGCGAAGTAAATCTGAAAGCCAAACTTGCGTTGGCAAAAAGTAAACCCGGCTCTCCTCGACTCTTCGACAACGAGGACAATAAGGAAGCTTAAAGATATCATCCCGGAAGCTTTAGGACTCCTGAAAAGACATTTCTCCTTTGTAAACAGTTAGATATCAATGAGATGATTAACAAATTCTTATCCTTATTACACCTTTGACCATTTCTTGTCGATAATTCCTCATCAATCAACGTGAAAATGTATAATCTTAAACTGTTAGTCGATAACTAAGCAAGTCGTATAACAGATAAGATCAAGTAATAATGTGACCCGAATTCAACACTTAAAAATCGGGTAATAAAGTAATCTGATACTTATTCGTTCATCAAAGTGTGAGGTAGATCGCTTCATAGGGAATTTGTTTACCACGAAGGGCTATAACAAACCCACAGGATAACATTTTCCTACCACGAAGGGCCCGACAAAGTCTAAAGGACGGCATTTCGCTACCACGAAGGGCACATCGACAAACCCATAAGGACGACAATTGCCTACCACGAAGGGCCCGACAAACCCATAAGGCGCAATAATTGCTACCACGAAGGGCACAACGTTTCTAAAGGATGGCATTTGCCTACCACGAAGGGCGACAAACCTATAAGGACCACACGCGAATAAGGCTACCATCGAATGGTCAACGAGTCCACCCGAACCTCCTTTGCACCGGGTGGCATTTGTTGTGCTGTCGGGACTACGGATGAGCTACTGAAATCCTTCTTGAACGCTTTGAACTTGATCCCATGAACTAGCGTCGTTAACTTTGATCCCTGGCAATTGACCCAATGGACCCGATCTGAATACCCCCAGACGAAGAAAAGGTATAGAGATGAAATCGAATATAGCCTTCTTGGTGGTGATCTTGAGATCGAACTATTCAGCTGACACAAATGCCCACATGAACCCTCCGAAGAACACCTACAGCTTCGGACGGCACCCAAAATTCCTCAATAGTTGGAGATGAGTCCAAAGTAGTATACCCGTCTGCAAACAACGCCCACGAGTTCTGATTCTGCCGAAGCACTGCAACGGTTTTGTCGGACTCATCTGCTTCTCCATAACTATCGTCGTCTTATTTCTTCATCCCTAAGGACACGGCTTACATAGCAAAAACGGGTCTTTTACTCTGACTTTTCGCACTAAAAGCGCTTCTCACTGCCAACGAATTAGCTGCCAGATACAAATAATATAGCTCAGCAAGGCGGGCTTCACCAACAAAGGCACCGAAGAAAGATAGGTCATTTATTCCCTGGAAGGCGTCTTCACACGGCCAAAGTCCACTGGAACGTCTTAGCATTCTTCGGCCCTTTTCACGTACCAAAGATTGGCAAACATCTTTCTGCCGATTTGGACATAAACCTTCTCAAAGTCTCTTCTGAATAGCCTTGTCTTTTCCATTCGAACCTGCAACTTTAGACGGGCATCTCCGAAGACGAGTATTCACGAGGCGATATACCCTCAGTAAATTCTCAAGAATGCGGCTTCTGGATCTGCTTCGACCATGAACCCGTGAACCGATAGGGCGGAGTACCCTTCTTCGGTTAATCAGAAAAATGGCTGTTGGGTCTTCATCTACTCTGCTTCACCATAATCCGAAGACCAATAGGCGGAATACCCTTGGGCATTCATCTCAATCAGAAAATGGTCATTGGGTCTTCATCTACTCTTGACGCTCACCATAATCTCGACCGTAAGACCAATAGGCGGAATACCCTTCTTGACCAATCGGAAAATGGGTATTGGGTCTTCATCTACTCTGATCGACCATAATCCCAAGACCAATAAGGCGGAATACCCTTCTTGACCAATCGGGAAAATGGTTGTTGGTTGCCTTTCGATCCCGGGGACGGCCTCGAGACGTGTCTTTAAAGTGTAGACTTCTTTTCTAACTTGATCGGTCTGTCGATTCGACCACTTGATATAGGATTCTAAGCAATATGCCTTCTACCCTTTTCCCATGGTGGTCGTCTTCTCTACAAAGAAAATCAATCTTCTTCTAAGATCACCTTGGGTTCTCGAACGAGAACCCTCGAAAAACCTTATAGCGATGCAGGCATGAGCACTCTTTGAAGGACCCAATCAATCCTTGACATATACTCATTGTGTGAAGCGAAGTCATAGTCATCACTATCCTTTAGAAGTAAGCGTTACCTCTTCTTCACCATGGATTCCGGCGTAGAAGCGGCTATAATTTGTGATTGAAAACTTCAAGAACACTAGAACCAACCCTCCTTCTAGCGTCGATGTTAACGCCAAGATCTTCTCCAACGTCCCAATCACGTAAGGCGTCTCCGATCTGCTTGACGAAAACGATAAACACCACAAGCTTGGCGGTAGGGATCACGGGAGGATAACTTTCGGCGTGAGAGTCGAGTATACGTGTTCACAAGGTTAACCAATGGAGGATGTAATGTCTAGTGTCTTGAGAGAGATAATAATTCTCAGTTGTGTGTATGTGAATATGAATATGTATGAGAACGTACCTGTTTGTGAAAACTTGGTTGATAGGTGATACTCTCTTTTTGCGGTTTCTGGTACCACCCACTACCTCCGACCATGACCCGTGATCGATGGTTCTGCCGGGTGTGTCTGAGTTCACCCACTACTTCGACCTCTTTTTTCTCATGGCCGTGATCGGGATCCCATCCACATTAATGCATGGCAGTAATAGCAGTCAACCATCATGCTTTTTCATCATTACAAGTCAAAGTAATAGATATTAAATGATCCAATGGGTTAGTCCAATGAACCGACCCGGTCTTATAGGGTTAAATAGAAGTAATATGGTGACTAAACCCAATGACTTTCAAGGTTCAATAATGAAGGCCCAATGGATTAATTTAATAAGTAAGCCCAACTTACTCGGCCCAAAGAGGGGAAATATCATAACCCAACAGTAGGGTTTTTCAAATGATGGGTTTCATTTGCATGTATAACATGGGCACAGGATTAAAGGGCAAAGCATTAGAACTCAATGTCCTATAAGTGTCACTATTTGGGGATTAATTTGTCCAAATGGACATACCTTTTCAGCGAAAATAGTTGTTGTTGGAGTAAAGCTATTTTTAGTTCTGCCTCTCGGGAAGGAAACACGGACATCAAACGAAATCACACG
Source organism: Panax quinquefolius (assembly GCA_020205615.1). NCBI lineage: Eukaryota > Viridiplantae > Streptophyta > Magnoliopsida > Apiales > Araliaceae > Panax > Panax quinquefolius. The sequence goes on from CM035161.1 coordinate 134,450,926, forward strand.
GATCAAATGTTGCGATTAACTAAAGGGCGTTAATGCAGAATCAAACAGACGATATATTTATATCGCAATAAATTGGTAGATAACTTGATGTATGTAATATAAAACGTCATTTCATCAATGACCGCAAAACAAATAAATTTGATTGACGAACCACCTACCACTCTTGGGCATGGTTTGAGTCTCACCAACTGCAATTTCAATGCCCCCCCTTCCCCAAGGATAGAGTAGTAGAGATTGTTTTCGTAGACCAAAATAAATAAATAAACAAATGAAGATACCTCAACCGATTTGATGAATGGCAATGGGCGCTTTTCCCCGTACACTAGTGACTCTTAGGGACCACTTTGCATATTTTGTCTCTGCAAGTGAAAAAGCCATTATTTCAATAAAGAGAAATTCCTTGCAATATCCGAAAAATAAAATATAATAATAATAATAATAAGATAATAAAAATAAAATACAATAAAAATAATAATAATCAAATGAATTGGGTCAAACTAATTTCTAAGCATTTAAGTTTGGGCCAATAAAACTAATTGAGCCCAATTTTAATTGATGGGTTTAAAAACCAAATTATAATAAGCGTAACTTTAATATATTAAGCTAGGGTTTGCCTAAGATTGGCACTGCAGTAAACGAAGAAAGAAGAAGCGGAAGGAGAGAGATACGACGCTGAAATTTAAAAATTATTCATCATATTCTTCTCAAAAGGTAATTATTGGACTATTTTTTAATACAAAATAATCATTTTGTTACTGTAATTACAATTTATTTTACTGTTGTGTTTACAATCTATTTTTAAAAAAAAAATCTGTTTTGCCGCTTGATTAATCAGATTTGTTAATACAATTTTGGTTTGTAATTGGGATATATGATATATGGGATAAGGAAGTTAATGGCTATTGCAGGTTTGATGCATAAATAATATATATGCATAGGTTCACTTCGATATTACAATTTTCCATATCTGTAACTGCTCGTGGGAATGATCAGACTGTTGTCAATACTCAATAGAATTTAAATTGGATGCTTCATGTTTTGGCGTTGCTTTATGGATGGAAGCATCTGATCCTTGTAATCAATCAATGGATTGACCCTGATCTTGGTAGTATAGGTTATTCAATGATTTAATTAATTATTATAATATATATATATATATATATATATATATATATATATATACTTTAACTTAAGTTATGATTATATGTGTATGTTTATGTCGGAAGTTATAATTAGTAAGGATCACTAATGTAGTAACAGTACAGAAGGTTTAAGGAGTTAATACAATTTTATTATATTATTATCATTGAATATACTAGATAATGGTATCTTTACATTATATATATATATATATATATATATATATATATATATATATGTATGTATGTATTCTAACTCCAGAGGGTGCATGAATTAATATTAAAACTGCTAAAATTTATCAAAAAGAAAAATATAAAAAATTTACAATTTAGTAATTTAATTAATGGTATTCTATTATTTTGATAATTATATTGATCGGATTGAGGAGGCTAGCGGTGTGATATTTGGGGTTCAGTGAATTATTTCGGAATTATATCTAGGTACGGATTCCGTACTTCTTTAGTGATACTCTTGTTAAATTTAATTAATTCGTTTGTTTCCTCGTTTCAAATTTGACTATTATTTCACATAATTGTTCCATGTGAAATTAATATGATAGTTTCATGTTGGTGTTGATACATAGGACTCGTATTTGTACTTTTTGAACTAGTTAATCATGTCAATATGTTTTGGAGATTTTATTCGTTTGTATCATTTTTCGTATATTTTCATTCACATTCAGGAAGTTATTTTGATCGGTGATATCTTGTGATAGTTAAGTATGTTCAAATTTGAAATAATTCGATGTCATTTGGAGATGGTCATGTAAACTTTATGATTTGAACCTCTTTTTAGCTTACATTTTGTAGTTAGATATACTTGAGCTAACCATCTGTGAGGGTACCACAAGTATGTCCTCTTGACACCGGGACATGACACCTTCCGTAACGGTGTGATTAGTCTGTAGCGTATCCTTTTGTATGCTCTGGGTATGAGTTTCGGCCATTTGATATATTTGTTTAGGATACATATGGGTCGACCCAGTATTTGATTTGATTCATTTGGCGAATTAGTGACGTTTGTGTCGTGCGTACTACCCGGTTTGATTAGCATGAATCATGGTACCGATGTATTGTGTTACCCTTTGGCTATTTGTATTTAATCTCAGTATGAAATTGTTACCTTGTAAGCATTTGATTCAGCCTTATTTTGTTTGGAATCCCTTTGACTATAGTTGTCCGTTCGACAGTGTTAATCATTTGTACATTGTCTCCCTAATTTCGATATATTAATAATTGGTTCGTAATTTGTATTTGTTCGTTCATTCAGCTCTTTTGAGTACATTATATATTATTATATATATGTGCATCTTCATATTCGTATTGGGCAATTGGTTCACGCCGTGTTCTTTTTCCGACAGGTAGTCAGGGGATCAAGGGCAAGTGAGACGAGAGCTCCCTTTTATTCAAATCGTTTAGATATTTTGTTATGCTATGATACATTGGTTATTTGGAGTTGTAATAAATATCTTAGACAGTCGTTCTAGCTAATTTGGCAATTATTATGGTTTTGTATTGTGACGTTTATTGATTATGAGACTATTTTTATGTGGTTTAGAGCTTTGTTATTATTTCATCAGCTATGTTGTGTTTGTGCGTAATCTCTTTTTTTATTTCGGAAAGGTGTTACAAAATATCCAATTTGAGGGCAAAGCACCAAATCAAACTAGATTCATGAGATAATACTAGTGGGACACACACACACTGAGGCAGGCTAAGGTTCAAAGTTGCATTTTAAGCATGGACTTATGGAGCACTGAGATGACCCCCTACTTCACTAGTTACACTGGATCAGTACTCATATAATGATACGTTATTTTAACTCAGCAAATAATTTATGTCTCTTAAGCAAAAAAGAGCTCATGATAATCTTTTGATAATAAGAACAAAAGGACCCGTGAAAAAAAATATAAAATATAACATTCATGATTCATATATTATCTAAAATTACATAATTTCTCGAAAAGAAAAATACTGCTAACTTAATGACAGGGAGCCCGCGAGTGCTAACATAATGGTGTTGATCAAGTAAATCAGGACCGTCTTTTTGGGAATGATACCAGAAGAATGAGCACCCCGTGTGTGTGTGTGTGTTCACGAGTGTCAGTAAATTTGAAATACATCTAACTAGCATGTTGATATAAATTCTGAAGGAGAGGAAGGTAGATGAATACAGAGGAAGCAGGCAAAGCAGCAAGCATATCATTCAACAAAATCCACTCAACTTTACAAGTTTTAAACAGAGAAGGTGAACGGTGAACTACTAATGAAATGGCTTGTCAAACATGTACTTTTCATAGGGTTGCACGTAAACACCAACGAATCAAGAGTTCGAGAAAAAGATACCTGAACTGCAGCGGAATTGATTGAAAATGATCTGGAAGAGATCAATTCGAACATACGGAGGAATCTGCATACTAAGAATGTGCATTACCCCTGCTATTACCTGCATGGCTCGAGTCAATTGCTAACTTTCGAAAAAGCCGAAACCAGATTTTATCATTTTGCTTTTACATCAAGATTGGTGATCAAATTTATGAATGTTCTTACACAAATAAAACAAATTAATTAGATTAATAGGAAATTCTTTATTCTTAATTTCTTACATCCATTTGCCATGTGATATCTAAAATACCAAAAAGTATAGCCTAATAGAGGATTGCTGTGATTCCCAAAAATAACAACATAACAAGGTAAAGCCTACACGAAATACAAACATCCAACAGATATTCAAGCCACTACTAATCTACTATGAAGTAATGTTCTTGTGGGAAAATATGCAAGAAATGTTGTCAAGCCGACAGACCCTGAAACTCCCTAATATAGTAGCCATACCTTGTCAACAAGCCCGTGAATCACCAAATTTGCTCTTTTGTCTTTTGGAGTTTGCTGGAAAAGTAAAACAACACTTGTGAAAATCTATCAACAACCCGGGCAATAGAAGAAACTACTGCATTGAAGATAATGCAAAAGTACAGAAGAGAAAGATATACTGGAGGTGCATGTATTACCCTAAGCAATGAAAATAACAAGAAATCCAGGATCCATTCACAATTTCATTTGTCTTTCCCATGTCACACAAAAGCAAATTGCACAATCGTTCATAATTGGTTGCCAAAAATAAATGCTCATACTGCTGAAATGTAAAATAAATGAACTGATACTTAAATAACAAGGTTAAAAAAATTGCAGACATGCACTAATAATAATAATAATATAAAATGGTCTAATATCTACCAATGTAAATCATCAAGCAAAAGAAAATCTACAGGAGCAACAATCAAATGGAACTCCTACTTTGACTCTTAAGTTATCTACCAACTTCCTTAGCTTTTTATTGCCAGTTTTAAACCTTAACATGTAAAACCCAAGCAGGTAGTAAAATAAAACTTATCTTTTACCTATTGCTTTCATGAGAACATCCCTTGCCTTTTTAATAAGCATTAATGACAAACTACACTGTCGTTGGCCATGCTCTTGATTACTCCAGATGGATAAGTGCATTATAACCACCCAATAAGTGTGTGTGTATAAGAAGAAAGAGGACGCAAGATGAATAATACCTGAAGGTTGACAATTACAATTTCCCCCCCATTACGGAGAGATTTTAAAGGAAGGTTGCACGCTGGAGTTATCTGCAAACTGCACAGTATACTTTAATCAGAAAGTTTTGCAACACACTAGACGATAAGATCAGAGATATTTATCAGACAGAAATACAGGTCCTACAATCTAATCTGTAAAGGTGGGAAAATCAGACAAAGAAAACTACTTTCGCATTATCAGGTCAAGTGCTAATTTTAAAACTCTATTGTGCTTCTGAATCCAGAAAATTCCACAAACTGGTGCATATTTGAGATATTGATTTGAACTTCTAAACCTTTACTCTAAGTCGAGGAAATCCAATCCCACTAACTAAAATTTATACTTTCCTGACAGTCAATGGTGGCTAGACAATTCAATTAGAGTTGCAAGATATTGGAATATCCACATTACTAGATCTTTTGAGATTATTTGCCAGCATCTAACAAAGATTAGCCGGAACAAACATAAAAAGTAAAAAAGATTATCCTTAGTCTACAAAAGAAATCTAAACTAATATCAGTCTGCCCAGCAAGATATATTATAAGTACTCTAATTAACCTAAACCTCAATTACAAAAGGTCCCAAGTAGGTTACATCTTCAAGTCAAGCCAATTTGTATACATTCTCTTTTCTTTGGACTTCCTTTTCATTGAGGCTTTTATCGACTACATGGCCCGCCATGACTGTGATGATCCCCAACAAGTCAAAGTGAGGCCCAACTCAGTTTATTGACATCTTTAACCAAATATCTGTTGTAGTATTGCTCAAAAAACCAGTGAGATAAAATATGTACAAGCATGGAGAACATGAGTCTGATAAGGTCATTAGCTAAATATGACATTAGAAACTTTTGATTCGATTGTAAATGACACCTTATCATATCACCAAATTATATTTATGAATGAATAATTTCAAAGAATACCCACACAAACAACTGGCATTGTTGACACTGACCTCGTCCCTAAACATAATACGACATCAGCCATTCGACAATGCTTTTCTGCTAAATTCATTTCTTTTGGAGGCAGCTCGTCCTACAAATGAAAATTATCACATAAACAAAACAAAATTCAAAACTTCTTAAGAGCACAGGTAACTGATTTTCTATGTCCACAAGAAGAACACAGCTTAGATGAATGCATCAAAAAGTGTTTTCCATCTTAAAACATCAGTACATTTGGATTATTAACAAATGTTAGATAATATTCATTTGAGTAGATCCAACGATAAGAAAAGATGCAAAACTTGTTCAGAACTAGAAAGAATTGATACAAAATTTTATTTAATGTTTTAAATTGGGGGACATCCATAACTAGATGCTACTAAAACAAATCAGATATGAATTAGAAAACTACTTGCTATTACAACAGGCTGCTCTAAATTCCCATGAAATCAATTTATATTTACACCAGTTTAAAGGAAACAGACCAATACAATATGCATAAAGGAAACAAGGAGCCCAAAACACCAATTCTGAAAAAAGGGAAAGCTTTGTGTGGGAAGGTTGTAGTCAGTAAGGAGACGGGAGATTGGCTCCAAAATCTGTAAGGCAGCTTTACAGAGTGGGCGTTCAGAGCTGAGTTGCCAACTACTCAATGATTGACCTAGCTAATTGTGTTTCGGTACTTCTATTCCAAAACATAATAGTCTTATGATTCGGAACTCCAACTTTAACAATTTACATATTTCTTTATTTTCTATTTTTAGTTGCACAAATATCAATGTTTTAATTTTGTATTGGGTTTTCAAACATATTTGTACGAGATTATTTTTAAAGCAATCAATTTTTTGCTGCAAGTAAAATTCTTTTCTGAAATTTAGCTTTGTTGAATTTAGATTCTAATAGAATTCCTAACTATAAGCATCCATATAAAGTTTTCTCTAGCGTACCATGTGTTAGCTTATAAAGAGTACAACATTCTCGTATCTGTTCCACAAACCGAAATGATTCAGAGAAATAATCGGCTTCATAGAGCCCTTTTTTCTCTTCTAGATAGTCTTTCTCTTTTAGATAGATCAATCTGGACTTCGTATACTGTTCAAATACTGAGGCTCTTCCCCTTTATAAAACATGCTTTTTAACACTCCATGTGGAGAGACAAGCCAAGGTGCATGAATAAATGCTTAAATTTTAAAGAGTGCAACTGCTCTAACAGCATAGAGAGGAACAAATTGTAATTTGTAATCAGGAAGACTTGAATCCTTGCATACCTAGAGCTCTAATACCATGTTAAATTACTGACTGTTGTAAAATCTTAAGCTACTAAAGGGAGGGCCAAACAATGTGTCAATCATGCTTTAGCATATACAACCCTCTACTCACTATATATAATATATATATATATATACACACACACACACACACACGTGCATACTATGTTAATATAACAATTTACCTATCATGGAAGAGAATATATTTTCTAATGCAAAACATGTTGCTAAAAGCAAAAAAAGGTCAATAGTTACCTCCCAATCAAGAACAGTATCCCTAAGTTTTGACCCACACTTCATGGAAGAACAACGTCTTGATGTCTCCTTCAATCCAATAGTCTCCACCTCAAAATCCCGCAAATACCTTTTTAGATCAGGAAAATGTAGTTCAGAAAGTATCGAGAATAGTTCAAACATACATAATACTCCATCCGATCCAAATTATAAGACCACTATAGACTTTTGAAAGTCAATTTGAGAAATGTTCAAATTTTAAATTCATATGATTCATTAACAATTACAAAATAATAAATTCTATAAATTAGTAGTACTTTTTACATAGTTTACAATATTCATCATTGTATTGACAAAAATTAAATGAATCTATATCAATTTTGAGTTTGAAAATATCTCAAATTAACTTCAAACAGTCAATAATGATCTTATATTTTGGAGCGGAGGGACTACTAAACATTGTTTTTGACTGATTGAAGTAGAAAAGTAACAGAAACATCTAAAATTTAGCTCTTACTCTACTCCACATGAAGGGCAAATTTCCCTGAATGAATTCCCATGCAATTCTGCCAGTTTCTCCCTAGGTATTCCTGATCGAAGATGCAGGCTATCGACATTCTAGAAGAAACAAGTCTTAAACCATCAGAAATAAAATAAAAGGGAAACGAAAAAGGAAAGTTACAAACTTAAAAAGCAGTATTTTAAGTCAACAAGAATAACACAGAGGTAAGTATGAGAAAGCAGAAAGAAAGGAGTTTCTACCGCAAAAGACTTCATAAATTTTAAAAATTTCAGAACTTTTTTTGGGTTTAAAATTTTTGGTCAGTTATTATTGGTGGCATAATGAAGGTGCAATACGAAAAAACATGGTGGTACTTATTATATGACAAGAGCTAATGTAGCCGATTCTCTGAAATAAATATTAGTCTATCAAGCTGCCATTAGCTATGCTAAGAAGCACAGGCGGTAATTTAATAAAAAAAAACCTTCAGGGGGTTCAACCGAACAAAGTTTTCAAAAGTCTCTACAGTTAATAACATATAACAAAGATAAGGAAAATGATAAATTCAAGGTCAACTTACCTGGCTGATGACAAACTTCAAAATACCGGCATTTTCCAGTTCAACCAAAGCCATATGTGTCATACTTGGCATAGCCCGATGAAATGGCAATGACGCGTCAGGTACACCTTTTCCTTCACGCTGCAACTCAACAAAATATGAAGAAATTAACACTGCAATAAGAACGTGCTTATAAATAATAAACTTCTTTTTTTTCTTTTCTTTTTTTTTTTTTTTTTTTTTTTTTTTTTTTGGGGGGGTTGGGGGAGGCCAAAGAGGATGTGTATGGAGTATTTGAGTTACAATGGTAGTGTTGAGATATCAGCTTTTTTTTTTCTTTTTAGCAATATACATGCAAACAATGACAAAATCATGACACTTACCTGAAGTGTCCAAACTCCTTTCGGCCCACGGAAATCAGGTATCCCACAAGAAGTTGATATTCCTGCACCTGTAAACGCTACTAGATGCTTACTCTGCAAAACAGTCTAAATGTTTTAAACATTTATAATAATAAGCATTCATGGATAATTGAATTTGAGCCTTCAAAATCATCAACCTTTTCTATCATCCGTGCAAGTTTTTCAATCTGAAGTCAGTAAGACAATAATGTCAGCAGAATTGATTAAGAGTGTAAACATCATTTCATCCAAATCACAAACAGGATATTTTCAAAAAGAAATAATACTAATAATAATAATAAGCATCTATATCAAGACTTCCTCTTAATAAAAAAAAGAATTTGAATAAAGAAATATCTAGGTCATGTTTGTTTGCAAGGATTATATCTTGGGACTATATTCCCATGGATTATAATCCCAAGACTATTAATCCTATGATATAACTTAAAATAATCTCATGTTATGTTTGTTTTGTACATGATTATTTAAAGGATTGGATAAAAACTTACCGTTTGGACTATCATGTCCTTACTACTAATAACAAAGATATCATATTCTCATTAATTTAAGTATAGATAGATACGATAAGATACATTGGTCTTTTTAAACAAAGTTAAACATTAATTTTGTCCACAAATTTTTAGTATCAAATGGTAGGAATTAATGAATTATAATACCTAGTTGGACATGATATTAAATATTCCCCCTTTCAAGTCATTTTATTATCCCGAAATTAATAATCCCAAGTTTATTTTTGAAAACAAACAAAAGACTTGAGAATAATAATCCAATCCCAAGTATAATCCTTACCAACAAACATAGCCCTAGTGAAAAAAATACTAGTCGTATGTAAACACTTCAGCTTGACTTCATAGCTTGCATTAAAACAAATTAACAACGGGGAAATGTTATTTCCACCAGTACCCCTCTGACATGATGGTGGGACTCATCCACTCATTCAAGAAGGTACATTGTGAATTTTTTTTTTATTAAAAGAAAAGAAAAAACTTGAGGAAATAACACTCCACTGAACATATCATATAGCTTAGCTACATCATTGACTGTAAATAAAGCAAACAAGCCCACTCAAGCTTAAACTGAATATGAAGAGCATTACAAGTAGGCCCCCAATTAGACAACTTACCTTCACCCTTAGCTAAAAGCCCGGGTAAATAATATTCCTACATCACAATTTAAGTGAGCTCCTTTCAGTTTTGGGAAGTGCCAAAATAAGCGAGCTCTTTCTATCTTAAGCATTCATTTGACTATTCAATGGTGTAATCTCGCTATCCAGTGGTTGTAAAAAAAAGTAAGACACTCAATCAACTTTCCTGAAACTATGAGTTGAACAAACAAGCCCACTTGAATTTGGGACGTAGAAGTTATGAGATCCCAATTGTGCCTCAAGAAAAAACACATATGATACCAAAGAGTTAGTAGTAACCCAAGTACAACATCATGTGAAATACTAAGCCGTGCATTTTTACCAAGAGCTTCAGGCCAAATCAACCAACATTCAGGGTTTCATACTTTGATTTCAACCCCCATGCAAATAATACTTGCAACTGATAATCTCAATTCCAACGAACATAAAGTCTCAAATAAAACCCATCAAATTAAATCAGCTTTTTATACCCACTAAACATAGCTTCAGATTGAAACAAACAAAGGAAAACAAAACATACTGGAAAATATTCAAGCACAAATTCTAAGTAATTTTTTAAGGGTTTCTTTTTGAATGGTGTCGCAGGGCGCACATAGGGTCTCAATTATTCATACAATAATGATAAATAACAAAAAAGAAAAAAAAAACCCACCTTTTGTTGCAAAACCCGGGTTGGGTCGAAAATCTCTGACATTCCAACCGTGCCCACATCTTCTTTGTAAGAGAGCTTCTGTGCATAACCCAGAGACATTTTTGCATTTGATTTTTCTCCTTCAAATTTCCCACCTTTATTATATACCCTCCTCCTTCAGAAAGAAGTTCTGAAACCAGAGAGGCAGACAGAGTAAAAATAAAATAATAAAAGAGGGAGCAACGTTAAGGGGTGTATTTAATTAAGATTTTTAAAGATTAATTTTAAGTAATATATTTTTATAGAATTTGTGGGATTTTAATGATTTTTAAAGACTTTAAAGATTTTTTAAAATGACTTTTATAGAAACTTTTATGAAATAAATGTGACTTTTTATAAATTTTTATCAAGACTGCGATAACTTTTTATATTTTTAATATATCTTTACAACTTATATTAATTATTAATTAGTCCATGTATATACAACATCTCCTCTTTTTCATGAACTAGATTAAATCACATTATATTATTGTGGCATAAGATTTTATATATGTTGAAAGCGTTCATATTATTCTACTCATTTAATAATACATTTTGATACTCGGATACCAATAAAATTTTAAAAATTACAGACGCAATACAAAAATTAAACTCACTTTTCATTGAACTATATATACTTTATGCATATGTGAACGCTTATTTGGAATTATTGTTTTTCATTTCAGTCTACAAAAGTTGTCATCAATACTTATTTACGTATTAAAGAATTAAAAAATAATATAAACATTTGCAATATATATCGATTTCCATTCAAATATTTGAATATTACATCGCCTTAGTATCAAAATTTGCAAATAAAAATAATATATACTTGTTTCATGTATATTTTAAAATAGCAAGTTATTTTTCAAATAAAAAAGTATTTTTTATTTATATTCTTTTAATAAATTTTTAGTTTAGTAATGTAACATATAATAAAATGATGATAAAAAACTTGAAGAACTTATATATTTTATACAACTATATATTAATATAAAGCACGTATTCTATATAAATTACTTTATCTCTCTCTCTTTTTTTTTTCTTCATTTAACTCTCGATTAAGTTAATTTACTTAAATTATAAAATTATAAAATATTGTGTATTTATTTTATATTTTAAAATAATAATGTGTGTTTATTATTAAATAACAAATAAATTCAAAATTTAAAAATTTTGAATTTTATCGTTGACTACAAAAACAAAATAAATGTTTTATTTTTGTGGAGTGCAAAGTATTAATTATTCTAGATTATAAAGTAATTAGAAATATTGGATTCATGTGAAGTAATTAGAAATATTGGATTCATGTGAATTGTATTTTAAATTTATTTAGCTTATTAAGATGAGATATGAAGTCTTTAGAAATCTTTAGAGATGAGGTCAGACTTTGGATATGGGTTGATAGTTATAATTCTTTGTAAGACCCCAGTTTTTATAAATAAAGATGAATTTTCTATAAATATTATTTTTGAATATTATGGAATAATTTGATATAATGTTATAGTTGTGGGTAATATTTATAAATTTTGCAAAGTATGCAAGTGGTTATATTATATTCGATTGGTCGGAGAATATTCGGTTTAGCGAGGAATATTAAATAACTACTAATCATTAGTGGACCCCACAATGTAATTATTGTCGGATTGAGAAAAGACAAAAATATTTTATTGAAATAACGGCGGAAGTTTTACCGTAGTTCTTGTTGAACTATTCGGTAGTAAAAGTACGATGTCGTGTGGTTGCAAGAAGCACCGGTATTGATTATTGATCTTTATGTGAAAGTCACTCGGTTAGATTCCATTATCATTTATTAATAATATGAATTATTATAGCGATAATGACGTTTTGTTTTATTCAAACATCTTTTTATATAAAATAGAATCTTTATTAAAGTTATTACATAAATAGAATATATTATATTTTATTACGCATAGTATTGCGTAGTGTTTTTGCGTAGTGTTTTGCGTAGTATTGCGTAGTGTTTTGCATAGTGTTTTGCGTAGTATTGCATGTAGTGTTTGCATAGTAAAATGTTTTTATATAAATAGAATATATTATATTTTATTTAAAAGATTTTTCTTTAAATATGGACCACAGATAAAAGTAAATCAATCTTGAATAGTTCATGGATTAATTCTTATGCATTCCATTTTCCTATAAATAAAGCTCATTCCTTCATTATTTTCTTACGAATTCATTGAAACTCTGAGAGAAAATTATAGAGAGAAACTATAGAGAAAAGTTATAGAAAGAAGAAGAGTATTCTGCTACTTCACTACTTCTATATTCAGTTCTTTTTACGGTAAGAAGTGTTATTCTTTCTTCTTGAAGAGAACTTCTTTATTCCATTCACTATTATTACATTGGAATAACTTTTGTAAAAGTGGCATACCCTATACATAACTTTGTATACGCTGTGACACCCTATACTTGGTGAAATCCTTATGTTATTCCATTGCTTATTTATTACATTGGAATAACTTTGTATCATGCCAGTTTACCCTATACTTGGTGACATTCTTTTATTATTACTCATTGGAACATCACATGCATGTGTTTTACAGGACTGGTTCCGCTTTTTATTATTCTGTTGGAACATCCTGTCTGCATGTGTTTTACACCCGACACGGTTCCGCTCTTTATCGATTCTGTTGGAATATCCTATCGTGTGTTTTACACCGGATCCAGTTCCATCTTTATTATTACTGTTGGAACATCCCATCGATTGTGAATTTCACCGACACGGTTCCGTTATTATTATTACGTTGGAATAACTTTTATACATCTGAAATCTGGCATGCATGGTGATTTCTTTTGTTATTCCATTCTTTATTATACCCAGGTTGGTTAAAACTTTGACTTATACTCCATGAAATTAGTAGAATATCCCGGATATTTCGCGTTTCATCCAAAGATCTTTTCACGAAATATTCTTCCGATCATTCTTGAATTTTACTCTACAAAAGCGATGATCATGTTGACAATTTGGGCGTTAATAATTCCCGGATAAAATAATTCTTGAACTTGTTTTATTGAATTCTTATATCATTGTCATCATCCTCATGTTTATATATTTTTTAAAGTCATCTCGTGGCACATAGAAATGGATGGACTTGGTATGATTATGACCGAGGATTATTCGGTGTGTCATGGCCGTAATGTTACAAATGATGTGATTAAAAATCCTCGATAGGTAGTAGTGCATTGATGGGCGATTGTTGGCATGATCATGACCATTAATGAATACACAACTATTCTTGGCCGTAGTGCGAGAATAATTGTGATCGTGATACTTAAGAATATCCTTGGCAGTAGTGCGGGGGTGATTCGATGATGTGGATTATTTATTAAAAGTTGAGTCTCAAATTATATAACGATGATGAAAAACTTTTAAAATCATAAAAGATAGTAGATTTTATTTTCTACTTGACTCTTTTAATGGATTGCATATTCATTGCAGATTAAACCGGTTTATACATTGTATTTTATCGGTTTAACATTGTTGAAGACTATTGATAATTTATTTTGCATTATCTTAGTCATAATATTTCTTCTTTGGGCTAGTTGAGCTCACCCTTTCTTTCACCTGTTCTCTTGAAAATGAGAATATAAATTTGACGAGAGTCGGAAACGAGTGATGGTCACGAAGATAGCATTAGTAGTCCTCACTATTACGTGAAATAGTGTGATAATAATTATAATGAGGACTTTTTGTTTGAGTTTGTATAATATCTAGTAGAAGCGATATTTGTATTTAAACTCACGCTTTATGTCGTATTGTACCTACGCAGTTATGTTAATAAGTTGTATTTAAATTCTGTATCATGTAAGTGGCGACCCAAGATGGGTGATGTATACCTAATTTTGGGGGCGTCACAGTTGGTATCAAAGCTAAGGGATATGATCCCTGGCTAAGATGTGAGAAAAGTACTAGGAGGGAGAGAGGGGAATACCTTGCTAGTATGACCTACCTAAGTTTTTGTGCTATTTTATTGGTCGGTCAGAATATAAAGGTAATTGTTAAATGTCAATTAATCTTTTGTTTTGTGGCAGTATCTGAAAATGACATCTGAGAATGTTGAGAATAGCAATGGAGCACGAAGCGATCGTTGATTCACCACATATCAATAATCGGGATAATGTGCATCGAAAGGCGACAATCCTCATGCAAACAACAACACCGACCAAATGATGAATGATCAAATGTTCGAGGCTTTATGCAATTTATCTGAACAAAGAAAGTAGAAGCGACTCACGGTCCAAAACGTGGGTGGAAATACAGAAAAAACTCTCGGTGCGTCACCGCTAAACAATTCAAGGAGCTGGGACCACCGGAGTTTAAGGGAGAGCAAAACCACTTCAGCGGAAGCATGGATAAAGCAGATTACGAAGATATTTGATGTCTTGGGATGCTCCGAGGAGCAAAAGGTTCCTTTGCTTGCTTTTATGTTGCGCGGAGAGGCGATTCTTGGTGGGAATCGGTAAAAAACGTACTCAACTTCTTTGTCTTGAAGATATCTTGGGAGAAGTTCGAGAGTCATTCAACGACAAATACTTTCACGAAAGTATTACGCCACATGAAGGAGGTGGAGTTTATCAAGTTGGAACAAAACAATATGGCCGAGTGTCGCGATACGAGGCAAAATTTGCGGAGTTATCACGGTTCGTCCCACTTGGTGGATAATGAAGAGAGAATGGCGCGAATGTTTTTAAGAGGTTTGAAGTCGAATACGTCAACATCTTATTTCTCATAAACCGTGTTTGTATTCGATGTTGTAAATAGGGCTCGATTAGTGGAGCGCGATAACGAGTCAACCTTGACTAAAAGAAGCAGCGGTAAGCAAAGTTATAATACCGGTGAGTAGTCATCGAAGCGGTGACAACAAGCGTGGAGGGAATCAACGGGCGGATATATGGTAACCACTTCCGTGGTAATCGTACAAAAACAATAAGAATGGACATTTCAAGAAAGCGGAGATTCAACAATGATGGAAAGACGCGTCGGACCAAAGACCCGTTGTTAAGGAAGGAGAAAGACCACCTATCATATGCTTCAAATGCGGAGAAGAGGACACATCGGTCCGAATCGTGCCATGCCGTCAAAAGCATGTTATAATTGTGGAAGAGAAGGTCACTTAGCTCGATTTTGTGGTTTCTGAAGACAAATTCAACTAGGATGGAGGCACCAAAAGTAGTCCCGGAAAAGTCAAAACCCAAGAAGGGTCTGGAGAGGCGTTTGTTGTGACCTCCCGAGAGAGCAAGGAACCCGAATGAGGTCATCACGGGTAAGCTTATCATAAACTCTAATGAAGTCTACACTTTATTTGATCTGGGTTCTACCCATTCTTTTATTTCTCCTACTTGCGCTCATCGATTAAATTTGACTCGGAGAAATTAGACTTTGACTTATCTGTGGAAACTCCGTTGGGAGAAACCTTCATTACATCCACATGTTTATAAGTCTTGTTTGGTTCAAATCGGTACCCTCACATTACACTGTCGATCTTATTTCATTAAAAATACTTGCATTTGGCGTGATTCTAGGGATTGATTGGTTAACTACTTATCATGCAAAAATTGATTGTTTTAAATAAGGTTGTTAGCTTTCATATTCTAATCAACCTATTATGCAAATTCAAACGACCAAACCATTAAAATCAATCACGGTCATCTCAAGCCATAAAGCTATTCGTTTATTGAAAAATGGATGTCAAGCTTTCTTAGCTCATATCACGATTTAAACAAAAATACGCCGGTTTTGAAAGCGATATTTCTATTGTTAATAAATTTCTGGCGTATTCCACGAAGAACTTCCGGCCTACCCCGAGGCGTGAAAATTGAATTTTGTATCGACCTTGAACTTTGTACAAAACCTATTTCCAAAGCCCCATATCGAATGGCTCTATTGAACTTCGAGGAGTTAAAGACCCAACTGCAGGAATTGTTAGACATTGGCTTTATTCGACCTAGTACTTCTCCTTGGGGTGCTCTGTTCTATTCGTGAAGAAGAAGAAAGATGGGAGTATCGACTTTGTATTGATTATCGGGGAGTTGAATCATGTCACCATCAAAAATAGGTATCCATTGCCACGTATTGATGACTGTTTGACCCGATTGCAAGAAGGAGCCAAATTCTTTTCAAAGATTGATCTTCGTTCCGGATATCACCAATTGAAGATTAGAACCGTGACATTCCAAAGACGGCTTTCGAAACTCGAATGCGGGCATTATGAGTTCTAGTCATGTCCTTTGGATTGACTAATGCTCTCTAACGCCTTCATGGATATGATGAACCGAAGTATTCAAGGAATATTTAGATCACTTTGTGGTCGTCTTTATTGATGACATCCTTATTTATTCCAAAAGCCGTGAAGATCATGAGCAACACTTGAGGTGACACTCCAAAAGCTTCGTGAATATAAGCTTTATGCCAAGTTGAAGAAATCACGAGTTACGGCAGAAGAAGTAGCATTCCTTGGGCACGTGGTATCAAGTCATGGAATATCTGTTGACCCAACAAAGATAGAAGCTATTCAAAGTCGGAACAACCTAAATCGTTGTGGCCAAAGTCGTAGCTTTCTCGGTTTAAATGGTTATTATCGGAGATTCGTGGAAGGATTTTCTCGAATCGCTACTCCATCGACTCAAATGACTCGAAAAGATACAAAGTTCGGTTGGAGCGAAGAATGTGAGAAGAGTTTTCAAGAACTCGAGAGAGACTTATTTCAAAGACTTTGCTCGCAATACCATCCGGCTCGGAGAGGGATTTGTCATCTCTGATGATGCTTGAGCAAAGGGTTGGGATGTGTTCTTATGCAACATGGAAAAGTTATAGCCTATGCCTCACGACAACTCAAAGAATATGAGAGGAATTATCCTACTCATGATCCGGAGTTAGCGGTTTGTTATCTTTGCACTTAAAATTTGGAGGCATTACTTGTATGGGGAGAAAGTGGAGATCTTTACGGATCATAAAAGCCTCAAATATTTCTTCACTCAAAAGGAACTCAACACGCGACAACGACGTTGGCTTGAATCTGCTGAAAGATTATGATCATACCATCGATACCATCCCGGAAAAGCGAACGCGTGGTGATGCGATGCATTGAGTAGAAGATCGTATGCAAGAAATCTGAGTGCGTTATTGTCAACCTGAAAGGCCCATTTGTGTGACTTGCAAAGGATGGAGATAGAGTTAAAGACTCGAGGGACGCATGTGATGATAGCAAATATCTGAGTAGAAACCGACTTTAATCGATAAAGTTAAAGTTGCTTTCAAGCTACGAGACACAGGCCGATCATATGAAAAAGAAAGTCTGAGAGGTGCTATCTGCCAAGCAAGAATCGATGAAGAAGGAATACTTGAGTCAACTCCGGACTTTGTGTTCCTAACGACCGATTTAAAGTATAATATCATGATGGAGGCGCAACAACACACCATTTGCAATCCATCTCGGGAGTACCAAAATGTATCATGATATTCGTCATACATTTTGGTGGAGCAATATGAAGAGGGAGATAAGCATTTATTTATCTCAAGGTGTCTAACTTGTCAACGAGTTAAAGCGGAGCATCAAGTACCAAAAGGTCCATTGCAACCACTTGAAATTCCGAATGGAAGTGGGAGCACATTACCATGGATTTCAATTCTGGGCCTTCCTAAGGTTTCTCAAGGCATTGATGCGATTTGGGTCATTGTTGATAGATTGAC
This sequence comes from Panax quinquefolius, assembly GCA_020205615.1. Taxonomy (NCBI): domain Eukaryota; kingdom Viridiplantae; phylum Streptophyta; class Magnoliopsida; order Apiales; family Araliaceae; genus Panax; species Panax quinquefolius. The sequence goes on from CM035161.1 coordinate 134,469,106, forward strand.
CAAGTCTGCTCATTTCTTCTGCGTCGAGAAACTTATACACTTGAACATCTTGCTTTCGTATGTACATAAACGAGATTGTAAGATCTGCGCATGGTATCTTAAGATCCATAGTAGTTTACGATCGAGACCCAAGATTCACTTCACGATTTTGGGTTAGTTTGCAAAAAGCTATGGGCACAGACTTACGATTTAGCTTTCGGCGTATCATCCTCGAGACGGACGAGACGATCGGAGAGGACTATTCAAACTCTTGAAGATCTATTAAGACTACGTGTTCTTGATTTCAAGGGAGTTGGGACAAGTTTTTACCATTGGTGGAGTTTTCCTACAACAACAGTTATCAAGCAAGTATTGGCATGGCTCCATTCGAAGCGTTGTATGGAAGAAAGTGTCGTTCTCCAGTATGCTGGGATGAGGTGGGTGAAGCAACGTTGTTGGGACCGGAGTTGATACGCGTATGACTACGGAAAAGATTCAAACGATCCGACAACGTATAAAAACCTCACAAAATCGACAAAAAGAGTTATGCTGATCTTCATCGAAAGGACGTGGAATTCAATATAGGAGATCATGTGTTGTTAAAAGTTGCTCCATGGAAAGGAGTTACAAGATTTGGAAAGAGAGGGAAACTTAATCCTCGATTCATCGGTCCATTTTTAATCCTCGATCGAGTAGGAACTGTGGCCTATAGACTCGCTTTCTGCTTGAATATGTCTACCGTGTTCATAACGTTTTTCACATATCCATGTTACGTAAATATGTGAAAGACCCGAACCATATTATTGAGTTAGAACCGGACGAAATAGCGGAAGATTTGACGTATGAAGAGGTTCCTGTTCAAATTTTGGATAAGAAGGAACATATTCTACGCTCCAGAGTTATACCTCAAGTCAAAGTTTTGTGGAGGAACCACGATGTTGAGGAAATGACTTGGGAGTTAGAATCAAAATGAAATCAAGGTATCCTTACCTCTTCGACATACCAGTATCGCACCCTAATTTGAGGGCTAAATTTCATAAGAAGGGAGGTTGTAAGACCCCGCTTTTTATAAATAAAGATGAATTTTCTATAAATATTATTTTTGAATATTATGGAATAATTTGATATAATGTTATAGTTGTGGGTAATATTTATAAATTTTGCAAAGTATGCAAGTGGTTATATTATATTCGATTGGTGGGAGAATATTAGGTTTAGCGAGGAAATATTAAATAACTATGGCTCAATCATTGGTGGACCCACAATGTAATTATTGTCGGATTGAAAAAGACAAAAATATTTTATTGAAATAACTACGGAAGTTTTACCGTAGTTCTTGTTGAACTATTCGGTAGTAAAGTATGCGAATACGTGTGGTTGCATAAAGTAAGCACTGCGGTATTGATTATCGATGCTTATGTGAGAAGTCACCGGTTAGATTCCATTATTGTCGATTAATAATATGAATTATTATAAGCGATAATGACGTTTTGTTTTATTCAAACATCTTTTTATATAAAATAGAATACTTTATTAAAGTTATTCTATAAATAGAATATATTATATTTTATTATCATAGTATTGCATAGTGTTTTGCATAGTATTTTGCATAGTATTGCATAGTGTTTTTGCGTAGTGTTTTGCATAGTATTGCATAGTGTTTGCATAGTAAAATATTTTTATATAAATAGAATATATTATATTTTATTTAAAAGATTTTCTTTAAATATGGACCGTCGATTAAAGTAAATCAATCTTGACTGCTTCATGGATTAGTTACTATGCATTCCATTTTCCTATAAATAGAAGCTCATTCTTCATTATTTTCTTACGAATTCATTGAAACTACAGAGAGAAATTATAGAGAGAAAGCTATAGAGAGAAAGTTATAGAAAGAAGAAGAGTATTCTGCTACTTCACTACTTCTTATATTCGGTTCTTTTACGGTAAGGGGTGTTATTCTTTCTTCTTGAAGAGAACTTCATTATTCCATTCACTATTATTCATTGGAATAACTTTGTAAAAAGTGGCATACCCTATACATAACCTCGTATCTGCCAGATACCCTATACTTGGTGAAATCCTTATGTTATTCCATTGCTTATTTATTCTCATTGGAATAACTTTTGTATCGCTGATTTATCCTATACTTGGTGACATTCTTTATTATTACATTGGAACATCCCGCATGCATGTTTTTTTTTACAGGACCGCTTTTTATTTTATATTCTGCTGGAACATCACATGCATGTGTTTTACACCGACTGGTTAAAATCTTTATCATTCTCGTTGGAATATCCTATCTCATGTGTTTTACAGGATCCGGTTCCATCTTTATTATTCTGTTGGAACATCCCATGCTTGCGATTGTGAATTTCACCGACACAGTTCCGTTATTATTATTACATTGGAATAACTTTGCCATCGCAATCTGCATGCGTGGTGATTTCTTTTGTTATTCCATTCTTTATTATACCCAAATGGTTAAAACTTTGACTTATATACTCCATGAAATTAGTAGAATATCCTGGATATTTGCGTTTCATCCAAAGATCTTTTCACGGAAATATTCTTACGATCATTCTTGAATTTTACTCTACAAAGCGATGTCGTGTTGACAATTTGGACGTTAATAATTCTGGATAAAATAATTCTTGAACTTGTTTTATTGAATTCTTATATCATTGTCATCATCCTCATGTTTATATTTTTTTTTAAAGTCATCTGTGGCTCATGTAGGCGTGGATGGACTTGGTATGATTATGACCACTGGATTATTCTATTGTAATCATGGTAGTAATGTTACAAATGATGTGATTAAAAATCCTCGATTGGTAGTAGTGCATTGATGGACGATTGTTGGCATGATCATGACTATTAATGAATACACAACTATTCTTGGCCCGTAGTGCGAATAATTGTGATCGTGATACTTAAGAATATCCTCGCCGTAGTGCGAGGGGGTGATTCGATGATGTGGATTATTTATTAAAGTTCGAGTCTCAAATTTATAACAAATGATGAAAACCTTTTAAATCATAAAAGATAGTAGATTTTATTTTCTACTTGACTCTTTTAATGGATTGCATATTCCTTGCCGCAGCTTAAACCGGTTGTCTATTGTATTTTATCGGTTTAACATTGTTGAAGACTATTGATAATTTATTTTGCATTATCTTAGTCATAATATTTCTTCTTGGGCTAGTTGAGCTCACCCTTTCTTTCACCGTTTCTTGAAATGAGAATATAAATTTGGAGACGAGTCGGGAAACGAGTGATGGTCCTCGAAGATAAGCATTAGTAGTCTCATCACTATTCTACGCGAAATAGTGTGATAATAATTGTAATGAGGACTTTTTGTTTGAGTTTGTATAATATCTAGTGTAGACGATATTTGTATTTAAACTCACGATTTATGTCGTATTGCATACTGCGCTTATGTTAATAAGTTGTATTTAAATTACATGATCATATAAGTGTATGACCCAAGATGGGTGATGTATACCTAATTTTGGGGCGTCACATTCTTCTTCTAAAATCCTCACAAACTCTACCATTTAATAGAAATATGAAAAGTCTATGACTTTTTGAATACCAAAATACTTTTATAGACTTTGTAAAATTTTTAATTCAATACCACATAACTTTTAAAGACATTAAAAAAGTTGTAATTGAATACCAGTAAACTTTTATAAACTCTTTAAATATATTGATTGAATACAACCAAACTTTTAAAATCTTAAAAATATTTAAAAATCTTAATTGAATACATCCCCTAAATGACGAAGATGACATCGATTTTTTTTATTATATTCACGGTATAATAAACGAATCATACACCATCTCAGACTTCTATTAACAGCTGATAATTAAAAAATCACAATTTATTGACTACTAATAGGACCCTAGATTTTGACTAATAAACTTTTAACTTTTATTAATAAATCTTAATTTTTAGTTAATAAACTATAAATTGTAGTTATAAAATCAAACCCTTATTTGTATGTGTGGAAGGGATAAAAATTATTAGCATCTTGCTACATGTTCGCTACTGAGAGTAGCAAATGTTTTAAAATTTTGAACCATATTCGCTACCTATATGTCATATAATGATTCATAATATTTAGGCCCTAGGATCATTCAATCATTCACTTGTCTACCTATATATATATATATATATGAGCGATGTTAATACGGTGACATGTCATAAAAATAATAATAACAATGTATAATATTAATACTTCATTAATGAGGTATTGATCTTTAATACTGTTTGTATTTACATGGATAAAATTGATATACGTGTAATGATTATGACACGTTATTAAAATAAAAATAATGATATCTGATACAAGAAGTATTTCATTAATGAAATGTTATGATTCTAACACGCTTTGTGTATATACCGACAATGCATGAAACTTTAATTTTAAAACAAGAGTTAAAATTTAATACATTGACAATATATATACGAAATATATTAGGATCATTACATAATATTAAAATAAATATAATTATGTTATTTACAATAAGACTTTATAATTTGGGTTTTTTAACATGGATGTGGGATCTAGATTTTGACAAAATATCTTATTTTTTTAATAAATTTATCATTCTTCTTAAAAAATTAAGTTTATACTCCCATAAATATTTTCTATAACTTCAAAGTTAATGTCATTATTGTATTACTAAGTTTTAGAAAATATGAGCTACATTATCAACATTTAATATTTTGTTATATTTTAGAAAGTGACATGCTTAAATTTTTGTTTGGGTTTATTTTGGTCAAACCCAAAAAAAAGAGTATGTAATTCATCCATAAATGTTTGGTTTGAGTTGAGTGAGGGCCTAGGTTTTCAAAATTATCATATTGGTAGCTAAACCCATTTCACAACCTTACCTTCCGTATTGTTTTTTTTTTTTTTTTTTTTTTTTTTGAAGTTTTGAAAAAAAGCAAAAGATGAGTTAGGATTTCTGGTAATTACATTTCAATATTTTTTTTGACTTCTCTTTTAATCCCCATTATTCTTTCAATTTTTTGAATCCAAAAACATTATAAAATTATACTTCGGCTAATCCACGCATTAACTTTGTTTCCTTTCCCATTGTAAATATATAAAGGGAATAATGATCATACACAGCTGTGTATGTTTTATTTGTGCACAGTCTGTCAAAAGTGCGTCTGACAGATTTGTTATACAAAGATGTGTATAGCCATATATAAAATATACAAAAGTATGTATTAGTTTGAGTTGGGCTACATTTTTTTGAGTCATTAGTTTTAGTATGTATTAGTTTGAGTTGGGCCACATATTGTCCATATATAAATATACAAAAGTATGTATTAATTTGAGTCATTAGATGAGTTTGAACAAAATTGGTTGAAAGAAGTTAAGAAGAGCTTTCTTTGAATGTCAATACTCAATAGAACATGCGGTCACAGAACTTCTTGAGTTATAGAAGAGAAGAGAAGAAAAGAAAAGAAAGTCAGAGAAAAGAGAAGAAAATAAAGTTAAAGAAAATGAGATAGTTTGAATTTTAATTTGGAGAGAAAAGAAAAGAAAGTGAAGAAAAGTGGTGTTTTAAGTTTTAGTTAGAAAAGAAAAAAATGCTAAAGAAAGTGAGTGTATTTTAAGTCAGAAAATTTCGAGAAGAAAACTATAAAAAAAGTTATTTTCTACGACTAAAAAACTATCAGACCGGGCGTTAGTCTTGTTCGAGAGTTTGTCAAAGAAAAGAAAGGTACATTTTTATTATGACTAAAATGTTACGATTTAATGAGAATCTTGACGTTAACAGTTGGTATTATGATAATAATTGTAATACTATTTAGATATTATGCATTTTTAATAATTATACATATTGTCTTAAACTAAATTAATTCATGTTAATTTTAAATTTTAAAACTTCTAAATTGACTATTAAAAATAATATTAATATTATATTGTGAAAGAGAGTTTTAAATTTGCATGTTATAATACTCAATCCGTTTTAAATTTTATTAATTTTAAAAGTCAATTTAACATATTTTCAAACTTAAAATTGAGATAATTTATTAAAGATTATGAAAAAAAATAAATGTTACAATGAGTAATACTTTTGAGATAGTTTATACTCTCTCCGTCTAGTTTTATTTTTTGTAATTGACTTTTATGATCAAATTGACAATATTAAGAATTAATTAATTTATTCATAAGTTTATTACATATTATAGGCACACAATTATTATCATAATAAAGTATATCCAATATACTATCAAAATTAACTTATTTGATTTTAAAAATTCTAATACATTTGATTAATTATTAATTTTAAAATTGATAAACTTGAGCATTAAAAGTAATATAGGACAAATAAAATCGGATTAAGAGAGTAATATTCATTATTATCTTGAATTAATATGAATTTATTTCCTACCCCTCTATCCCAGAAGTTGGAGTAATTATCTTGAATAAAATTTCCATTTTGGCATTTTCTTGGAAAATCTCAAAACCTCAATAGAGCTTTTGATATTTCATTTTCCTTCCTATTTCCTTTCATCCAAACAAATCCGTAAGTTCGCTACATTATTTATTACTCCAAACACGGTTCTTCGGAGACGCACGCTTTATTAGTTTACTCGAGTTAATTCCTATGAAGTTTTGGCTTGGTTAATTTGATTAAAAAAATAAATTATTTTTAATTCATAATACGAATGAATTTAAAAGAGTACTATAAATAAAGTTATAAGCGAGTCATATTATTACATGAAAAAAATTAATTCGATAGCAAGAAAGTGCCGAAAGAATAAATTAAATTACAATTTGTTGCTCAATTGAAAGCTCGGAGACTTTATTAGTTTGGGTGCCGAAGGTAATTAGGTTTCTCAACATAATTAAAGATAAATTTGTACCCTCTTAATTTATTATATAACCTCAAGGTTTAGGGTGTAAAACTTTTGTAAGTCCATTGTTATGATTTTTTTTCTTCACAATTAAATATTATGGAAGCCTATTCTATTTAATTGAACTTGACTGAAAAATAATTATTAAAATTGAGATTATTTTAGGTGTATTTTCCCAACACAGTTGTCAAAAGAATGGAATATAAAGCAAATCAAACTACGCATACATTAGTGCAAATAAATGTAATTACTACGTACGTTACGTAACACTATTAAGCATAAATTAAAGTAATTGACACGCTTTTTCGGACAAACCTCAATACAAGTTCTTTCCTGCCTCCTATTATTGAATGCTTCAACCCTCGACCCAATATCTTTTTTCAAAGAATCTACCACGAACCATGCAAGGACTACTATATATATATATATATATATATATATATATATATATATATATATTGGCTCCATAATTTTCTCTATAAATATTTTCCATAACATTCAGTTGGGTCTCACATCTACTCTCTATATATATAGTAGCTTATTGTCAGGCGATTTGGTGTCAAGAAGTTTATCGAATAATTGATCAGCTACTTCATATATATCAATTAATCCCTTTTTTTTTCCGCTTCAGCATTTCAAACGGTAGGTATATATGTGCAGTTGATCTAGTGTGTCAAACTATATGGCATGGGACATGGGTGAATGAATTTTTATATTAACAATCTTTCAAATTGTTTGGGTAAAATTATTGATATTTTCACGTGAGTCTCACTTAATATTTATGCGACTCGCAGAACAAATTAAGATATTATGTGTGAAAATATTGGACGTTCGTTTCCTATATATAAATCTTGTTATAAATCATGCATGTGATATAATAATTCATATTATATATATGTGATGTACGTACACGCATGCAGGTTTTAAAGAGATTCTTTAATATCCATTATTATCAACCTGCAGATATATTCTTCATGTCTGACGTTAATGCAAGTTGTTGTTCAACAACAATGGAGGTGGTTCCATTTCCATTGTTAACAGAGATGGATATACTGAATGGATATAATGATGCATTTGGAGGAGTTATCGTAGAGATGAAAGAGCCTATGGATTCCACTGTCTTTGCTACTCTGCTTCGATCATCCATCTGTCAATGGAGGAAACAGGGAAAGAAGGGTATTTGGATTAAACTGCCGGTTCAACTTGCAAATCTTGTTGAAGCTGCGGTTAAGGTATAAACAAATTCTATAGAAATTAATTAATTCATTCTGAAGAGATGATATATCCCAAATATATATATCTTCACCCTTAACTAGATATTACTATTCATTTGCTTAATTAGTGCATGTCTTTTAAATATATATATATATATATATATTTAATTTCTTGATTTTATTGTTTGTTTGTGCAGGAAGGATTTTGGTATCATCATGCCGAACCAACCTACCTAATGCTTGTGTACTGGATTCCCAAAACTGCTCATACACTCCCTGCTAATGCTTCCCATCAAGTTGGTATTGGTGCTTTTGTCATGAACACCAAGCAAGAGGTTTCAATATAATTTCTTCCCTTTTTTACTAGTAATTAATTATAATCTACTGATAAACATCTAGTTATGTACTTCATTAAATATATATACACACACACTTTGATTTCTGAAGTTGAATTAATGCCACTTGTTAATTAGGTTCTGGTAGTCCAAGAAAAAAATGGCATATTCAAAGGCACAGGGATATGGAAATTACCTACTGGGGTTGTTGATGAGGTATATTATATATGTACACTCAACTTTGTAATTGTTTCATCAAATCAATTAAAAAACAGTATTGAATTTTTATATTGGACTGGGACAGGGTGAGGATGTATGTGCAGCTGCAATCAGAGAAGTTAAAGAAGAGGCAGGAGTAAGTGATTTTGAATGTTATTTATTAACTAGCATAAATATTATTTAAGAAATTTAACATAATTATTGGTCTAAAAGCGAACTAAAAACGAACCGGTCAGTAGTGGAATTAGAACATTTTTATAGGGGGTCAAAATACATCAGTAAAAAAAAATTATTTATTGACGCTCGGAGTGCTTCTTTCAAATTCATTTCGCCCAATATTATAGTATTTCACAACATCCTATCCCAACCCTTGTCAACCTTTAAATTGTGAGTCTAATGACTTTAAATACATATATATATATATATATATATATATTAATTTACTCTGAACTATGAGACTATTAATCAAACTTTGAAGTTTTTGGTCAACTGATTAGTTATTTTTATGAATAAATTACAAGTTATAATATTATATATTCAAAACCTTATATTGTGGTTCCGGTCATCTTCCTTGGAGATAACTGAGAGGAGTCACTCAAAGCAAGAAAATGAATTAAGTTATTCTTATTTACAAAAAATTGATACCAAGGTATGATTAAATCAGTAAGACAAATGAGTGCAATATTAATTAACTAATTAATTATCAAACTTATTTAACATTATTTTATCTTATAGTAATATTGTTAATTTATTATAGGTGGAAGAATATGAGGAAACAAATGAATTAATACCATCTCATAACAAAGATCAAATTTAACTAATATTAGCATGTTTCAGATTCCAGGGTTGGGGTCATATGACCCCCTGGCCCCCTAGTTCCGTCGGTATTATACCGACGATTTTATCTCGTCGTTATAAAGATGTAAAACCGATTTTTATCGCTATAAATGAAGGATAAAACCGTTTATTTGGAGACAGGCCATATATATATATAGCCATTAATTATTCTGAATTCTCGAACTTGTTAATATTTGTATTTATTTATTTTTCAGATTGAGACGGAGTTTGTGGAACTTCTTGCAATAAGGTAAGGTAATTAGAAGTGTAGTACGTACGTACTAATTAAATAAGTTAACATGTATGAAATTATTATTATTATGCATGTTTTGATTGCAGGCAAAACCACAAGTCATTTTTGGCAAATCGGATTTACTTTTCGTGTGCATGCTGAGGCCACTTTCTTTGGATATCCAAAAGCAGGATTCTGAGATCGAAGCAGCCCAGGTATGATATATATAATACAATACAATGAGTGTGTAATATTTGTGTTGATGATGAGATGGCTGAAAATGAACAACTTGTAATTAACATGGTTTGTTTGTTTGTTTTTGATTTAGTGGATGGCACTGGAAGAATATGCAAGCCAGGCCTTTGTGCTGAAACATGAGCAATTCAATTACGTTGCCAAGATATGCTGTGCAAAGAAAGACAATGGATATACAGGATTTTCTGCCGTGCCTACAAAAACAGGCTCTTCTGGGAAGAAGAGTTACTTGTATTTTAACACTCAGGACTCGATCGGAGCAGCCAATAACATCTGATCGTCCCTCTGAATGATTGATTCATTCGCTCTAGTTAGCTTCATTCTGCAGATGATGAATAAAGATATACTACTTAATTTCTAAATTTATACAGTATATTAATGTTGGCAAGGTTAATTTGTTGTGATTGATGATGATATTATTTTTTTTCACTGTAATTTGCTCATCTTAATAAATTTATATCTATGCAAATAAGTCAATCTTATCTCTTTAGTTTAATTAATTGCATATAATTTAGTTAAATTTTATCATTTTGATGTTACGCCATGGTCATATTCTGTTGGGGTTAGAAGACAATTATCCCTTCTAAATGATAGATTTATATTTGAAAGATGTTCATCAAATAATATGCATGGTTTGTATTTTTTTATTTTATTTTAAAAGCAAATGTTGTAATCATTCTAATACTGATAGTAAGTTAATTTGTGAAATTCAATTTTTTTATATAAACATCATATATTAACAAATAAAATATTAAAAATAATGTTATTTATAAAATAAAGTACTTGTGTTTTGCCTTCTTTAAAAAAATTAAAATACTAAGCACTCATAAAACATTATTATTATATGTTTTATAAGTTAATCCTAGTTAATTATTACGATTGTATATTTATATTACAATAATTTTCTCGCTTATGTTGTAACTACTAATTCAAATTGCTCCAAATTAATATAGCTTACTTATGTTTCAATATTTTAGTTTGTGGATAATTATGACATAATAGTTGAATAATTTGTTACTATATGATATATGATTGTTAAATATATTAACAATGATCAGTAAGTGTTTTATGTGACGCCCCCAAAACAGGTATATATCACCCATCTTGAGTCGTCAGATACATGGTACAAAACTCAACTACAAACTTAATTATACAACAGTCGTGCAAACTACGACAAAACATAGCTGAGAGTTTAAACACGAATATTGTCTTCTAGACAATATCCACACTCAATGGAGTCTTCATTATAATTATAATCACACTATTTTATAAAAATAGTGAGGACTACTATAGCCACCATCTCAGACCATCACTCCATTCCCCGACTCGTCCCAGCTATATTCTCATTTCCTGAAGAGAACAATGAAAGAAAAGGGTGAGCTCAACTAGCCCAGTAAGAAATATTATGAATAAGATAATGCAGAATAAATTATCCTTAGCCTTCAACAATATAACAACTGATAGAATATAATAGACAACAAGTTTTAGATCAACAACTGCAGCGGAACAAGCAATCCATTAGAAGAGTCAAGTAGAACATAATGTCTACTATCTCCTCTAGATTAAAAGTTCATCGTTAATATTTTATTCCTGTAATACTTATCAACAGTTCTTTGTTATACCCGAGATAAAAAGAACTCTCATTACTGCTCTTTCACCGAACCACCAAAGATTATAGTTAAATCCACAATTCATATTTATAATCATGTAAATCGATTAGCTTTCACCTTGCCACAAAGGCTTAATAAACGTTTACTCAATATCCTTACCCCAAAAAGCTAAAGATATTCAAATGTAATAACAATGATCATACTAATCGCTTGTCTACCTTTGCACTATCTTGGCCAAAGATATTCAACTATAAAACCAATGGTCACGATCATACCTATCAATTGTCTGACAAAGGCACTACTACCAAAGACATTCAACTTGTTAACTAATGGTCATGATCCCGCTAATCACATCATTGAATTATCCATGCACTACGCCAAGGACATTCGTTAAGATCACCAAAGGGTCATGATCATGTCATACACCACCAATCTTTACACTACGGGCCAAAGCTTTCAATCAACAATTCATCTTTGCACGTAAGCCAAAGATATACAACTATAAAATCAATAATCAACCGTCCATCTTTGCACATAAGCCAAAGATGACTTTCATCACAATATAAGCATGAGGATGATGACAATGATATAAGCATTAATCAAACAAAATCAAGGATAAATATTAAAGACTTTAAATTTATTCAGAGTTTAAAAATATCCAAATTGTCAACATGATACTGCTTTGTGGAGTAAAATTCAAGAATAATATTCATGTACCAAAAATAATTTGGACAGAAAAGAAATATATTTTTCAGGTAAATAGTACCCCGTAATAGTATACTATGAATAGTACTTCGGGAATAGTACCTCGTGAATAGTATCCCGACATGAAAAGTACCCCAAATACCCGAGTGAATAATATTAGGGTGAATAGTAATTGGGTGAATAGTAACTCGTGAATAGTACTCCGGCATGAAAAGTGCCCCGAATACCCGAGTGAATAATACTAGAGTGAATAGTAACTGGGTGAATAGTAACCCGTGAATAATAACTCGTGGATAGTACTCCGGCACAAAAAGTGCCCCGAATACCCGAGTGAATAATACTAGAGTGAATAGTAACCAAGTGAATAATAACCCGTGAATAGTAACTCGTGAATAGTACTTCGACACAAAAAGTGTGCTGAATACCCGAGTGAATAATACTAGAGTGAATAGTAACCCCGACACAAAAAGGTAGAAATTCCACAATAAAATTGCACTAATATTCCGCGGCATAATGATATTGAAAGAAATAATATCATTTACGAAGAAATAATACCCTTTACATAATCGTGAACAAAAATAATATTCCTACTTAATATTGAATCGAAGATAATATTCTTTACTTAATATTGAATCTAATATAATATTCATACGAATACTAAACATAACATCTCTTCAGAATATGAAATAAATAATACCCCTTACTTACAACGGTTGAACGAAAATAATATTCCTTACGAATATTAAACAAATATAATGAATATTGAACGATAATAATATTCATATGAATACGAAAAATAATATCTCTTCAGAATATAAAAATAATAACCCTTACCTCAGAAGAAGACTGGATACTGGAGTAGTGAAGTAACAGACTATTCTTCTTCTTTCTCTCTATAACTTCTCTCTCTATAGCTTCTCTCTCTATAATTACTCTTGTGAGACTTAGTGAATTGGTGAGACATGAAGGAAGAATGAACTTCTATTTATAGGAAAATATAGTTTCGATAATTGCACGTTTTGGGGCTCGAAATATTACAGTATAATACCTTCATCTTTTTTTTCATTTTTAATTTAGTCCTGCAAGTATTATCAAACTTGCACCATCTCCCCTAATAGTAAATCATGTGAATCAATAGTAAATCACATGACTCAATAGTCCTGTATATGTGAAAATACTGAATTACGATCAAGACCTCCATCTATACCTCTATTTTAACTTAGTCATGCAAGTATTATCAATCTTGCACCAACTCCCTAATAGTAAATGAATGTGAATCAATAGTACACACATGTGAACAAATAGTTATAATCATGTGAATTAATAACAATTAATTGCTCATTTATCCTAAGTTATTACCCGATTGGTCAATATAACCTCTAGACATCAATTATTATCGAAATAAATGTCGATTTTCACTAACACTAATAATTCCAACACAATGAAACTATCAATTTCATCTTTAATCAACACGAACTTATTCATCATTAATATTATAATTCACAATATTTAACAACCGAATCGTTTTAGGAAAGAGGGGCTTTCAGATAAGGATTTCTCCTTATTGCGCGCAATTAGGTGACCAAACTTCTCCTCGATGTAACTTCTAGATATCATCGAATATTGCAAATAATAATATGAATAACTTTGTCGTCTCAATTATTGATTTAATAATATAACATATTATACAAATGATCTTGTGACAAAATTGAATCAATAATACGAGAGATATGATCGCGTAATTATCGTAGCAAATAATTGAGTATAACCGAGTGACTTCTCACGTAAGCATCAATAATCAATACTTTGTGTACTACTATGCAACCACGCCAGACATTCTTTGTACTTTTATCACCGATTATTTTATGACAACTTGCTTACTTTGAAAAAAATTCAAATATCACCCTTAACTTTAACCTTTTATCAATTTAACCATTTACTAAATAGAGTAATTATAAGAAAATTGAATACTTTCATTTTATAAAATTTAGAGGTCTCACATTTTAGGCTAGTGAAAAATCAATATTAGTAAAGAAATTATATAATAAATAAATTAAATTGTTATAAAACTACAAGCTACTAAGTTTTTCACGATCATAAATTGTGTTTTTAGTTCTAATTAAATTCTAAATTTAAAATGTGTTTTAATAATAGGTAATAAAATTAAATCGGTGACTTTAAAAAGTGTTTTAATAGTCTCATACCAAATACCAAAAACTAAAAAAAATTAGTTTTACCTTATTATATATGTATATAGATATATTGATTTTATATGCAAACACCTAGATAAATGCCACAGCAACGTCCCAAAATTGCAAGACTATCTTAAAGTTCGACAGTGATTTATAAGTTGGTCAAACTAATTTATAAGTCATTTGTTACTATTATTCTGTTTGACAATAACCTATTTTTCACCTTATAAGTTAGTTTTTAAGTCAGAAAAAATAAGCAAGTATTTATAACTTATTTGAAAATGACTTATAAATCATTTTAAAATAAGTTAGTCTGATCAAATTTAATGTCTATTTTGCATCTCTTGTATTTCCCCCCTCTTTTTAGTAATCTTTAAATTTGATTTTAACTTATAAATCATTAAGAGTCAAACATTTTCATAACTTGTTTTAACTTAATTTCTGACTTATAAGTCAAATTGATGCCGAACGCTTTTATTTATAAGTAAAAACTTAAAACAACTTATAAAGCAACTTTTATTTTTAGTTTTTAAAATAAGTTGTTGCGGAACGGGCTCTGGTGTGATTGTAATATGAGTAGTTTGGACAATTTTTTTTGACTGGTCCAATTTTTATTTTATTTTTTTCTTTTCTTGTATCTCCAAAAAAAAGTATACTGTAGTATTTATTCCAACAAAATTTTTCATAAAATACAGTATTTTAGGTGTAATTTGGATATATATATATATATATATATATATACACAATCCTGTTTTGTATATATGTATTCAAATTACACCTAAAACACTATATTTTATAAAAATTCCAGTTGAAATAAATATTATATGTGACGCCCCCAAAATAGGTATATGTGACGCCCCCAAAATTAGGTATACGTCACCCATCTTGGGTCGCCACTTACATGGTACATAAATTCAAATACAAACTTAATTATACATCTGTCGTGTAACATACGACACAACATAATTGAGATTTTAAACAGGGATATTGCCTTCTAGACAATATTCATTCTCAATGAGAGTCCTCGTTACATTTATTGTAACACTATTTAATGTAATAGTGAGGACTACTAATGCTATCCTCCTGGACCATTACTCCGCTCCCCGACTCATCCCAAATTTATATTCTCATTTCACAAGAGAACGTTGAAAGGAAGGGTGAGCTCAACTAGCCCAAGAAGAAATATTATGACTAAGATAATGCGAATAAATTATCATTAGCCTTCAATAGTGTTAAACCGATAAAATACAATAGATAACCGGTTTAGCTGCGTGAATATCAATCCATTAAAAGAGTCAAGTAGAAAATAAAGTCTACTATCTTTTATGATTTAAAAGGTTTTTCATCATTTGTTATAGTTGAGACTCGACTTTTAATAAATATTCCCCACATCTAATCATCCACAGCATTACCACGGTCGAGAATTTTCATTAAATCATCAATGGTCACGACTATAACAAGAATAAACCCCAGTCATAATCATACCAAAAAACTATTCATCAATGCTTTACAGTGCCACCGAGTACTTTTATCACATCATTTATAACAGTCATGATTATACGAATGATCCCCAGTCATAATCATACTAAGTCCATCTATGCACGTAAGCCAAAGATGACTTTCATCACATCATTTGTAACATTACTTACCAATGATTACACCGAATAGCTCGTCATAATCATACCAAGTCCATCTATGCACTACAGGCCATAGATGACTTTCAACATAATATAAACATGAAGATGATGACAATGAATAAGAATTCAATAAAACAAGTTCAAGAATTATTTTATCCAGGAATTATTAACGTCCAAATTGTCAACATGATAATGTTTTGTAGAGTAAAATTCAAGAATGATCAGAAGAATATTTCCATGAAAAGATATTGGATGAAACGCAAATATCAAGGATATTCTACTAATTTCATGGAGTATAGAAGTCAAAGTTTTAACTAACCGGGTATAATAAAGAATGGAATAACAAAAGAAATCACCATGCATGCAGTACTTCACATGTATGTGTTATTCCAATGGAATAATAATAATCGGAACCAAAGTCGTGAAATTCACACCGACGTGATGATCCAATGTAAATAATAAATGCTTTGAATAATAAACAATGGAACCAGTCCTGTAAAACACACGAGCATGGATATTCCAAATGTAATAATAAATGCGGAATAATAAACAATGGAACCCGGTCCCAGTAAAACACACGAGCATGGATATTCCAATGAATAATAAAGAATGGAATAATGTAAGAAGATCACCAAGTATAGGGGATTCACAGATATACAGTTATTCCAATGTAATAAATAAGAATGGAATAATATAAGGATTTCACCAAGTATAGGGTATCCAGCGCATACAAGAGTTATGTATAGGTATACCACTTTTTAAAAGTTATTCCAATGAATAATAATGAATGGAATAATGAAGTTCTCTTCATGAATAAGAAAAGAATAACACCCTTACGTACAACAAATAATACCCCTTACCGTAAAAGACACCGGATATCAAAGTAGTGAAGTACCGAATACTCTTCTTCTTTCTCTCTATAGATTTTCTCTATATAAAACCTCTCTATAATTTCTCTCTGAGTTTCAAATTGAATTAAATAAGAAAATAATGAAGAATGAGCTTCTATTTATAGGAAAATAGAATGCATAGTAATTAATCCATGAAACGGTCCGTATTGATTTATTTTAATCGACGGTCCATATTTAAAGCAAAATCTTTTAAATAAAATATCATATATTCTATTTATATAAATACATTTTACTATGCAAATACTTGTATGCAACACTATCTGCAAAAACACTATGCAAAAAACACTACGCATAATAAAATATAATATATTCTATTTATAGAATAACTTTAATAAAGTATTACATTTTATATAAAAGATGTTTCGCTTTTATTACGTTAATAATACTGAATAAAACAAAACGTCATTATCGCTATAATAATTCATATTATTAATCGACAATAATGGAATCAAACTAAGTGACTTCTCACATAAGCATCAATAATCAATACCATGAAACTCTTATGCAACCACACGACATTCATCGTACTTTTACTACCGAGTAGTTCAACAAGATCAACCAGGTAAAACTTCCATGGATTATTTTCATAAAATATTTTGTTCGGTGAATAGTAACTCATGAATAAGAACTCGTGAATAGTAACTCCACACAAAAAAGTGTCCCAAATACTAGAGTGAACAATACTAGAGTGAATAGTAATTTGATGAATAGTAACTCCGTGAATAGTAACTCGTGAATAGTAACCAGGTATTTTATGACAACTTGTCTACTTTGAAAAATTTTCAAATATGATCCTTAACTTTAAACTTTTATCTATTTAACTATTCACCAAAATAGAAAAATTGAACACTTTTATTTCATAAAATTTGGGGTCTCACAATCTCCCTCTCTTATGGAATTTCGCCTCGAAATTAAGGATGCGTACTGACAGTATGATAAAGAGGTGAAGATACCTTGAATACCTTTATCGTTGAAAACATTAAATTCATCTTTGCAATCCTGCCAAAGATATTCATTAACAATTCATCTTTGCACTACATGTAAGACCCCAAATTATTAATAAATGAAATTTATTTTCCTCTATTTATTATTTTGAAATAGTAAGGGTTGATTTGATTAATGTGGATAGTTATGGGTAAAATACGCAAATATTTCGAATAAGCAAGTGGTTATAAAATATTCATTATTGTTTGGAAATATTTGTTTGGTCGTGGAATATTAAATCTTTGTCGGGAATATTCGCATTTGCCAAAGTGCCGATCTTTTATGGGCCCATATGAAAGCGATTGGATGAAGAAAACGACAAATATAAGTTGTTTATAAATAACTACGTAGTTATTCAGATTAATCTTGTTGGAATACACGGTGGTTAAAACACACTAATACGCCGCGTTGTTGAAGCGATATTTGCAGTATTGCACCAATTATTGATTCTTACGTAAGAAGACACTACTCAATAATTGTTACGATAATTATCTTGTTCAAGATTTTATTTTATTGATTTAATAATTGCTTTGCGTTGATATTTTATATTATTGTTGTTTGATAAATTGTCATTACACGTATTTTCCATTATCGAACAATAATTCATATTATCCTAATAATATTATTAGAAAACATTATTGGCAATGTCTAGAAAGTTCTATCTAAGGAGAGGTTTGGTCACCTAATTGCGGCGCCAAGAAGAGAGAGATCCTTATTGGAAAGCCCCTCTTTCCCGGAGCTACACAGTTGCACAAGATCGTGATTCTGTAATATTATTTGTGAATAATTAATTATTGATTTATATGATGAGGAAAATATTGATTTTATGTGGATATAGATGGAGAAAATTTTAATGTGACAATTGTTGAAAATTAATATTTTATCTTTTTCTCGATAAAATAATTCATTTAAATATATTATTTTAATAATATATTAACGGTGATATTTTTATAATGAATGTGGGATATATGAGTCTACGAGGAGGAAGAGTATTTTTGTTGCAATAAATGTTTAAAACATGTTAAACATGTCGGTGAACCCCATTTATTGAATTGAAATTTGATTATAAACCGTAAAATCGTCTGTTTGTGGATTTCATTCAATTTACATTTGGAATTTGGAAAAACTTTCTTCTACGCAAAGTTGTAGAGAATTGGATTTCTATAAAAATCATGAGATTCAAATTTTCTGATAAAATGGCTATTTATTATGAATTATTGAAGTTACGAAGTTCAAATAATTAATTTTTGGAAGTTTTATTTATTTTATTAATAAAACATTTTTTATATGTTGTGGGCATATTTAACATGTGCATGATGGCTGAATTCAGATTCAAGATGTGGGCGTATGAATTTTGTTTATATAATATTATTATATTCAATTTTCTGCTTTTGGTGTTCTAAGCGATTTCCTATAAATAGGGTGCTTAGGTTAAATTGAAAATCACACCGTAAACTCAAGTTTTCTCTCTATATTATCGAGTATTCTTGTGAGTATTTTGAGTATACTTTGAGTATTGCTATACTGCAAGTTCAAGTCATAGCTTTATACCCTATTCGGTTCCAAATGAAGTACTTAATCTTTTCGAGGTGGGGATATTATTATTTTTCAATAATGATATTATTTCTTCAATATCATTATCTTTGAAATATTGATATGAAGTTTTTATCAAATTTGGAACTTTTGGTGTCGAGTTACTATTCACGTATAATGACACTATTCACGATATCTGACACTATTCATCGAATAATGAAAAATTTTCTTTTCGTCCAAAATATCTATTCGGATACTAGCTTTGATTGTATCCATGTTTTGATCATTCTTGAATTTTACACCACTTGTGATTATTTTTGAGGTATTTTTGGGCGTGGATAAAACAAAGTACGAATCCTTAATCCTTAATCCTTGTCATTTTGTTTCACCGGGATTCGCTTTCTTTAAAAATATTTTTCATCATCTTCAGTCTTAAATGATGATATTATGGAATATCTTTGGCCTGTAGTGCAAAGATGAATGATTTCTGAAGAATATCTTTGGCCCGTAGTGCAAAGATGATCATGTGTTTAGATGAACATGACCAACTGATGAATATCTTTGGCCTGTAGTGCAAAGATGAATATTTGATTCGAGATATATATATTGATTGATGTTACGGGGATAAAAGATGAGCGATGAAATTTTAAATTCATACATAGAAGATAGTAGTTTGCATTCTCTACTTAACTCTTCTAATGAATTATTATTTCCGCGCGAATATTGATTTAAAATTTGTTGTCTATTGTATTCTATTAGATTTTTCCTCGTTGAAGACTAACGATAATTTGTTGTATATTATCTTAATCATAATATTGTTTATTGGGCTAGTTGAGCTCACCCTTTTCCTTTTTGTTCCATTTTTCTTCTCGTGAGGCGAGAATATAAATGCGAGTACGAGTCGGGTATGGAATGAAGGTTCTAGAGAGAGTTGTTTAGTAGTCCTCACCATTTTGTGTAAAATAATGTATCAATAAATGTGATGAGGATTTATTTGAGTATAGATATTGTCTGAAGATAATATTTGTATTTAAACTCACAGCTTTCTTGTTGTAATAATAAAGTTGTAGTTGTTTCGTACCATGTATTGACAACTTTCGAGAATGGGTGATGTATACCTATTTTGGGGGCGTCACGGTTGGTATCGAGCTTAGGGATATGATCTCCAAGAGATCGGGGAATGTAATTAGGAGGGAGAGACGAGTAAATCCTTCGCTAGTGTGTCCTACCTAAGCTTATTTGTTAGTTGGTCAAGATATAGGGATATTATGTGATATATTGATTTCCTTAATTAACCCTTGTTTTTGACAAGATTTTGAGAATGTCGACCGAGAATATTAACAATGGAGTAAATAAGGCCGTGGAGACGCTTTGTCTTTCACCAACGAGGAGAAACGTGCAACAACAGTTTGGCAATGTACCTCCCGTGAAACAACACCACCGAGCAAATGATGAGCGAGGAGATGTTTAGAAGCTTTTTGCGAGTTCATGCAAAATCGAATTTGCAGGAGACTCGTGTTCAAAATACGAGGAGAAATGATAGCAATTCACGGTGGTCACAAATGCAAGCAGCTTCAAAGAGTCAGGACCACGCACTGCGGGAAAGCCGGATCCGATTAAAGCGGAGACGTGGGTCAAACAAATTACCAAGATATTCGATGTCTTGGGATGCACGGAGAAACGAAAGTTCCATTCGCTACTTTTATGTTCAGAACGGCAGGCATTACAAGTGGGAATCAGGAAGCGTACCCATCCAAATTGCACTCAAAGTGTCGCCGGAGACGTTTGAAACAATTCAATGACAAGTACTTCCACGAAAGTATTCGTCATATGAAGGAAGTGGAGTTTATTAGGCGGAGCGAGAATAACGTGACGGTGTCCCAAAGACGAGGCAAAGTTCAGCGGAGTTATCCAGTTTTGCACCTCATTTGGTGGCGAATGAGGAACGATGACGGATGTTTCGAGAGGTTTGAAACCCGACATACGTCAAGATTACCTCATTTCTCATAAATTTTCTCTCTATTCGGATGTTGTCAGCGAGGCTCAAATTGTTAGAAAGCGAGATAACGAGTACGTTCAACCGAGAGACCATAACTTGAGATCATACCAAGATAGCAATCATCGAATAACGATAACCAAATGAGAAAGAAGAATACTGAGACAAAGGCGGTAACCACTCTGGTTGTAATCGTGGCCATGAAAATAGAAGAAGCGAGTCGGGAGGAGATTTTAAAAAGAGGAGATTCAACAACGACCATGTGAAGATGTCGGTAGCCAAAGAGAAGAATCGGGTTCCAGGAGGAGAAAGACCACCGGTCAGATATGTTACAAATGCGGAATGAGGGACATATCGGCCTAAACCGCCCTAACAGCTTTAAGGTATGCTATAATTATGGAAAAGAAGGACATATCGCCGAGATTATGCGATATCGAAACCCAGATCCAAATGAATGGTGACTCAAAAGGATGTCCTAGAAAAGTCAAAGTCAACAATTCACGGAAGAGTGTTTGTCGTGACCAGAATTAAATCACGAGGAACCCGAACGAAGTTAGCACGGTTAGTTAATTATAAATTCTTGCGAAGTTTATACCTTACTAGAATCTGCTGCTTCTACCCATTCTTTTATCTCTCTTGCTTGTGCTCAACGTTTGAACTTGACTACGGAGAAATTAGACTTTGACCTATT
Source organism: Panax quinquefolius (assembly GCA_020205615.1). Classification (NCBI taxonomy): domain Eukaryota; kingdom Viridiplantae; phylum Streptophyta; class Magnoliopsida; order Apiales; family Araliaceae; genus Panax; species Panax quinquefolius. The sequence goes on from CM035161.1 coordinate 134,491,319, forward strand.
TATGGAGACTCCGTTAGGAGAAACTTTCATTACATCCGTTGTTTAGAAATCTTGCTTGATTCAGGTTGGCACTATCACATTACCTGTTAACCTTATTTCTATAGAGATATTTGCTTTTGATGTGATTTTAAGGTTAACTACTCATCATGCCGAAATTGATTACTTTCGTAAGGTTGTTAATTTTCATATTCCTAAGCAACCTGTTATTCGAATTCAAGCAATCAAACCATGGTAATCAAACATTTTCATATCAAGCCATGAAGTCATTCGTTTATTACGGATGTCAAGTTTTCTTAGTCCATGTTATGGATTTGAATAAAGACACGTCAGATTTGAATAATATTCCTGTTGTTATTGATTTTTCCTGATGTATTTCCTGAAGAATTTCTTGGCTTACTCCCAAAGCCTGATATTAAATTTTGTATCGACTTTGAACCCAATACAAAACTCATTTCTAAAATCTCATATCGAATGGCTCCTATTGAACTTCGAGAGTTAAAATTCAACTATAGAATTTGGTACCGAGCCTTTATCTGGTGACTTCCTTTGTGGAATGCACCAAGCCGATTTCTCGTAGGGGACACCATATTAAATGCGATAGTAAAGCGATAGGTGTCATTGTAACGTCTATCCAAGGTTGGGATATGAGTCACGATTGAGAACAACCTAAGTCGGGTAATCGAAATCGTAGCTTTCAGGCTTAGTTGGTTATTATCGGAGATTCGTTGAAGGATATTCTCGAATCGCTATTCCATTAACGCAACCGACTCGTAGAGATACAAAATTCGAATGGAGCAAAGAATGTGGGAAGAGCTTGAAGAACTCAAGAGGAGACTCATTTCAAAGACATGTTACGACCATGCCATCCTCGAAAAAGCTTAACGTGGTAATCGACGTGTTGAGTAGAAGATCGTATACAAGTACGAGTAATGATATTATCAAAGACTCATTTCAGTATAATTTATAAATAATAGAGATGGAGATGAAAACTCTAGTTACCCACGTGATGATATAGAGTATAATCGACTTTAATCGATAAAGTTAAAGTCGCTCAAGCTACACACACCGGAGTGATGAATTTGAAGAAGGAGGTGCAAGAAGTTGTTATTTCAAAAGCGAGAATCGGTGAGGTGAGAAAGCTCAAACCTTCGATTTATTAATCCATTTGAAATTCTCGATCGAATAGGAATCGTGGCCTATGTACTCGCTTTTACCGCCAAGTATGACGCGTGTTCATAACGCTTTTCACGTGTCGATGTTACGTAAATATGTGGACGACCCGAACTACGCTCATTGAGTTAGAACCGGACGAGATAGCCAGAAGACTTAACGTGCGAGGAGGTACCACAAGATCTTGGATAGGAAAGAACATGTCCTATGTCTTGAGGTTATACCACAAGTTAAAGTTTTGTGGAGAAACCATGCTATTGAGGAAATGACACGGGAGTTGGAAACGGAAATGAAAGCGAGGTATTCTCATCTTTTGAAACACCGTGTACGTCGTCAATTTGAGGACGAAATTTCATAAGGAGGGAGGTTGTAAGACCCCAAATTATTAATAAATGAAATTTATTTTCCTCTATTTATTATTTTGAAATAGTAAGGGTTGATTTGATTAATGTGGATAGTTATGGGTAAAATACGCAAATATTTCGAATAAGCAAGTGGTATAAAATATTCATTATTGTTTGGGAATATTCGTTTGGTCATGGAATATTCGTATGCGTCGAGGAATATTAAATGCGACTCAAGCAGTCTTTTGCGGGCCCCATAACGAAAGCGATTGGATGAAGAAAAACGACAAATATAACTTATTTATAAATAACTGGCGTGGTTATTACAGATTATCTTGTTGGAATACACTATGGTTAAAACACACTAATCTGCGTTGTTGAACAAGAAGACACCAGTATTGCACCAATTATTGATTCTTACGTAAGAAGACACTACTCAATAATTATTACAAATAATTACCGCTCAAAGATTTTATTTTATTGATTTAATAATTGTCGCTATTTGATATTTTATATTACTTGTTGTTTCAATAAATTGTCATTACACAAATTTTTTCCATTATCGAGCAATAATTCATATTATCCTGAATAATATTATTAGAAAACATTATTGACAATGTCTAGAAAGTTACATCTAAGGAGAGGTTTGGTCACCTAATCATACCGCCAAGGAGAGAGATCCTTATTGAAAGCCCTCTTTCCTGGAGCTACCGGTTGCCGATCTTGTGATTCTCATAATATTATTTGTGAATAATTAATTATTGATTTATATGATGAGGAAAATATTGATTTTATGTGGATATAGATGGAGAAAATTTTAATGTGACAATTGTTGAAAATTAATATTTTATCTTTTTCTCGATAAAATAATTCATTTAAATATATTATTTTAATAATATATTAACGGTGATATTTTATAATGAATGTGGGATATATGAGTATACGAGGAGGAAGAGTATTTTTGTTGCAATAAATGTTTAAAACATGTTAAACATGTAAATTGGACCCCATTTATTATTTGAAATTTGATTATAAACAGAAAATCGTCTGTTTGTGGATTTCGGTCAATTTACATTTGGAATTTGGAAAACTTTCTTCGCAAAGTTGTAGAGAATTGAATTTCCTATAAAAAGTCGCGAGATTCAAATTTTCTGATAAAATGGCTATTTATTATGAATTATTGAAGTTCAAGTTCAAAATAATTAATTTTTGGAAGTTTTATTTATTTTATTAATAAAACATTTTTTATATGTTGTGGGCATATTTAACATGTGCATGATGGCTGAATTCAGATTCAAGATGTGGGCGTATGAATTTTGTTTATATAATATTATTATATTCATTTTACTCGCTTTTGGTGTTTCTAAGCAATTTCCTATAAATAGGTCTTTAGGTTAGAATTGAAAATCACACCGTAGAACTCAAGTTTTCTCTCTATATTATCGGCGTATTCTTGTGAGTATTTTGAGTATACTTTGAGTATTGCTATACTATTGCAAGTTCAAGTCATAGCTTATACCCAGTATTCCAAATTTGAAGTACTAATCTTTCGAGGTAAGGGATATTATTATTTTTCAGAATGATATTATTTCTTCAATATCATTATCTTTGAAATATTGATCTGAAGTTTTATCAAATTTGGAACTTTTGGTGTCTGAGTTACTATTCACGTATCTGCCTTATTCATCTAAAAATAAAAATTTTCTTTTCGTCTAAAATATCTATTCGGATACTAGCTTTGATTGTATCCATGTTTTGATCATTCTTGAATTTTACACCACCGTGTGATTATTTTTGAGGTATTTTGACGTGGATAAAACAAAGTACGAGTCCTTAATCCTTAATCCTTGTCATTTTGTTTCACTTTGGATTCGTTTTTTAAAAATATTTTCATCATCTTGATCTTAAATGATGATATTATGGAATATCTTTGGCTGTAGTGCAAAGATGAATGATTTCTGAAGAATATCTTTGGCCCAGTAGTGCAAAGATGATCGGTGTTTAGATGAACATGACCATTAATCGATGAATATCTTTGGCTTGTAGTGCAAAGATGAATATTTGATTCCGGATATATATTGATTGATGTTACGAGGATAAAAGATGAGCGATGAACTTTTAAATTCATACATAGAAGATAGTAGTTTGCATTCTCTACTTAACTCTTCTAATGAATTATTATTTCAAATTTAAATATTGATTTAAAATTTGTTGTCTATTGTATTCTATTAGATTTTTCATTGTTGAAGACTAACGATAATTTGTTGTATATTATCTTAGTCATAATATTGTTTATTGGGTTAGTTGAGCTCACCCTTTTCCTTTTTGTTCCATTTTCTTCTCGGGAGGCGAGAATATAAGCGAAGTCTGCAGTCTGGGGTATGGAATGAAGGTTCTAGAGAGAGTTGTTTAGTAGTCCTCACCATTTTTGTAAAATAATGTATCAATAAATGTGATGAGGATTTATTTGAGTATAGATATTGTCAGAAGATAATATTTGTATTTAAACTCACAGTTTCTTGTTGTAATAATAAAGTTGTAGTTGTTTACGTACCATGTATTGACAACTCGAAATGGGTGATGTATACCTATTTTGGGGGCGTCACACTACGTGCCAAAGATATACAAACTCAGAAAACCAATAATCTTTGAGACTCACTTTAATAGTATCACGACCACGAATTATCCATGCACTACGGGCCAAGGATAATTGTGTTTTCAATTACGATTATGATTATACCAAGACAATCCTCGGTCATAATCATACCAAGTCCATCTATGCACGTAAGCCATGATGACTTTGAACACATCCATGAATTAATATTTCATTGCTGAGACTCAGCACAATAATTAATCCACATCGTCGAATCATCCCTGCACTACAGGCCAATGATATTCTTTAGTATCACGACCACGAATTATCCATGCACTACGGCCAAAGATAATCGTGTATTCATTAGTATCACGACCACAAATTATCCATGCACTACGTGCAAAGATAATCGTGTATTCATTAAGATCACGACCACAAATTATCCATACACTACGTGCCAAATATAATCGTGTATTCATTAGTATCACGACCACAAATTATCCATGCACTACGTGCAAAGATAATTGTGTATTCATTAAGATCACGACCACAAATTATCCATGCACTACGTGCCAAAGATAATCGTGTATTCATTAGTATCACGACCACAATTATCCATGCACTTCGTGCAAGATAATTGTGTATTCATTAAGATCACGACCACAAATTATCCATGCACTACTACCAAAGATAATCGTGTATTCATTAGTATCACGACCACAAATTATCCATGCACTACTACTGCCAAAGATAATCGTGTATTCATTAGTATCACGACCATAAATTATCCATGCACTACTACCAAAGATAATCGTGTATTCATTAAGTATCACGACCACAAATTATCCATGCACTACTACCAAAGATAATCGTGTATTCATTAGTATCACGACCACAAATTATCCATGCACTACTGCCAAAGATAATCGTGTTTTTCAATTACGGTTATGATTATACCGAAACAATCCCTAATCATAATCATACCAAGTCCATCTATGCACTACAAAGCCACGAGATGACTTTCAACATAATATAAGCATGAGGATAATGATATAAAGAATCAATCAAATGAGATAAAGGATAAATATTAAACATTTATAATTTATCCAGATTCAAGAATATCTCCATGTTATCAATCACTTAATAACCTCATAATCTAATATCATTAATATTATAACAATATTTTAATCACTTTTTAAATTTATAAACAATTTATCTCAATTGTTTACGCTTTACCATATAATGCATTTAATCATTCAAAATGCCATACTCATAAGATATCATCACCAATTATCAAATCCCTCAAAAAATATGTATATACTCTATATAGGATTCTCTAGCCATAAAATCCTATTTTCAACTTTGTTACTTCACATAATATATTTAACTCATATGTTCGTAACTAAAATATTTTCATGAAAAATCCCAAATCAGTCCCAAATTTTTTTTCTTCTGGGATTTAGCATAATATAGTCCCATAATGAAAATATATTTTTCACGGAATTTTTAAAATTCATTTACTATTTTTCAAAAATCAATTTCTAATTAATTCCTTAAGAAATTAGCTACCTCAAGTTTAACTCCAAAAATTCCCAAATCTTGGCAGGACTTTACACATGTTAATGTGAGCCTCCAGTTTAAATTTCATGGTCATCGGAGTTATAGAACTCCGGTTATAGCGTTTTTCATCGAAAAAACCTAAATATTGAAATAGTCATAACTTGCTCATTTTAAGTCAGAATGAGTTCATTTTTGGACAGGAGGTACTTTATACCATATACTTTCATGTCCCAAAAGGCCAGAATTTTTCTCATAATTTAAGTGGCCGAAACAGCCCCTCTAAAATCATGGCAAAGAACTTTTTCGGTTTTTTGCAGCTTTGCACTCCTTTGCTAAAATCAATCCACACGAAAATCTACAACACCTTTTTCATTGATTCCACTTGGATTAGTTAGGTAACTCATAGATCTAACTCTAGGACTTAACCACACTCAAAAATTCAAAATATAATAGGAGATTTGGTCAATTGAATTTCATGTTACGTTTTTCACCAAAATCTGGTTTTTAACTCCTTGTGATTTTTAAGAAACTTTCATGTTTTCACATACTAACCAACATAACTCATCATAACACTTACTAATACCACATATACCCATGATTTTCATTAGTCCAATACTTTTATTATGACTTTCATCATAATCCTCGTAAACAGATCCTTTTAGTTGAAGAAATATTTGAGGGTTTAAGAAATGGGTTTTTGTACTGGGGTCAATACAAAATTCGATTTCACGTTCTAGGGTAGACTAGGAAGTCTTCAAGAATACGCCAAGAAATTTATCAATAATAGAAATATCATTCAAAACTGTGACTCTCGTCCAAAACTTGGATAGTACGTCACATTGATACCAACTGTGACTTCTATCCCTTAACCTAGATAGCATCTCTCACAATGATACCTATATACTTGCCATCTTCAAATCACGACGTCGCTTTCTGAAGAAAGTCCGGCTTCTGCATTCCACGTAAGGAAGTCAACAACGAAAGGATCGGGCTCTTTACTTATGGCTTGATATAACAAAGGATTAACTTTAGGATTTGGTTACTTTGAATTAATATATAACAAAGTTGGTTAGGAATATGAAAGCTAACAACCTTACAAAAGAATAATGAGTAGTTAATCAATCGTTTTCAAAAATTACCTCAAAGGCAAGTATTTTCAAAGAGATAAGATCGACGAGTAACGTGAAAGTATTTATTTGAAACAACAAGATTAATAAATGTTGGAGGTAACGAAGGTTTCTCCCAACGAAGTTTCAATAGATAAATCAAAGTCTAATTTCTCCTGGAGTTAAATTTAAACGTTGAACGCAAAAGCAAGAGAGATAAAAGAATGGGTAGAACCTAGATTCAATAAGGTATAGACTTTGCAAGAATTTATAATTAACTAACTTGCGTGCTAACTTTGGGTTACCCACTTTTTGAGAAGTCACGAAAAACGCTCTTCCTGAAACCACCGACTTTGTTTTGTCCGTATCCACCTTTGGTGCCACTATCCCAGCTGGACTTGACTTCACTATACGACAAAATCGAGCTAAATGACCTTCTCTTCTTGAAATTTCCACTTCTATTATCTTGGCCATGATTACCACCGAAGTGGTTACCATTCTTGGCATGGTAATTTCCCCCACGATGGTTATCATTGTTCTGATAGCCGTTGCCACCAGTATGATTATTATCGTGTTGTTGGTCGTTACCTTTTGTTTCTGCTGACTCATTATCGCGTTCCAATAATTGAGCCCTATTCACAACATCTGAATACAAACACTGTCACAAAACAAGGGTTAATTAACATATCACATATTATCCCTATACTCGTGAGGCCACCAATTAAATTCCAAATAAACTTAGGTAGGTCATACTAGCGAAGAATTTCCGTCTCTCCCTCCTGGTTCTAGTCTCACATCTTAGCCAGGATCATATCCTAAGCTCGATACCAACCGTGACACCCCCAAAATTAGGTATCGTCACCCATCTTGGGTCGCCACTTACATGGTACATAAATTCAAATACAAACTTAATTATACATCCGTAGGTGTAACATACGACCACACATAATGAGATTTTAAATGGGGATATTGCCTTCTAGACAATATTCATTCTCAATGAGAGTCCTCGTTACATTTATTGTAACACTTATTTATGAGAATAGTGAGGACTACTAATGCTATCCTCTGGACCATTACTCCGTTCCCGACTCGTCCCAAATTATATTCTCATTTCACGAAGAGAATGAAAGGAAGGATGAGCTCAACTAGCCCAGTAAGAAATATTATGACTAAGATAATGCAGAATAAATTATCATTAGCCTTCAACAGTGTTAAACTGATAAAATACAATAGACAACCAACTACAGCGGAATATGAAATCCATTAAAAGAGTCAAGTAGAAAATAAAGTCTACTATCTTTTATGATTTAAAAGGTTTTTCATCATCATTATATAGTTGAGACTCGACTTTTAATAAATATTCCACCACATCTAATCATCCCTGTATTACTACGGTCAAGAATTTTCATTAAATCATCAATGGTCATGACTATACCGAATAAACCCTGGTCATAATCATACCAAAAACTATTCAACAATGCTTTACAGCCATCGAGAACTTTTATCACATCATTTATAACAGTCAAGATTATCTTGAATGATCCTCGGTCATAATCATACTAAGTCCATCTATGCACGTAAGCCAAAGATGACTTTCATCACATCATTTGTAACATTACGGTCATGATTACACTTAAGATAGTCTCGGTCATAATCATACCAAGTCCATTTATGCACTACGTGCCACGAGATGACTTTCAACATAATATAAACATGAAGATGATGATGATGACAATGAATAAAATTCAATAAAACAAGTTCAAGAATTATTTTATCCAGGAATTATTAACGTCCAAATTATCGACATGATCTTTGTTTTGTAGAGTAAAATTCAAGAATGATCGGAAGAATATTTCCATGAAAGATCTTTGGATGAAACGCAAATATCGAGGATATTCTACTAATTTCATGGAGTATAGAAGTCAAAGTTTTAACTTAACCGGGTATAATAAAGAATGGAATAACAAAAGAAATCACCACGCATGCGGTATTAGCATGGCAGTTATTCCAATGTAATAATAATAACGGAACCAGTCGGTGAAATTCACATCGACGGGATGATCCAAAGAATAATAAATGCTTTGAATAATAAACAATGGAACCCGAGTCCTAAAAACACACAGACATACGATATTCCAATGTAATAATAAATGCGGAATAATAAACAATGGAACCGTGTCCTTGTAAAACACACGAGCGAGGATATTCCAACGTAATAATAAAGAATGGAATAATGAAGAAGATCACCAAGTATAGGGGATTCAGCGTATATCTGAGGTTATTCCAATGAAATAAATAAGAATGGAATAATATAAGGATTTCACCAAGTATAGGTATCTGGCGTATCACAGTTATGTATAGAGTATACCACTTTTACGAGTTATTCAACGAAATAATAATGAATGGAATAACGAAGTTCTCTTCATGAATAAGAAGAATAACACCCTTACGAATACAACAAATAATACCCACTTCTAGTAAAAGACCTTTGGATATCAAAGTAGTGAAGTGCGAATACTCTTCTTCTTTCTCTCTCTATAGATTTTCTCTATAGCTTCTCTATAATTTCTCTCTCAGAGTTTGGGTGAATTAAATGAAAATAATGAAGGAATGAGCTTATTTATAGGAAAATAGAATGCATAGTAATTAATCCATGAGCGGTCCGTTGATTTACTTTTTAATCGACGGTCCATATTTAAAGAAAAATCTTTTAAATAAAATATCATATATTATATTTATATAAAACATTTTACTATGCAAACACTATGCAACACTATCACAAAACACTATGCAAAACACTATGCAACACTATTACATAATAAAATATTATATATTCTATTTATAGAATAACTTTAATAAAGTATTCTATTTTATATAAAAAGATTTTACTGTTTTATTACGTTAATAATCTGAATAAAACAAAAGCGTCATTATCGTTATAATAATTCATATTATTAATCGACAATAATGGAATCAAATGAGGTGACTTCTCACATAAAGCATCGATAATCAATCTGGTATCTTACTATGCAACCACACGTATTCTTTGTATTTTTACTACCGAGTAGTTCAACAAAGTATCAACGGTAAAACTTCCTAGATTATTTTCATAAAATATTTTGTTGGTGAATAGTAACTCATGAATAGTAACTCGTGAATAAGTAACTCAACACAAAAGTGTCCCAAATACTAGAGTGAACAATACTAGAGTGAATAGTAATTTTATGAATAAGTAACTCGTGAATAGTAACTCGTGAATAGTAACCGGTATTTTATGACAACTTGTCTACTTTGAAAAATTTTCAAATATGACCCTTAACTTTAAACTTTTATCAATTTAACTATTCACCAAAATAGAAAAATTGAACACTTTTATTCATAAAATTTGGGGTCTCACAAAGATACATCACCTATTCCGAGTTGCCAAATACATGGTACGTATCTGAAATATAATCTTAAATATACAATGTAAGACCCCAACTTTTATAAATAAAGATGAATTTTCTATAAATATTATTTTTGAATATTATGGAATAATTTGATATAATGTTATAGTTGTGGGTAATATTTATAAATTTTGCAAAGTATGCAATCAGTTATATTATATTCGATTGGTCTGGGAATATTCGGTTTAGCGGGGAATATTAAATGCAATAACTACCAATCATTGGTGGACCCCACAAATGTAATTATTGAAAACGACAAAAATATTTTATTGAAATAACTAGTGGAAGTTTTACCGTTGATCTTGTTGAACTACTCCTAGTAAAAATACGATGTACGTGTGGTTGCATAGTAGCATTACCAGATTGATTATTGATGCTTATGTGAGAAGTCACCATTTGATTCCATTATTGTCGATTAATAATATGAATTATTATAGCGATAATGACGCTTTTGTTTCATTCGTATTATTAACGTAATAAAATGTAAACATCTTTTTATATAAAATAGAATACTTTATTAAAGTTATTCTATAAATAAAATATATTATATTTTATTATGCATAAGTTTTTGCGTATAAATAGTGCATAAATGTTTGCATAGTAAAATGTTTTTATATAAGTAGAATATATTATATTTTATTTAAAAGATTTTGCTTTTAAATATGGACCGCCGATTAAAGTAAATCAATCTGACCGCTCATGGATTAATTACTATGCATTCTATTTTCCTATAAATAAGCTCATTCCTTCATTATTTTCTTACGAATTCAATCAAACTCTGTAGAGAAAACTATAGAGAGAAAGAAGAAAAGTATTCTCGCTACTTCACTTTGCCAATATTCAGTTCTTCTAAGGTAGGGAATATTATTTGTTGTACTCGTAAGGATATTATTCTTTCAGATTCATGAAGAGAACTTCAGCTATTCCATTCCTTATTATTCTGTTGGATAACTCAGATACGCGACTACCCTATACTTGGTGACATTCTTCTATTATTCTGCTTTTATTATTCATTTGGAACATCCTGTCATGTGTGTTTTACACCGACCGGTTTCCGCTCTTTATTATTCTCATTGGAACATCCTGTCATGTTTTACACCGACTTCGGTTCCGCTTTTATCATTCTGCTGAATATCCTATCTCGTGTTTTTACACCCGGATCCGTTCCATCTTTATTATTCTGTTGGAACATCCTGTCGGTGTGAATTTCACCTACCTGGTTCCGTTATTTATTATTCTGTTGGAATAACCCGCCTGTGCAGTCTATCGCATGCATGGTGATTTCTTTTGTTATTCCATTCTTTATTATACCCAAATGGTTAAAACTTTGACTTTTATACTCCATGAAATTAGTAGAATATCCTTGATATTTGCGTTTCATCCAAAGATCTTTTTATGGAAATATTCTTCCGATCATTCTTGAATTTTACTCTACAAAATAGTATCATGTTGACAATTTGACGTTAAAAATTCTGGATAAAATAATTCTTGAACTTGTTTTATCAATTCTTATATCATTGTCATCATCCTCATATTTATATTTTTTAAAGTCATCTCGTGGCTCAGAAGTGCATAGATGGACTTGGTATGATTATGACCGAGAGACTATTCGGTGTAATCATGAATCGTAATGTTACAAATGATGTGGTAAAAATCCTCGGTGGTCGTAGTGCATTGATGGACAAATTGTTGGCATGATCATGACCATTAATGAATACACAACTATTCTCGACCCAGTAGTGCGTGAATAATTGTGGTCGTGATACTAAAAGAATATCCTCGGTCAGTAGTGGTGGGTGATTCTATGATGTGGATTATTTATTAAAGTGAGTCTCAAATTTATAACAATGATGAAAACCTTTTAAATCATAAAAGATAGTAGATTTTATTTTCTACTCGACTCTTTTAATGGATTGCTTGTTCATTGCAGATTAAACTTGATGTTTATTATATTTTATCGCTTTAACATTGTTGAAGGCTATTGATAATTTATTCGCATTATCTTAGTCATAATATTTCTTCTTGGGCTAGTTGAGCTCACCTTTTTTCTTTCACCGTTCTCTTCGTGAAATGAGAATACATACCGGACGAGCCTGGGAACCTGAGTAATGGTCCGTAGGATAAGATTAGTAGTCCTCACTATTCCGTGAAATAATAGTGTGATAATAATTGTAATGAGGACTCCTTTTGAGTTTGTATAATATCTAGTAGACAATATTTGTATTCAAACTCACGCTTATATCGTATTGTATACCAGCAGCTTATATTAGTAAGTTGTATTTAAATTACATGTACCATGATCCGACTACCCAAGATGGGTGATGTATACCTAATTTTGGGGCGTCACAACAGGTATCGAGCTTAGGATATGATCCTGGCTAAGGTGTGAGAATAGTACTAGGAGGAAGAGACGGGAATACCTTCGCTAAGATGACCTACCTAAGTTTATGTATTTTTTTATTGGTGGGTCGTAATATAAAGATAATTGTTATATGTCAATTAATCTTTTGTTTTGTGGCGATTCTGAAAATGACATCCGAGAATGTTGAGAATAGAATGGAGCACAAAGCGATCGCCGATTCACCACATATCAATAATCGTGATAATGTGCATCGTGAAGGCGATAATCCTCATGCAAACAATAACACCGACCAAATGATGAATGATCAAATGTTCGGAGGCTTTATGCAATTTATGAAACAAAGAAAGCGAGAGCGACTCGCCCAAAACGTAGGTGGAAACACGGATAACTCTCGGGCGGTCACCGCTAAACAATTCAAGGAGCCGGGACCACCAAGTTTAAGGGAGAGCCAAAACCACTTCAAGCGGAAGCATGGATAAAGCCGATTACCAAGATATTTGATGTCTTGGGATGCTTCGAGGAGCAAAAGGTTCCTTCGCGCTTTATGTTCTTGCCAAGAGGCGGATTACTTAGTGGGAATCGGTAGAAACGTACTCAACTCATTGATCAAGATATCTTGGGAGAAGTTCCAGAGTCGTTCAACGACAAATACTTTCCGAAAGTATTCGCCATACGAAGGAGGTGGAGTTTATCAAGTTGGAACAAAACAATATGATCGTGTCGCAATACGAGGCAAAATTTGCGGAGTTATCACGGTTTGCGTCCCACTTGGTGGATAATGAAGAGAGAATGGCATGAATGTTTTTAAGAGGTTTGAAGTCGGAGATACGTCAACATCTTATTTCTCATAAACCGTGTGTTTGTATTCGGATGTTGTAAATAGGGCTCGATTAGTGAGCGCGATAACGAGTCAACGCAACTAAAAGAAGAGCAGAATTTTCAAAATTATAATACCAAATGGTAGTAGTCATCGAGCGGTGACAACAAGCGTGGAGGAATCAACGGGCGGATATGGTAACCACTTCGGTGGTAATCGTACAAAAACAATAAGAATGGACATTTCAAGAAACGGAGATTCAACAACGATGAAAAGACGTCAGCACCACCACCCGTTGTTAAGGAAGGAGAAAGACCACCTATCATATGCTTCAAATGCGGAGAAGAGGGACACATCAGTCCGAATTGTGCCATGCAGTCAAAGCATGTTATAATTGTGGAAGAGAAGGTCACTTAGCTCGATTTTGTCGTTTAATCAAGACAAATTCAACTAGGATGGAGGCACCAAAGGTCAGTCCCGAAAAAGTCAAAACCTAGAAAGGTCAAGGAGAGGCGTTTGTTGTGACCTCCCAGAGAGCAAGGAACCCGAATGAGGTCATCACGGGTAAGCTTATCATAAACTCTAATGAAGTCTATACTTTATTTGATACCGGTTCTACCCATTCTTTTATTTCTCCTACTTGCGCCATCGATTAAATTTGACTCGGAGAAATTAGACTTTGACTTATCTCGTGGAAACTCCGTTGGGAGAAACCTTCATTACATCCACTCGCTTATAAGTCTTGTTTGGTTCAAATCGGTACCCTCACATTACATCGTCGATCTTATTTCATTAAAAATACTTGCATTTGACGTGATTCTAGTGGATTGATTGGTTAACTACTTATCATGCAAAAATTGATTGTTTTCGTAAGGTTGTTAGCTTTCATATTCCTAATCAACCTATTATGCTAATTCAAACGACCAAACCATTAAAATCAATCACGGTCGTCTCAAGCCATAAAGCTATTCGCTTATTGAAAAACGGATGTCAAGCTTTCTTAGCTCATGTCACGATTTAAACAAAAATACGCCGGATTTTGAGCGATATTTCTATTGTTAATAAATTTCCCGACGATTCCCAAAGAACTTCCCCGCCTACCCCGTAGGCGTGAAATTGAATTTTGTATCGACCTTGAACCCTGTAGATAAAACCTATTTCCAAAGCCCCATATCGAATGGCTCCTATTGAACTTCGTGGAGTTAAAGACCCAACCGCAGAATTGTTAGACATCGGCTTTATTCGTCCTAGTACTTCTCCTCGGGGTGCTCCTGCTCTATTCGTGAAGAAGAAAGATGGGAGTATGCGACTTTGTATTGATTACCGAGAGTTGAATCATGTCACCATCAAAAATAGGTATCCATTGCCACGTATTGATGACCTGTTTGACCAAATTGAAGGAGCCAAATTCTTTTCAAAGATTGATCTTCGCTTCAGGATATCACCAATTGAAGATTAGAATCACGACATTCCAAAGATTTTGAGTCGAACTCCCAGCGGGCATTAAGAATTCCTAGTCATGTCCTTTGGATTGACTAATACTCCTCCGCTTCATGGATATGATGAACCGAGTATTCAAGGAATATTTAGATCACTTTGTGGTCGTCTTTATTGATGACATCCTTATTTATTCCAAAAGCCGTGAAGATCATGAGCAACACTTGAGGCTGACACTCCAAAAGCTTCGTGAATATAAGCTTTATGCCAAGTTGAAGAAATACGAGTTCTGGCTTGAAGAGGTAGCATTCCTTGGGCATGTGGTATCAAGTCATGGAATATCTGTTGACCCGGCAAAGATTGAAGCTATTCAAAGTCGGGAACAACCTAAATCGAATGATCAAGACGTAGCTTTCTTTAGTTTAATTTGGTTATTATCGGAGATTCGTGGAAGGATTTTCTCGAATCGCTACTCCATCGACTCAAATGACTCGAAAAGATTCAAAGTTCTATTGGAGCGAAGAATGTGAGAAGAGTTTTCAAGAACTCAAGAGGAGACTTATTTCAAAGACTGCTCGACAATACCATCGTGCTCTCGAGAGGATTTGTCATCTACAAAGGATGCTTCTTCGCAAAGGGTTGGGATGTGTTCTCATGCAACATGGAAAAGTTATAGCCTATGCCTCATGCGACAACTCAAAGAATATGAGAGGAATTATCCTACTCACGATCCGGAGTCAGCAACCGTTGCTTCTTCAGCACTTAAAATTTGGAGGCATTACTTGTATGGAGAGAAAGTGGAAATCTTTACGGATCATAAAAGCCTCAAATATTTCTTCACTCAAAGGAACTCAACACGCGACAACGACGTTGGCTTGAACTATTGAAAGATTATGATCATACCATCCAATACCATCCTCGAAAAGCGAACGTGGTAGCCGACGCATTGAGTAGAAGATCATATGCAAGCACGAAAAGTGCGTTATTGTCAACGCAAAGGCCCATTTTGTGACTTGCAAAGGATGGAGATAGAGTTAAAGACTCTGTGGACGCATGTGATGATAAATAATATACGAAAGTAGAACCGACTTTAATCGATAAAGTTAAAGTCGCTTGCTGCTACGGACACTGAGCCGATGCGTATGAAGAAGAAAGTGCAAGAGGGTTCTATGCTGGAAACAAGAATCGATGAAGAAGGAATACTTCGAGTCAACTCCAGACTTTGTGTTCCTAACGACCCTGATTTAAAGTATAATATCATGATGGAGGCGCATAACACACCATTTGCAATCCATCCTGGGAGTACCAAAATGTATCATGATATTCTTCATACATTTTGGTGGAGCAATATGAAGAGAGAGATAGTACTGCTTATCTCAAGGTGTCTAACTTGTCAACGAAGTTAAAGCGGAGCATCAAGTACCAAAAGGTCCATCAGAACCACTTGAAATTCCAGAATGGAAGTGGGAGCACATTACCATGGATTTCAAGCACGGCCTTCCTAAGGTTTCTCAAGGCATTGATGCGATTTGGGTCATTGTTGATAGATTGACCAAGTCCGCTTCATTTCTTACCGACACGAGAAACTTATACACTTGAACGCCTTGCGTCAGATGTACATAAACGAGATTGTAAGATCAGTATGGTATGCCAGATCCATTGTTTTTGATCGAGACCCAAGATTCACTTCACGATTTTGGGTTAGTTTGCAAAAAGCTATGGGCACAGACTTACGATTTAGTTTCGGCATATCATCCTCGAGACGGATGGACAATTGAGAGGACTATTCAAACTCAAGATCTATTAAGACTCGTGTCCTTGATTTCAAGGGAGTTGGGACAAGTTCTTACCATCGGTGGAGTTTTCCTACAACAACAGCTTATCGTTAAGTATCGGCATGGCTCCATTCAAGCGTTGTATGGAAGAAAGTGTCGCTTCTCCAAAGATCTTTGGGATGAGGTGGGTGAAGCAACGTTGTTGGGACCGGAGTTGGTACGTATGACTACGGAAAAGATTCAAACGATCCGACAACGTATAAAAACCTCACAAAATCGACAAAAGAGTTATCTTGATCTTCATCGAAAGGACGTGGAATTCGATATAGAGATCATGTGTTGTTAAGAGTTGCTTCCATGGAAAGGAGTTACAAGATTTGGAAAGAGGAAAACTTAATCCTCGATTCATCGGTCCATTTTAATCCTCGATCGAGTAGGAATCGTGGCCTATAGACTCGCTTTCTGCGCCAAATACGTCTCGTGTTCATAACGCTTTTCACATATCCATGTTACGTAAATATGTGAAAGACCCGAACCATATTATTGAGTTAGAACCTGACGAAATAGCGGAAGATTTGACGTATGAAGAGGTTCCCTGCTCAAATTTTGGTTAAGAAGGAACATATTCTACGCCCAAGGTTATACCTCAAGTCAAAGTTTTGTGGAGGAACCACGATGTTGAGGAAATGACTTGGGAGTTAGAATCAAATGAAATCAAGGTATCTTTACCTCTTCGACATACCGTGTGCGCACCCCTAATTTCGAGGGCGCAATTTCATGTTAAGGGAGGTTGTAAGACCCTCAAATTTTATACATAAAGATGAATTTTCTATAAATATTATTTTGAATATTATGGAATAATTTGATATAATGTTATAGTTGTGGTAATATTAATAAATTTTGCAAAGTATGCAAGTGGTTATATTATATTCGATTGGTCTGGGGAATATTCTATTTTAGCGGGAATATTCGTATAACTACCAATCATCAGTGGACCCCACAATGTAATTATTGAAAACGACAAAAATATTTTATCGAAATAACGGCGGAAGTTTTACCGGTTGATATCGTTGAACTACTCCTAGTAGTAAAAGTACAAAGAATACGCAGGGTTGCATAAGAAGACACCTGCAGTATTGATTATCGATGCTTATGTGAGAAGTCACCACTTGATTCCATTATCATCGATTAATAATATGAATTATTATAATGATAATGACGCTTTTGTTTCATTCAGTATTATTAACGTAATAAAACAGAAAACATCTTTTTATATAAAATGTAATACTTTATTAAAGTTATTCTATAAATAAAATATATTATATTTTATTACGATAAATGTTTTTGATAAATAGTTTTTGCATAGTGTTGCATAGTGTTTTGCATAGTAAAATGTTTTTATTTAAATAGAATATATTATATTTTATTTAAAAGATTTTGCTTTAAATATGGACCGTCGATTAAAGTAAATCAATCTGGACCGCTCATGGATTAATTACTATGCGATTTATTTTCCTCCTATAAATGAAGCTCATTCCTTCATTATTTTCTTACAATTCACCGAAAACTGTAGAGAGAAACTATAGAGAGAAAGAAGAAAAGTATTCTCGCTACTTCACTTTGCCAATATTCGGTTCTTCTAAGGTAGGAATATTATTTGTTGTACTCGTAAGGGATATTATTCTTTTCAGATTCATGAAGAGAACTTCGCTTATTCCATTCCTTATTATTCTGCTGAATAACTCGTGATACGCGGACTACCCTATACTTGGTGACATTCTTCTATTATTCTCATCTTTATTATTCTCGCTGAACATCCTCGCATGTGTGTTTTACACCGGACCGGTTCCGCTCTTTATTATTACTGCTGAACATCCTCGTCATGGTGTTTTACACCGACTGGGTTCCGCTTTTATCATTCCGCTGAATATCCTATCTCGTGTTTTTACACCGGATCCGGTTCCATCTTTATTATTCTGTTGGAACATCCCGCTTGCAGTGAATTTCACCCGACCGTTCCGTTATTTATTATTCTGCGCGGCCTATCGCATGCACGGTGATTTCTTTTGTTATTCCATTCTTTATTATACCCAAATTGGTTAAAACTTTGACTTCTATACTCCATGAAATTAGTAGAATATCCTTGATATTTGTGTTTCATCCAAAGATCTTTTCATGGAAATATTCTTCCGATCATTCTTGAATTTTACTCTACAAAAATAGTATCATGTCGACAATTTGACGTTAAAAATTCTCGGATAAAATAATTCTTGAACTTGTTTTATTGAATTCTTATATCATTGTCATCATCCTCATATTTATATTTTTTTAAAGTCATCTGTGGCCTTTAGTGCATAGATGGACTTGGTATGATTATGACCAGAGACTATTCTGTGTAATCATGACCGTAATGTTACAAATGATGTGGTAAAAATCCTCGATTAATCGTCGTAGTGCATCGATGGACAATTGTTGGCATGATCATGACCATTAATTACCCCTTCGCAAATAGTAGTTGTCTCTTCAATATTATCAAGAGTCATTTTGACCCTTCATTAAGACCAAGAGCTACCCTCGCTTTTCTATAAATAGAAAGCTCATTCCTTCATTATTTCTTACGAATTCACTTGAAACTCTGTAGAGAAAACTATAGAGAGAAAGAAGAAAAGTATTCGCTTCTTCACTTTTCCAATATTCAGCCTTCTTCTAAGGTAGTGAATATTATTTGTTATACCCGTAGTGGGTGTTATTCTTTCTTGTTCATGAAGAGAACTGCTTGTTATTCCATTGCTTATTATTCTGTTGGAATAACTCAGATACGTGGTTTACCCTATACTTGGTGACATTCTTCTATTATTCTATTGGAACATCCTCGTCAGGTGTTCTACACCCACTGGTTCCGCTTTTTATTATTATTCTTTGGAACATCCTGCCCGTGTGTTTTACATCTACTGGTTCCATCTTTATTATTATTCTGCTGAACATCCATGCGTGTGTTTTACACCCATGGTTCCGTCTTTATTATTATTACATTTACATCACATTCCCATTTCGGCGGGATCCGTTCCGTTTTTATTATTCTATTGGAATAACTTTGCAATATGATCTATCGTGCATGGTGATTTCTTTTGTTATTCCATTCTTTATTATACCGATTTCCATTTAAAACTTTGATTATACTCCGTGAAATTAGTGGAATATTCTTGATATTTAGCTTCATCGATATCCTTTCATGGAAATATTCTTCTCAATATTCTTGAATTTTTACTCTCTGGCGATTATGTTGTGATTTGGATATATTCCCATTCTTGAACTTGTTTTATTGAATTCTTATATCATTGTCATCATCCTAATTTTATAATATATTTGAAAGTCATCTACCATGCTTTGTAGTATAGATGGACTTGGTATGATTATGACCCGATATTGATTGTAATCATGGCCAGTAATGTTACAAATGATGTGGTAAAAATCCTCGATTAAGTAGTAGTAGTTTGTTGGCATGATCATGACCATTAATGAATACCTGACTATTCTTGGCGCGTGATATGTGAATAATTGTGGTCGTGATCTTAAAGAATATCCTTGAGTAAATAGTCTTGAAGGGTGATTCTATGATGTGGATTATTTATTAAAAATTCGAGTCTCAAATTTAGCGATGATGAAAAACCTTTTAAATCATAAAAGATAGTAGATTTTATTTTCTACTTGACTCTTTTAATGGATTGCTTGTTCATCGCAGCAGAAACTTGATGTTTATTATATTTTATCGGTTTAACAATGTTGAAGGCTATTGATAATTTATGCATTATCTTTAGTCATAATATTTCTTCTTTAGGCTAGTTGAGCTCACCCTTTCTTTCATTGTTCTCTTGAAATGAGAACATAAATTTGAAACGAGAGTCGAGGAACGAGTAATGGTCGGAGGAGGATAGCATTAGTAGTCCTCACTATTACGTGAAATAGTGTGATAATAATTGTAATGAGGACTCTTTTTTGAGTTTGTATAATATCTAGTAGACAATATTTGTATTCAAACTCACAGCTTATGTCGTATTGTACATACCATGCTATATTAGTAAGTTGATTTAAATTCTATACCACGTATCCGACTACCCAAGATGGGTGATGTATACCTAATTTTGGGGCGCCACATACAACACGAAATGTGTGTTTTAATACAAATATTGTCTTCTGCATGATTCAAACTCAAAATAAGTTCTCAATACATTTAATAACACACTATTTCATAGAATAGTGAGGACTACTAATGTGACGCCCCCAAAATAGGTATACATCACCCATCTTGAGTCGTCAAAAACATGGTACAGAATACAAATACAAACTTAATTATACAACCGTCGTGTAATATATGACAATACATAAACTGAGAGTTTAATAGGAATATTGTCACCTAGACAATATCCATACTCAAAGGAGTCCTTAATACATTTATTAACACACTATTTCATAGAATAGTGAGGACTACTAATGCTATCCTCTGGACCATCACTAAGTTCCCCGACTAGTCCCTACTACGTTCTCATTTCCTGAAGAGAACAGTGAAAGAAAGGATGAGCTCAACTAGCCCAGTAAGAAATATTATGACTAAGATAATGCAGGATAAATTATCATTAGCCTTCAACAATGTTAAACCGATAAAATACAATGACAACAAGTTTAACTCACAAAATTAATAAAATCCATTAAAAGAGTCAAGTAGAGAATAAAATCTACTATCTTTATGATTTAAAAAGTTTTCATCACTTTTATCACGAGACTCACTAATAAATAATCCACATCATCCTCCGCACTACGGCCAAGGATATTCATTAAGATCACAAACACAAATTATCCATGCACTACGCCCAAGGATATTCGTGTATTCATCAATGGTCATGATCATGCCAACAATTGTCCATCAATGCACTACGGGCCAATGAGGACTTTACCACATGATTTGTAACATTACTACCATGATTATACCGAATAATCCTCGTCATAATCATACCAAGTCCATCTACGCACTACAAAGCCACGTATTTACTTTCAAAAAATATAAATATGAGGATGATGACAATGATATAAGAATTCAATAAAATAAGTTCAAGAATTAATTTATCCAAGAACTAATAACGCCCAAATTGTCAACACGATACTTTTTGTAGAGTAAAATTCAAGAATGCTCAAGAATATTTCCATGAAAAGATACTCGACGAAGCGCAAATATCAAGGATATTCCACTAATTTCATGGAGTATAAAAGTTAAAACTTTAACCAACTGAGTATAATAAAAAATAGAATAACAAAAGAAATCACGAGGCATGTGATAGATAGCACATGCAGTTATTCCAACAGTATAAGAATACGGAACAGTCCCACAGAAACGCATGTGATGTGATATTCCAACATAATAATGAAGAATGGAATAACATAAGGATTTCACCATGCACGCTAGATTGCAGATGGACAAAGTTATTCCAATGTAATAATAAAGACTTTTAACCAGTCCCATTAAACGCATGTATAGATATTCCAATGTAATAATAAAGAATGGAATAACATAAGGATTTCACCAAGTATTGGGTATGCCGTGTATACAAAGTTATGATAGGGTATGTCACAGATATGAAGTTATTCCAATGTAATAATAAAGAATGGAATAACATAAGGATTTCACCAAGTATAGGTATTCCGCGTATACGTGTTATTTATAGTGTATGTCACAGATACAAAGTTATTCCAATGTAATAATAAAGAATGGAATAACATAAGGATTTTACCAAGTATAGGTATGCCACGTAGATACGTGTTATGTATATAGGTATGCCACAGAGCATGTGTTATTCCAATGAATAATAAAGAATGGAATAATGTTCTCTCTCATGAATAAGAAAGAATAACACCCCCTCACCGTAAAACACCGGATATCGAAGTAAGAAGTAAAGCGAGTATCACTCTTCTTCTTTCTCTCTATAATTTCTCTCTCTAGAGTTTCAAAGAATTCAGTAAGAAATAATGAAGGAATGAGCTTCTATTTATAGAAGAATGGATTGAATAGTAATTAATTCTAAATCTGGCCCGATTGATTTACTTTTAAACTCCATTTGCCTCAGATTGATTTACTATTAAAACTTAAAGCAATTCATCCATACCGATTTACTATTAAAACTTTAAACCAAATGATCCATATTGATTCACTATTATAACTTTCCACCAATGATCCATATTGATTCACTAATATAACTTCAACCAACTATTCAAAAATTAGCACATCTCCTCATGAAATAATATTGTACCCAAATACCCGAAAGCACAATACTAGAGTGAATAGTAATCGGGTGAATAGTAACTCGTGACTAGTAACTCATGAATAGTAAAATAGTAACTCGTGAATAGTAACTCATGTATAGTAAAATAGTAACTCATGAATAGTAACTCATGAATAGTAACTCGTGAATAGTAACTCATGAATAGTAACTCGTGAATAGTACTCCTAATACCGAAAAGTTCCCCTAATACCCATTCAATCAATATAACCTCCGCACATCAATTATCATCTAATAGATGTCGATTTGTACTAACACAAATAATCCCAACACAATGAAACTATCAAATTCATCTTTAATCAACACGAACTTATTCATCATTAATATTATAACTCACAATATTTAACAACCAGGTTGTTCCCAGGAAAGAGGGGCTTTCCAATAAGGATTTCTCCCTATCAGCGCAATTAGGTGACCAAACCTCTCCTCGATGTAACTTCTGACATCAGAAATATTGTGATTTAATAATATGAATTACTTTATCATCTCAATTATTGATTTAACAATATAACATATAATGCAGATGATACTGTGACAATAATTGAATTAATAATATGAGAGATATGATGCAGTAATTACTATAGCAATAATTGAGTATAACTGAGTGATTTCTCACGTAAGCATCAATAATCAATACTGGTATGCTTACTACGCAACCACGCCAGACATCGTATTTTTACTACCGAGTAGTTCAACAAGATAAATAAAGAAATCTTTCACCAAGTTTTCATAAAAATATTTTTGTCATTTTCTAATTCGGCAATAATTCCGCTATGGGTCCCACTAATGATTGTACTGGTCAGTATTTAATATTTCCCGACAAAGAATATTCCCGATCAATCGAATATAATACAACAACTTGCATACTTTGAAAAATTTATAAATACTACCCACAACTATAATATTATCTCAAATTCACACCATAATTTTCAAAAAAAATATTTCGAGAAAATTAAATCTTTATTCGTAAAATTTGGGATTTTACAATCTCCTCCTTATGAAATTTCTCCCTCAAATTTACGTGACGCACTGTATGCCAATGATGAGGACACTTCACGATTTTAACTCTTGAGGTATAACCTTTAAGCGTAAAATATACTCCTTCTTATCCAAGATTTTAACAGGAACCTCTTTATACATTAAATTATCCGCTATCTCGTCCGGTTCTAATTCAATAATGTGATTCGGGTCATCCACATATTTACGTAACATCGATACATGAAAAATGTTATGAACACGCGACATACTTGGCAGTAAAACGAGTCTATAAGCCACAGTTCCTACTCGATCAAGGATTTCAAATGAGCCAATTAAATCGAGGATTGAGATTTCCTCTCTTCATCGATTCTTGCTTCTAGAATAATGCCCTCTTGAACCTTCTTCTTCACATTCATCATCTCCGGCTGCGTAGCTTGAGTGGCTTTAACATTATCGATTAAAGTTGATTCTACTCGTATATTCGTTATCTTCACGTAGGTTCGTATATTCTTACTCGTAAATACACACGATCTTCTATTCAACGCATCAGCTACCATGTTCACTTTTCCACGATGGTATTGAATGGTACAATCGTAATCTTCAACAGCTTGAGCCAACGTCTTTGGCGCATGTTACGTTCGTTTTGGGTGAAGAAAATATTTGAGGGTTTAAGAAATGGGTTTCAGATCGGGGTCAATACAAAATTCGATTTCACGCCTAGGGTAGGCTAAGAAGTCTTCAAGAATATGTCAGGAAATTTATTAACAATAGAAATATCATTCACAAATGTGACTCTCATCCAAGACTTGATAACACGTCACATTGATACCTATCAACTTACCATCGTTATTCACAACGCCCCTACTTGGAAAGTCCGGGCGGTGCATTCCACACAAGAAGTCAACAACGAAAGGACCGGTTCTTTACTTATGGCTTGATATGACAATGATTGACTTTAGTGGTTTGGTTGTTTGAATTCTCATAACAGTTTGTTAGGAATATGAACAAAATAAGGGTGTTAACGCCAGGATCTTTCTCACGCCCCAATCACCAAGACGCTGGCCCAATATCTATACCAACAAGTCAACACCAAAAGCTCGACTACCGACCGCCGGATAGAGATAGAATAAGAATTCAACAATGAAAAAAATATATGCTAAGTATTTACTCTTCTTATGAAAAAATGATCTTAGATCCCACGATACTCCACTATCCTATGCATCGTACACCCACCACCTCCTCGACACCTTTTTCCCTTACTTCCTATTACTTCAAATTAAAAGTAAATACCTACTTTCACCCCTCTCACATCGCTTGCCACCACGGCATTATCCGAGTCCCATCCTCATTAATGCCACGCAAAGAAAGTGGCGTATATAATAGTCAAACGTCATTTGGCATAATGATTACCGTCAAAATTGGGATTAAGTGATAATTTGTATAACGGGCCAATATAATGACTAGGCCCAAATAATAAGAATGACCCAAGTGACCAGATCCAACCACGACTTAACATAACACGATCCAAGGAGGAGCCCAATAATTTCTACCAATAAAGAAAAGGATTACGGCTCAATGATTACCCCCTAGTCTTATATTAAACAGAGTGTTTAATGAAAGACTATAAATGAAAGATAGCCCGTGACGTAACCATCTATAAAAAATCATAAGAGATCCAGAGTGAAACTCACCAAAGCCCAAATTGTCATCGTGCATGTAAGTGAGAGAAACCCAATAGATGCAAGCCCACAAAAGTGAAGATATTTAGGTCTAAAACGAATTTAAACCCTTCCCATTCATCATCATTGCAGTTGAATTAAATGTGCCGCTTTAATTACTGCAAGTAACCACAAGATAAAAGGTAAACTTTACCAATTCGACTTGCTTTTACTTCGCTAATTCAAAATTTGAACCTGTAGAGCTTTTGTTTTCTCTCGCAAATTTCTTCTCTCTACTTCACAAAATCAAAACAATGGTGATCAAACCTCTAACCGTAACTCTCCTTCGCAGCAACTCCCATCAAGATCGCTTTCTCCCAATTCAAACCCTAACCAAGAGGGTTCAAGTTCCAACCCTCAATCATCCACCATGGGGGAAACCTTCTCCGACTTCTTCTATTTCGACTTCTTCAAAGACGGGAACAATTTCCTAATGCCAACATCCGCTTCTTCTACTCTCGAATCGGAAATTTGCATGCTCAGAGTCATTATCGATTCCCGATATGTATGCAATAAGTGGCCCCCGCCCCCAAGAGCAGATGATCAACGACCGGACGGCTGGTCGCCATGCCACCACTCTTCCTAGAGAAGGGAGTTCGCCTTCCTCTTCATGTTTTCATCATTACCCTTTAGGGTTTATAGGAGGGGCTTCACCAACTAAAGGCCCAACTCCTACATCCACATCTTCGCATTCATCGCTTTCCGCCACTTAACTTGGGATTACTCCTCTCGCTGACATCTTCTTCACCCTCTTCTCTCACGGTAGTCTCGAGAACGGGCTTCAAAGTGTCGAAGAAGCAATCTCCTCGACCCAACACTAGGTTCGAGAGAGACTCTGATGAACACTCCTTCCAAAGAACAAAGGTCAGTACGAGAAGTGGTTTTTCATCACGGGGCCCGAGATTTCTTCCTTCCAGACCGACCACCTCCGACTAAGTCTCTCGCCGACTTTCGAGATATATCCAAGAACGGTGAGGGAGATGGCGACTTCGAGGAAAATTCCTCCAAAGGAATGGAGTTTTACACTTCCGACCAAACAAGCTTGGTTATATAACCACAAATGTAAGTTTTGATTAATTTCAGCAATATAATTTCGAAATAGATAAGGATACATGTTCGATGTGTGGTTTTTGCAGATTCTCCGATCAAACCGACTTCTCCGGAGGTGAGAGACCGAAGATTTTTTGCGGGAAAATGCAGATGCAAGTGAAGAGCATCCTACCAAGGATCTTCCCAGTTAACCCTCCTACCGCCGATCCTCCAACTTCTTCCTTCAAACTGACGAACCTCAAACCGACGAACCCAATATTCCCGAAGAAAACCTTAGACCTCGCCGAAGAAAAAGATCCGCCAAACGAACCAAAATCACCCAATCAGAAACAAACCCTGAGAGTGATCCCAAATAATCCCAAGCAACCCCCAAACAACCTCCTCAACTAATCCCAATCCTCCAACCTCCGAACCTATCCCGCTAGAGAGAAGCCTTCTCTCGATATTCCTTTCGCACGATCGGGCCAAGGTCCTTCGTAAAGAAAATAAGAACTAAAATAACTCCTTCGATCGCCAAGAGCTTCGAGTCCCTACCTCTTCTATTGTCATTCCTCCAATCATATCCACGTAAACCCCTCGCTCTCGATAATGAACCAACCGAACCAACCCACACGCCTTCCCGAAAAAGAAAACAAACCATCGACATTCACCCTCGGTTCATCTCCTGCTCCTCGCCAACTCCTCGAACGCACACCGCCTCGATCTCCTTCTCCCAAACCATACACGTAGACCCTCACCTCTTCGCTGAAGAACCTCCACCTTCCCCACCAAGAGAACAAACCACCGAGATTGACGGAAGCCATGGCCTTCCCAACAATGTGGCCCCGACTCACGCTCATTTTCCATTCCAACTGCTCAACACCTTTGTTCGTGAAACCGACGATCACTCTGCTCGAATATAGTTCAATGGAGATCTACTTAGTAAGGTACGAGCTACTTCATAGGTAAACGAGTATCTTCTTTATTTCAATTTATCTCGCATACTTATATATCTCGAAAACCGATCAAATAGTATTGAAAATACATGTGCCAATGCAAAGAGTTTCGGACGCCTTCGCCCAAGGTCTCTCAAGTCAAGCAAAGAAGAGATCTCGAGGAAGGAGAATGCCATGTCAAGTCTCCGCTTTCATGCGAAGGAGAAAACTCAACGTGAATGCCTTCTCCATACAAACGAAGGTCTTCAAAAGAGTTAGCCCAAGCCAAAGGAGATGTGAAGGCCTCCAAGGAAGAATCAAGTCAACCAAAGCACAAAGACGAGGAGATCGTGAAAATGAACGCCGACTTGGTTCGTAGGAGCGAGATAAGGATGGAAAAGATCGAGGAGCTAAAGGTCGATGCAAAGATCTCGACCAAGACCATCCATAAGTCGGAGGCAAAGGAAAAATCGTCACACGAAAGAAGCGGCTCAAACTCGAGGAGGAAATCCGAGAACTCAAGGCTCTTCGGGGACCTCGGGCCTCCATTAATCGACGACCTTCGCAAACAAATATGCTAAGAGTACCTAACTCCTGACGAGATCAACGGAGAAATAATGAAGATATACTCCGAGAGTTACGAGCTTCACCAAGTCGTGGCAAGGAGAAGTCAGTCGTCTCGCAGCCAACTGACCCATCTCACTCGATTCTTCGCATTTAAGATGGAGTCCGTCGATGTTTTCATTGCTTATGTCTTTTCCGCCTTTAATTTACAACATCCGTAAAAATGGTCAATAGTGTAATTAAATTAAATATTAAATGAAAATGGCTTTATTCCTTATGACTTCTGCTTTATTATCCGCCAATACTCCAATATTTCATTAAGTGAAAAATGCACCAACCCCTTCACGGGTCAAACTCCGAATCTGTTTAGTAACAACTAAAATATGCCATATAATGTATGAAGTGTAAGAATGAAACTTTCAACTCAACACTTAGAAAAATTTTAGGTAATAAAGTAAAAGAATACTTATTAGTACCAAGTGTGAGAGATATCCGCTTGCTAGAATTTGTTTACCCCTAAAGGCCTAATAAAACCTAAAGATGACATTTGCTTACCACGAAAGAGCCCCGATAAAGTCTCAAGGATGACACTTGCCTACCCCGGGGGGCCGACAAGGTCTAAGTGTTGACAATTGCCTACCACGTAGGGCCCGATAACGCCTTAAAGATGACACTTGCCTACCACGAAGGGCCCGACAAGGTCTAAGCCATCGAATGGCCAAATGAGTCCAAGAGGCTACCACGAAGGAATGGCCACTGAAGTCCACCGAATGGAAGTCCACCTCCTAACACCAAACGACGCTTTGCCTACCACGGCGGGCCCGATAAACTCATAAGGACCACCGCCGAAAAAAAGGTCGCCATCGAATGGCCAAATGAGTCCACCCGAACCTCCTAACACCAATGACGCTTTGCCTACCACGGCGGGCGGGCCCCGACAAACTCATAAGGACCACCACCGAAAAGGTCGCCATCGAATGGCCAAATGAGTCCACCCGAACCTCCTAACACCAACGACGCTTTGCCTACCACGAAGGGCCCGATAAACTCATAAGGACCACCAATCATTAAAAAGGTCGCCATCGAATGGCCAAATGAGTCCACCCGAACCTCCTAACTTCGATGGTCCGATCAAAGAATGAAGACAAAATTTGTTCGAGAAAAAGGAACTTTTATCGATGATGACATAAATATTTACAAATTTTCCCACGTATATACATCATTTTTATCGAAAGTATTTTTTAGTTCCGCCAAATAAGCTAAGTATTCTTAATTGTCAACCCATCTAATGCTTTCAATCGATAAGTTCCTGCCCTTGACTTCAAATTATTTCATACTATTCCTTCCCATTTATATCGCCTTTCCTATATTCTCGAGGTGTAGATGCTTCGCTTTCTCGAGGACAAAATCTCCCACTTCAACCTTCGACATTTTACTCCCTTATTATAATGTTTAGCCACTCTTCACCGATAAGTCGCCAACCCGATTAAGGTCGCTTTCTTACTTCTTCAAGTAAATCAAGGTCAGCCTTAAGCCCTTCCTCATTATAAATTTCTCCGAATCGGGTCAATTCAAGACCGAGATCCAATTTCAACCGAACTAAGGCATCGCATTCTATAAGCCAATCTAAAGGGTGAATCTCCGTCAGAAGTCCTCGAGTAGTTCGATAAGCCCACAACACGCTAAGTAGCTCCTCCGCCATCCGCGCTCGCTTCATTCAATCTACGCTGATCCCATTCAAAGAACGCTCGCTGGTCACTTCAACTTGTCCATTCGACCGTGGATGAGCCATCGAGGTCTTTCTCGTGTCAATCCCTAGTTCTTTCAAGAATGCCTCAAATTTCGATCCCACAAATCAAGGCGTCCGTCATCCGATACCAACACCTTAGAATCCCGGCCGAAACACCACAAACTCTTTTATAAACTTTAGGCATTCCTTTTCCGTTATCGATCAAGTGGTTTTGCCTTCCACCCACTTAGTCATATAATCAATAAAGAACTATATGACGGTCGACCGACCTTTAGCTTTCTGAATGGACCCAGAGATATCAACCCCCGCATACAATGGGCGGTATAGAGATAAGATCGAGTATAGCTCTTCCGTGGTCAATGGGATCTGATCGCTTAGTCGACATTTCTCGCACTTCTTGACGACTCAAATGCTTTTTAAAGATGGTAGCCAATAAGATTCCTCGGCGAAGTACTTTATAAAGCAATGACTTAGCCGCCATACGGTCACCACAAATACCTTCACGTACTTCCCAAGAAGAGCATAGTCACCTTCAGATGGAGTCAAGATTTCAATAAGGAGATGAGAAAGCTCTTCTAATGTATCTCCATCAATCGTAACAAAATTAGCACTTTTATACTTAACTTTTTTCAAGCGAGCATCCGATCCGAAGGTAAGACGCCATCCGCCAGATACTCTATATATGGAGTCAACCAAAGAATGGTTCGGCCAATGCACACATCACCGATTCATAATGTACACTCGATGTTGCAAAGTTTGTAAATAAACCGACCCATCAAAGACGCAACATCCGTAGTGGCTAATTTGGAGAATGCATCGCAATTGAATTGTTATTACGCCGATCCTCAAACTCATAAGATTGGAAATACAAGTCGCTTCCTTCAATTTCAAGTAGATATTTGATCATTTTTGGGCCTCGAGCTTCATATTCCCCGTAAAGTTGCTTAACGATTAACCGAGAATCACTAAAGATGATTATTCTTTGCACTTCAAGACTTTTTGCCAACCGTAACCCCCCGCAAGTACCGCTTCATATTCAAATTTTCATTGTTTGTCGCTTTTTGAATCAAATCATGGCTCATTGTATCTTGAATCCTCCTGACTCGCCGTAATAACACTCGCCCATCGACGTCTGTGGTAGAAGACCCATCTCGCATACAAATATTCCCACGAACTCTCGTCATCAAGAATCTAGAATCGCTGTGGTCCGATCCTTCACTTTTCGCTACAACTTCATCACCTTCGTAAAACGAGCATTCAACAACAAAATCAGCCAAGGCTTGTCTTTCATGGCGCTTCGGGATGATATTCAATGAAAAATTGTGACAACTCCATCGTCCACGCAGCCTAATCTCCCCGATACCTCGTGTTTGCCCATAATCTTCTTTAAAGGTCGATTCAGATATACTATTACCAATCTACCTCGAAGTATTGCCTAAGCTTTCACTAGCGCTATTAAAGCGAAAAGCAAACTTTTCAATATTCGTACTTTGTTTCAAAGATCCCGGCGATACGGCTTACATAATAAACCGGTGTCGCTTACTCCCAACTTCACGCACCAAAACCGCTTCCTACCGCCAATGAACTAGTCGCTAAGACAAATATAAAGGTTCAAGAGAACGGCTTCACCAACAAAGGCGCCAAGATAAATAGGACTTGATACTCGAAGGCGCCTTCACACCAAGTCCATCAAACGCTTTTGCATTCTTCTACTTTTCAATGTATCAAAGAACTCTGAGAGACATCTTTCCGCCGACTCGACATGAACCTCCTTAAAGTCGCAATCCTTCCAAATGACGTTGAACATCTTTAAATGACCGAGGAGTCTTCATGTTCAAGATCGCTCAATCTTCTCGTGATCGGCTTCGATTCCTCTCTCGATCGACAAGATATCCCGTAAATTTGCCACCCTGCATCAAGGTGCATTTAGTGGGATTCAATCTCAAATCAGGTCGATTTAATCGTCTCAAAAACATTCTTCCAAATCATCCAGATGTTTATGTACCAACATACTTTTGACAATCATATCGCCTACATACACTTCCATATTCCTACCCAAATTGATATCCGAAAAACACGGTTCATCATCCTCTCGATATGTGGTCTTGCATCGATGAGGTCAAGGTCATTTTCTTATAAGATATACCGAACGATGCGTGAATGAACGCCGCCTTCTGATATCTTCTTTACACATGGAAATTTGATGATATCCAGAGATGCATCCATGAAACTTAATAAAGCATACCCCAAGTGGCATCGATTAGTTGGTCAATGTGGGTAGAGGGTAGAAATCCTTCTGACAAGCCTTATTTAAATCAAGATAGTCGATGCAGACTCGCCATTTACCATTTTGCTTCGCATCAAAGACCACATTTGCCATCCATCATGGGTAGTCAATCTCAAAGATGAAATCACGCTAATAATAGCTTTTGCAATCTCTTCATCAATTATTCACCGACGCTCAAAAGTAAAATCCTCCTCTTCCGCTTTGACCGCTTCTTCGACGGGTTCACTCTCCAAATTGATGCTCAAAGAATATCCCCGCTACTCCCTGCATATCCCCGAGGCTCCCAGCAAAAATATCAACATAGCTTTGCAAGAGCTCCACGAGGTTCGTCCGAGAGGTTCCGCAGATGCGAACCTATTTTCACCGCTTTGTTTGCTTTCACCGGATGAGCTCTATCTCCTCCGCTTTCTTCAAATTGGCACGACCAATGGTTCGTAACTACTTTCGTGAAAGGTTCGATCTCTATCGCCATAAAGATGCTTCGCTTTGATATTCCCACTTCCAAGTGATCACAAAGATTTCTATAACATCTTCTCGCCGATCCAAATCCCCTTCACCTCGCCGAATTCCCCACGAGCCGAGGGAAATTTAATTTTGAAATGAGGAATAGAGGTCACAAATACAAAAGCAATTAAAGCAGCCTTCCCAAAATAAAGATTATAAGTAGAATCTACATTTACAACATAAAATTTGCAAATAATTTCTACCGTTGGGGGTCGTTCAAGACGACCGGCGCTCAATAGTTCCAACCACCTTAACCGGCCATTACTAAAACCATATAAAGGAGCTTCCGTCCCAACTCCATCTTTCGCCCATCTAAGTGCATTCTCCGATAAGCGTGGGCATACGTAATATCTACAAAGACCCATTATCCACCATCATCCGTTTACATATCTACCGAACCCACTTCAGGCAAATAACACCAATGATCCTCGTATGGCTCGACACTTCCAAGGGTAGTCTTCATCAAGAAAGAGATTACCGAACCTTTGATAAGGTCTGTCTGCCTTCTGGAGGGTACCCGCCATCGCTACGACCAATCCAAGTAGCTTCTAAGGCTTTTTTTCCAACGAAGTTTGCTGTAAGTACCCCCTGCTGATTTACATCTACCACACATGCCTCGCAGCCGCTCGGAGAGCGGTAACACTTGTCGAATCGGTTGAGCTACGGAACAGCCCTCCGTCTCTCGCCATTGATTGGTTCTGGCACCCACATACATCAATCAAAGCTCCGCCAGACCTTCCTTTCAATAAAGTCTTTCAAACTAGCACAATCGTTTGATTACGACCAAGCTTGATGATAATCACAATACTTACGAATTCCTTTTCCAGCTTAATGTTATCTCGAGGTGGTTCAAAATAGGTCGATTCTTAATTTGATCCAAGATAATGTACTCTCGTCTCAGATTAAGTGTCAGGTACGCTCTATTCACTGTCAGGCCGGAGCGGACGAAACGCCCTCCACCCCGCCTCCAATTATTAAACTTTTTCGATCCGCCTCATAATCTGGCCTTTTATTACCCTCATTCTTTCTCCGATCTTTACTCGCTCTCATCCCGATCTGTCTCCTTAGTTTGGCCTCAAGCAGACGCTTAAGGTCGCCCATAGCTTCCTCTACCACGATATAACCTTCACCTTTGTCAAAGGCCCTCAAGAAGACTCTTCTGTGTGATGAAACATCAACTTCTTCACTAACTTTTCCGATTTAACCAGATCTAACCCATTCTCAAACAATCCAACCATTAGAGATCATTCAAGTCTCACACCGCCCATCGCTTCACTAATCTCTTCACATATCGCCCAAAGACTCATTCAAAACCGTCGAACCTCGAGCCAACGAACCAAATGGTTTTCCTTCTTTGTTGCTTCCCAAAGCGAAAGCATGAAATTTATCGCATACGTCCCGCCCAAGATGAAATCAATTTGAGGGCAAAGTCCCCATCCACCGCCGCATCCTTTCTAAGTGTTAGACGAAAAGTATGACACTTAAGCAAAGATCGCTAAAGTCATAATAATCCATCACCATTTAACGCCGATCAGGGTCATAGGATCCCCGATCCATCATAACTCTCCATACGGGTAACTTCTTGGTGGGGTCATTTTTTCTCTAAGAATTTCCGCGAAAAAGGGGATTCTTCTTTCCCGGCGTCCTTCGCCTTTTCAGATTTCTAAGTTGCTTCAAGTTCTTTTTAACTCTTTAACCAAATAATCTACTCCTTCCGTCGAGACGATGCTTCCTTTTCCGATGATTCCTTTCTCCTGAAAGTAGAATTCTGCTTTCACAATGTAACCTTCAACTCTGTAAGGGCTTTTCTATGACGAGTGTCTCATAGTATGTACCCTCGCAGACTTTCCTGAGTACAATCTCTAGATATGCTTCGCCTTTGTGCTCTAGCACCGAGGCGAGAATGTGCAACAACAAGGGCTCTTTGTGGTTTCAGAGTACGATCCTCGGATCGACCTTTTCGTTCTCTCCGACCGCCGCCTCCTAGAATCGACAGGTGATGTACCTCCTCGATCTTCGAGGAGTAGGGCTCGGATCTTCTTCTTTCTCGATTTCTACCGAGACTCTCGTCCCCGAATGAATGTGTTCTTTTCCACTTTGTCCTCGCTTTTCTGACCGATTATAACCGAAGTTCTTCATCTCTCAACTCACTATTCGCCATCTGCTCAAATTTATATCCCGTCGCTTGCTTTCACAAGTACTTCCATAGCTTTATCCGCTTCATCACCATCTTAGCTAGTCGTGGAAGCCTTTTCATCTTGGTCTTCTTGATCGAAGTTCTAGCGGCGTGCCTTCTACTCGCTTCCGACTGCGGCGACAAGCTTTATCAAGAGGGTAGACTAACCCACGCTTAACCTTACCCATCTTCTTCAATCGAAAATCTTCAGGGATCGCTTGACGCCAGGTTTGCATTTAACACTTATCACGGCCCCAAACGATCTCTTATGCACACTTTCTGGTGTCGATTCACCGGCGTTTTCTACCGCCTCTTCGTGTGTAGGTGTTCTACTCTTCACCATGAATATCGACGTAGAACAAACACAACAGTGATTGAAAAATATTCGTGACACTAGAACTCACCCTCCTTCTAAATACCAATGTTAACGCCAGATCTTTCTCCACGCCCCAATCACCAAGACGCGTCCAATATCCCGCATAGCCAACAAGTCAACACTAAAAGCTCGACTACCGACCACCGAGGGATAGCCCATGAGAGTCAAGAGACAAAGCGATCACAAGGTCAACAATGGAGAGAAAATATTATCTAGTGTCCGAGAGAGATAGAATAAGAATTCTAATGAAAAAATGTATGTGTTATTTACTCTCTTATGTGATCTTAGCCCCATGCATACTCCACTATCCGGCCATCGTACACCCACCACCTCCCCGACACCTTTTTCCCTTACTTCCTATTACTTCAAATTAAAAGTAAATACCACTTTCACCCCTCTCACATCGCTTTTGCCACCACGCCATTATCCGAGTCCCATCCTCATTAATGCCATGCAAAGAAAGTGGCGTATATAATAGTCAAACGTCATTTGGCATAATGATTACCGGGTCAAAATTGGGATTAAGGATAATTTGATAATATAAATGGGCCAATATAACATGACTATCCAAGGAGGAGCCCAAATAATAAGAATGACCCAAGGGTTAATTGACCACATATTATCCAACCACGACTTAACATAACATACGATCCAAGGAGGAGCCCAATAATTTCATACCCAATAAAGAAAAGGATTACCCATCTTGGATAAAATCTACTATCTTTTATGATTTAAAAGTTTTCATCACTTTTATCGCTAAGACTCAACTTTAATAAATAATCCACATCATCCCCGCACTACGCCCAAGGATATTCATTAAGATCACGAACACAAATTATCCATGCACTACGCGCCAGGATATTCGTGTATTCATCAATGGTCATGATCATGCCAACAATTGTCCATCAATGCACTACGGGCCAATGAGGATTTTTACCACATGATTTGTAACATTACTACCATGATTATACCGAATAATCCTCGTCATAATCATACCAAGTCCATCTACGCACTACAGGTGCCACGATGACTTTCAAAATATAAACATGAGGATGATGACAATGATATAAGAATTCAATAAAACAAGTTCAAGAATTAATTTATCCAGAACTAATAACGTCCAAATTGTCAACATGATACTTTCAGAAGAGTAAAATTCATGAATGCTCGTAAGAATATTTCCATGAAAAGATATCGGATGAAGCGCAAATATCAAGGATATTCCACTAATTTCATGGAGTATAGAAGTTAAAACTTTAACCAACCGAGTATAATAAAGAATGGAATAACAAAAGAAATCACCGTGCATGTGATAGATAAGACAGCAAAAGTTATTCTAATGTAATAGTAATATTTAAACCCGTGTCCCAGAAACGCATGCATGTGATATTCCAACATAATAATAAAGAATGGAATAACATAAGGATTTCACCATGCATGCGGTATTTGATGTAGAAAAGTTATTCCAATGTAATAATAAAGATTTTAACCAGTGTCCCACAGAAAACGCATGTATGTGATATTCCAATGTAATAATAAAGAATGGAATAACATAAGATTTCACCAAGTATAGGTATGCCGTGTATACAAGTTATGTATAGGTATGTCACAGATACAAAGTTATTCCAACGTAATAATAAAGAATGGAATAACATAAGGATTTCACCAAGTATAGGGTATTTCATGATACGCTTTATGTATAGGGTATGCCACAGATACAAAAGTTATTCCAATGAATAATAAAGAATGGAATAACATAAGGATTTCACCAAGTATAGGTACGCCACAGATATCTGTTATGTATAGGTATACTGCACAGACACAAAGTTATTCCAATGTAATAATAAAGAATGAAATAATGTAAGTTCTCTTCATGAATAAGAAAGAATAACACCCTCACCGTAAAAGACACCGGATATCAAGTAGTGAAGTAGCGAGTATACTCTTCTTCTTCTCTCTATAATTTCTCTCTAGAGTTTCAAAGAATTCGTAAGAAATAATGAAGGAATGAGCTTCTATTTATAGAAGAATGGATTGAATAAGAACTAATTCCCGAACTATCCAGTTTGATTTACTTTTAAACTGATTTTTCAGATTGATTTACTATTAAAACTTAAAGCAACGCTCCATACCGATTTACTATTAAAACTTTAAACCAAATGATCCATATTGATTCACTATTATAACTTTCCACCAATGGTCCATATTGATTCACTAATATAACTTCAACCAACTGTTCAAAAATTAGCACATCTCCTCATGGAATAATATTGTACCCAAATACCCGAATGCACAATACTAGAGTGAATAAGAATCGGGTGAATAAGAACTCGTGACTAGAACTCATGAATAGTAAAATAAGAACTCGTGAATAGTAACTCATGAATAGTAAAATAGTAACTCGTGAATAGTAACTCATGAATAGTAACTCGTGAAAAGTAACTCATGAATAGAATCGTGAATAGTACTCTCGGCACCTAAAAGTTCCCCTAATACCCAATCAACAATATAACCTCCGCATAAAATTATCACCTAATAGATGTCGATTTGTACTAACACAATTAATCCCAACACAATAAAACTATCAAATTCATCTTTAATCAACACGAACTTATTCATCATTAATATTATAACTCACAATATTTAACAATCAGGTTGTTCCCAGGAAAGAGGGGGCTTTTGTAAGACCCCAGCTTTTATAAATAAAGATGAATTTTCTATAAATATTATTTTTGAATATTATGGAATAAATTTGATATAATGTTATAGTTGTGGGTAATATTTATAAATTTTGCAAAAGTAAGCAAGTTGTTATAAAATATTCGCTTGGTCTGGGAATATTCTTTTGTCGGGGAATATTCGTATGACGACTACCAATCATTAGGTGGACCCCATTAACTAAGTATTATCGTAGTTAGAAAACACAAAATTATCTTTCTATAAAAATAACTATGGAGGTGTTACCGTTAAACTGTTGAACTACCCTATGGTGGTAAAAGTGAATAATACGCTGGTCGCATAAGAAGTACACTGGTATTGATTATTTATGCTTACGTGAGAAGTCACCAAACTCTACAATAATGGCGTGGTTGCATAGAAAGCTCATTCCTTAATTATTTCTTACGAATTCACCAAAACTCTGCAGAGAGAAAACTATAAAGAGAAAGAAGAAAAGTATTCTGCTACTTCACTTTTCCAATATAGGCTTTCTAAGGTAGAGAATATTATTTGTTGTACCCGTAAGTATCGTTATTCTTTCTTGTTCAAGAAGAGAACTGCATATTCCATTGCTTATTATTCTCGTTGGAATAACTCAGATACGTGGTTTACCCTATACTTGGTGACATTCTTCTATTATTATCTGTTGGAACATCCTCGCTCACAGGTTTCTACACCGGACCGGGTTCCGCTTTTTTATTATTATTCTGCTGGAACATCCTGCTTGTGGTGTTTTACACCTTGACCGGGTTCCGCTTTTTATTATTATTCTGTTGGAACATCCTCGTCAGTGTTTTATACACCGACCGGGTTCCGCTTTATTATTATTCTCGTTGAACATCCTGCTTGTGTGCGCTTTTACGCCGACCGGTTCCGTTATTTATTATTCTCGCTGAATAACCTCGCCTGCAAGGCCTATCGCATACATGGTGATTTCTTTTGTTATTCCATTCTTTATTATACCCAAATAAGTTAAAACTTTGACTTTCTATACTCCATGAAATTAGTGGAATATTCTTGATATTCAAGGCTTCATCCAAAGATCCTTTCATGAAAATATTCTTCTCAAGATTCTTGAATTTTTACTCTACAAAGCAAGATCATGTCGATAATTGATGTTATCGGTTCCTAGATAAATTAATTCTTGAACTTGTTTTATTGAATTCTTATATCATTGTCATCATCCTCATGTTTATATTATGTTGAAAGTCATCTGTGGCCCTGAAGTGCATAGATGGACTTGGTATGATTATGACCAGAGACTATTCTTGTAATCACGAATCGTAATGTTACAAGTGATGTGGTAAAAATCCTCAAAGGTAGTAGTGCATCGATGGACGCTTGTTGGCATGATCATGACCATTAATGAATACACAACTATTCTCGCCCGTAGTAGTGAATAATTGTGGTCGCGATACTAAAGAATATCCTCGTCAGTAAAAGTGTGGGTGGGTGATTCAATGATGTGGAATATTTATTAAAGTCGAGTCTCAAATATAATAAAGATGAAAAACCTTTAAATCATAAAAGATAGTAGATTTTATTTTCTACTCGACTTTTTTAATGGATCACGGTTCCATTACCAGTAGTTAAACTTGTTGTTCATTATATTTTATCGCTTAACATCATTGTAGGCTAAATGATAATTTATTCGCATTATCTTAGTCATAATATTTCATCGAGCTAGTTGAGCTCACCCTTTCTTTCACCGTTTCTCTTCGTAAAATGAGAATATAGCCGGGACGAGCCTGGAAACCGAGTAATGGTCCGTGAGGATAAGATTAGTAGTCCTCACTATTCTCGTGAAATAAAGGTGATAATAATTGTAATGAGGACTCCTTTCGAAGTTTGTATAATATCTAGTAGACAATATTTGTATTCAAACTCATAGTTTATGTCGTATTGCATACCTACGCTTATATTAGTAAGTTGATTTAAATTACATACCATGTATCCGACTACCCAAGATGGGTGATGTATACCTAATTTTGGGGCGCCATAACAGTATCGAGCTAGGGATACGATCCCTAGCTAAGATGTGAGAATAGTACTAGAGGGAGAGACGGGAATACCTTTCGCTAGTATTTAACTACCTAAGTTTATGTGCTATTTTATTGGTCATTACGTAATATAGGATAATTTGTTACACGCCAATTAACCTTTTGTTTTGTGGCAAGATTCTAAAAATGACATTTGAGAATGTTGAGAATAAGAATGGAGCACAAAGCGATCGCCGATTCACCACATATAAATAATCGTGATAATGTGCATCGTGAAGGCGATAATCCTCATGCAAACAACAACACCGACCAAATGATGAATGATCAAATGTTCGAGAGCTTTATGCAATTCACGCAACAACAAAGTAGAGCCGACTTCGCCCAAAACGTGGGGTGGAAACACGGAAAACTCTCGCTGGTCCACCGCTAAACAATTCAAGAGGGACCACCGGAGTTTAAGGGAGAGCCAAAACCACTTGGCTCGGAAGCATGGATAAAGCAGATTACAAGATATTTAATGTCTTGGGATGCTCCGAGGAGCAAAGGTTCCTTTCACGCTTTTATGTCATGCGAGAGCGACACTTGTGGGAATCGGAAACGACTAAACTCCGCCAGATCAAGATATCTTGGGAGAAGTTCCAGAGTCGCTCAACGACAAATATTTTCCCGAAAGTATTCGCCACACGTGAAGGAGGTGGAGTTTATCAAGTTGAACAAAATAATATGACCGTGTCGCAATACGAGGCAAAATTTGCATGAGTTATCACGGTTTCATTCCCACTGGTGGATAATGAAGAGAGAATGGCGCGAATGTTTTTAAGAGGTTTGAATCCTAGATACGCCAACATCTTATTTCTCATAAATTGTGTTTGTATTCAGATGTTGTAAATAGGGCTCGGTTTGTGGAGCGCGATAACGAGTCAACGAAACTAAAAGAGAGCACCCGACAAAATTATAATACCAATGAGTAGTAGTCATCGAAGCGGTGACAACAAGCGCGGAGGGAATCAACAAAGCCGAGATATGGTAACCACTTTATGGTAATCGGGCCAAAAACAATAAGAATGGACATTTCAAGAAAAGGAGATTCAAAAATGATGGAAAGACGTCAAAGACCAAAGACCCGTTGTTAAGGAAGGAGAAAGACCACCTATCATATGCTTCAAATGCGGAAGAGAGGGACACATCATCCGAATCGTGTCATGTCATCTCCAAAGCATGTTATAATTGTGGAAGAGAAGGTCACTTAGCTCGATTTTGTGCCATCAAGACAAATTCAACTAGGATGGAGGCACAAAAGGTCATCCCTAAAAGTCAAAACCCAGAAAGTGCAAGGGAGAAAGGCTTTGTTGTGACCTCCCAGAGCAAGGAACCCGAATGAGGTCATCACGGTAAGCTTATTATAAACTCTAATAAAGTCTATACTTTATTTGATACCGGTTCTACCCATTCTTTTATTTCTCCTACTTTGCGCTCATCGATTAAATTTGACTACGAGAGAAATTAGACTTTGACTTATCTCGTGGAAACTCCGCTTGGGAGAAACCTTCATTACATCCATCGCTTATAAGTCTTGTTTGGTTCAAATCGGTACCTCACATTATCCGTCGATCTTATTTCATCAAAATACTTGCATTTGACGTGATTCTAGGGGATTGATTGGTTAACTACTTATCATGCAAAAATTGATTGTTTTCGTAAGGTTATTAGCTTTCATATTCCTAATCAACCTATTATGCGAATTCAAATGACCAAACCATTAAAATCAATCACGGTCATCTCAAGCCATAAAGCTATTCGCTTATTGAAAAACGGATGTCAAGCTTTCTTAGCTCATGTCACGATTTAAACAAAAATACGCCAATTTTGAACGATATTTCTATTGTTAATAAATTTCCGACGATTCTCAAGAACTTCCCGCCTACCCCAGTAGCGTGAAATTGAATTTTGTATCGACCTTGAACCCTAGTGACAAAACCTATTTCCAAAGCCCCATATCGAATGGCTCCTATTGAACTTCGTGGAGTTAAAGACCCAACCGCAGGAATTGTTAGACATTGGCTTTATTCGCCCTAGTACTTCTCCTCGGGGTGCTTCGTTTCTATTTGTGAAGAAGAAAGATGGGAGTATGCGACTTTGTATTGATTATCTCTGGAGTTGAATCATGTCACCATCAAAATAGGTATCCATTGCCACGTATTGATGACCTGTTTTGACCAACGGTTGCAAGGAGCCAAATTCTTTTCAAAGATCGATCTTCGTCTTGGATATCACCAATTGAAGATTAGAACCGACGACATTCCAAAGACGGCTTTCGTAACTCCTTGAGACGGCCATTATGAATTTCTAGTCATGTCCTTTGATTGACTAATGCTCCCGCCGCTTTCATGGATATGATGAACCGAGTATTCAAGGAATATTTAGATCACTTTGTGGTCGCCTTTATCGATGACATCCTTATTTATTCCAAAAGCCGTGAAGATCATGAGCAACACTTGAGGTCGACACTCCAAAAGCTTCGTGAATATAAGCTTTATGCCAAGTTGAAGAAATGCGAGTTCGTCAAGAAAGTAGCATTCCTTGGGCACGTGGTATCAAGTCATGGAATATCCGCTGACCCAAAGAAAGATTGAAGCTATTCAAAGTCGGAACAACCTAAATCGATGGATCAAGTACGTAGCTTTCTCGGTTTAGCTAGTTATTATCTGAGATTCGTGGAAGGATTTTCTCGAATCGCTACTCCATCGACTCAAATTGACTCAAAAAGATATAAAGTTCGGTTGGAGCGAAGAATGTGAGAAGAGTTTTCAAGAACTCAAGAGAGAGACTTATTTCAAAGACTGCTCGACAATACCATCTCGCCTCGGAGGATTTGTCATCTACAAAGATGCTTCTAGCAAAGGGTCGATGTGTTCTCATGCAACATGGAAAAGTTATAGCCTTATGCCTCATGACAACTCAAAGAATATGAGAGGAATTATCCTACTCATGATCTAGAGTTGGCGATTGTTGTCTTTGCACTTAAAATTTGGAGGCATTACTTGTATGGAGAGAAAGTGGAGATCTTTACGTCATAAAAGCCTCAAATATTTCTTCACTTAAAAGGAACTCAACATGCGACAACGACATTGGCTTGAACTCGATGAAAGATTATGATCATACCATCCAATACCATCCTCGAAAAGCGAACGTGGTAGTGACGCATTGAAAGTAAAAGATCATATGCAAGTACGAAAAGTGCGTTATTGTCAACGCAGCGCCCATTTGTGTGACTTGCAAAGGATGGAGATAGAGTTAAAGACTCTGTGACGCATGTGATGATAGCGAGTATACGAAAGTAGAACCGACTTTAATCGATAAAGTTAAAGCCGCTTTCAAGCTACGACACTCGAGCCGATGCGTATGAGGAAGAAAGTGCAAGAGCAGGTACTACTTAAAGCAAGAATTGATGAAGAAGGAATACTTTGAGTCAACTCCATACTTTGTGTTCCTAACGACCTTGATTTAAAGTATAATATCATGATGGAGGCGCACAACACACCATTTGCAATCCATCTCGGGAGTACCAAATGTATCATGATATTCGCCATACATTTTGGTGGAGCAATATGAAGAGAGAGATAGCGCTGCTTATCTCAAGGTGTCTAACTTGTCAACGAGTTAAAGCGAGCATCAAGTACCAAAAGGTCCATCAGCAACCACTTGAAATTCCGTAATGGAAGTGGGAGCACATTACCATGGATTTCGTTACTGGGCCTTCCTAAGGTTTCTCAAGGCATCGATGCGATTTGGGTCATTGTTGA
This sequence comes from Panax quinquefolius, assembly GCA_020205615.1. Lineage (NCBI taxonomy): Eukaryota > Viridiplantae > Streptophyta > Magnoliopsida > Apiales > Araliaceae > Panax > Panax quinquefolius. The sequence continues at coordinate 134,535,096 of CM035161.1, forward strand.
TAGATTGACCAAGTCCGCTCATTTCTTACCGATACGAGAAACTTATACACTTGAACGCCTTGCTCAGATGTACATAAACGAGATTGTAAGATCGCATGGTATGCCAGATACATAGTTTCCGATCGAGACCCAAGATTCACTTCACGATTTTGGGTTAGTTTGCAAAAAGCTATGGGCATGACTTCACGATTTAGCTCTCAGATATCATCCTCGAATCGACCAGACAATGGAGAGAGACTATTCAAACTCTTGAAGATCTATTAAGACTTTGTGTCCTTGATTTCAAGGGAGTTGGGACAAGTTCTTACCATCGGTGGAGTTTTCCTACAACAACAGCTTATCGTTAAGTATTGGCATGGCTCCATTCAAGCGTTGTATGGAAGAAAGTGTCGCTTCCAAAGATACTTTGGATGAGGTGGGTGAAGCAACGTTGTTGGGACCGGAGTTGGTACGTATGACTACTTTAAAAGATTCAAACGATCCGACAACGTATAAAAACCTCACAAAATCGACAAAAGAGTTATCCGATCTTCATCGAAAGGACGTTGAATTCGATATAGAGATCATGTGTTTATAAGAGTTGCTCCATGGAAAGGAATTACAAGATTTGGAAAGAGAGGAAAACTTAATCCTCGATTCATCGGTCCATTTTAATCCTCGATCGAGTAGGAACTGTAGCCTATAGACTCGCTTTTTTACCGCCAAATATGTCTCGTGTTCATAACGCTTTTCACATATCCATGTTACGTAAATATGTGAAAGACCCGAACCATATTATTGAGTTAGAACTGGACGAAATAGCGAAGGATTTGACGTATGAAGAGGTTCCTGCTCAAATTTTGATAAGAAGGAACATATTCTACGCTCCCCAGGTTATACCTCAAGTCAAAGTTTTGTGGAGGAACCACGATATTGAGGAAATGACTTGGGAGTTAGAATCAAATAAAATCAAGGTATCCTTACCTCTTCGACATACCGTGTACGTATTCTTAAATTTTGAGGCTTAAATTTCATAAGAAGAGAGGTTGTAAGACCCTCACTTTTATAAATAAAGATGAATTTTCTATAAATATTATTTTTGAATATTATGGAATAAATTTGATATAATGTTATAGTTGTGGGTAATATTTATAAATTTTGCAAAGTAAAACAAGTTGTTATAAAATATTCGTTTGGTTGGTCGGGGAATATTCGTGACGATTTTACTCAATCATTAGTGGACCTCATTAACGGAAGTATTGTCGTAGCTAGAAAAAAAGCGACAAAATTATCTTTCTATAAAAATAACGGTGGAGGTGTTACCGTTAAAAACCGTTGAACTACCCTATGGTAAAAGTACGAATATCTGGCGTGGTCAGATAGTAGACACTCAGATATGATTATTGATGCTTACGTGAGAAGTCACTTAGCTATACTCAATTATCAAGTCTGATGAATTGTTGCGATCATATCTCTTATATTATCGATTCAATTATTGTCACAAGATCATCTCAGATAATATATTATATTATTAATTGAGATGACAAGTTATAAATGATTAATAATTGTTGAAAGATTAAATATGTGTTGATTAAAATAAAATGATTTGTGGTAATATTTATTCAATCCTCGATGTATATAAAGAGTCTGTTATGAGACGTTTGTGGTAAGTTTGATTATTTTATGGGGGGCCCATATGTCATCATCTAAGAGTCTCTTCACAATAGTAATTATCTTTTCACAATAGTAATTACCTTCTTCAATAGTAATTACCTTCACATAGTATTTACCTTCGTCAATAAGTATTTACCTTCACAATAGTATTTACCTTCACCAATAGTATTTACTTTCATCAATAGTAATTACCTTCACAATAGTAATTACCCTTCACAAATAGTAGTTGTCCCTTCAATATTACCAAGAGCTAATCGCTTCTTCTTGTTCCAAGGGTTAATTACCCTTCGCAAATAGTAGTTGTCTCTTCAATATTATCAAGAGTCATTTCACCTCTTCATTAAGACTAAGAGCTACCCTCGCTTTTCTATAAATAAAAGCTCATTCCTTCATTATTTCTTACGAATTCATCAAACTCTGTAGAGAAAAACTATAGAGAAGAAAGAAGAAAGTATTCGCTTCTTCACTTTTCCAATATTCATTTCTTCTAAGGTAGGGAATATTATTTGTTATACCCGTAAGGGGGTGTTATTCTTTCTTGTTCATGAAGAGAATGTTGTTATTCCATTGCTTATTATTCTCGCTGGAATAACCTCGTATACGTGGTTTACCCTATACTTGGTGACATTCTTCTATTATTCTATCGGAACATCCTCGTCTGTATGTTCTACACCTAACTCGGTTCCGCTTTTTATTATTATTCTCGCTGAACATCCTGCTCATGTGTTTTACATCTAACTCGGTTCCATCTTTATTATTATTATTCGTTGGAACATCCTCGCTCGTGTGTTTTACAATCGACTGGTTCCGCTTTATTATTATTATTCGCTGGAACATCCCGTCTGCATGCATTTTACGCCGACCGGTTCCATTATTTATTATTCTATTGAATAACTCGCATGTATGCGATCTATCGCGCGCATGGTGATTTCTTTTGTTATTCCATTCTTTATTATACCCAAATAGGTTAAAACTTTTGACTTCTATACTCCATGAAATTAGTGGAATATTCTCGATATTTGCCTTCATCCAAAGATCCTTTCATGGAAATATTCTTCTCAATATTCTTGAATTTTTACTCTACAAAGCAAAGATCATGTCGATTGTGACTTGATGTTATTGGTTCCTAGATAAATTCATTCTTGAACTTGTTTTATCAATTTCTTATATCATTGTCATCATCCTCATGTTTATAATATGTTGAAAGTCATCCATGGCTCAGAAGTGCATAGATGGACTTGGTATGATTATGACCAGAGACTATTCTGTATGTAATCATGGCCGTAATGTTACAAATGATGTGGTAAAAATCCTCAATGGTCAGAAAGTGCATTGATGGACGATTGTTGGCATGATCATGACCATTAATGAATACACAACTATTCTCGCCCGTAGTGCATGAATAATTGTGGTCGTGATACTAAAGAATATCCTCGGTCGTAAAGCAGGGTGATTCGATGATGTGGAATATTTATTAAAGTTTGAGTCTCGCCTATAATAAATGATGAAAAACCTTTTAAATCATAAAAGATAGTAGATTTTATTTTTACTTGACTTTTTAATGGATCATTGGTTCACTTGTAGTTAAACTTGATGTTCATTATATTTTATCGCTTTAACATCGTTGTAGGCTAATGATAATTTATTCTCGCATTATCTTAGTCATAATATTTCTTCTTGAGCTAGTTGAGCTCACCCTTTCTTTCACCGTTCTCTTCAGAAATGAGAATATAAATGGGATGAGTCGGAAACGGAGTAATGGTCCGAGGATAAGATTAGTAGTCCTCACTTTTACGTGAAATAGTGTGATAATAATTGTAATGAGGACTCCTTTTGAGTTTGTATAATATCTAGTAGATAATATTTGTATTCAAACTCATGCTTTATGTCGTATTGTACCTGACCTACGCTTATATTAGCAAGTTGTATTTAAATTCTGTACCATGTATCTGACTACCCAAGATGGGTGATGTATACCTAATTTTGGGGGCGTCACAGCTTTCCAATAAGGATTTCTCCCTATTGGTGCGCAATTAGGTGACCAAACCTCTCCTTGATAGAACTTCTGGACATTGTAAATATTGTGATTTAATAATATGAATAACTTTGTCATCTTAATTATTGATTTAACAATATAACATATAATGCAGATGATACTGTGACAATAATTGAATCAATAATATGAGAGATATGATGCAATAATTACTGTAGCAATAATTGAGTATAACTGAGTGATTTCTCACGTAAGCATCAATAATCAATACCGCGTGCTACTATGCAACCACGCGTATTACTGTACTTTTAATACCGAGTAGTTCAACAAAGATAATGTGAAACTTTCGTGTTATTTTCATAAAAATATTTTTGTCATTTTCTCATTCCGATAATAATTTCAAGTTATGGGGTCCACTTAATGATTGTCTTGTCGTTTAATATTTCCCGAAACCTGAAGAATATTCTCCACCAATCGAATATAATACAACAACTTGCATACTTTGCAAAATTTATAAATACTACCCACAACTATAATATTATCTCAAATTCACACCATAATTTTCAAAAAAATATTTCGAGAAAATTAAATTTTTATTCATAAAATTTGGGATTTTACAACTAATGCTATCATCTGGACCGTCACTCCGTTCCCCGACTAGTCCCTGATACATTCTCATTTCCTGAAGAGAACAATGAAAGTAAAAGGGTGAGCTCAACTAGTCCAATAAGAAATATTATGACTAAGATAATGCAGAATAAATTATCGTTAGCCTTCTACAGTGTTAAACTGATACAATATAACAAACATCAAGTTTAACTGCAAATTAATAAGCAATCCATTAGAAGAGTCATGTATATGACCATGAATTTTAAACTCCTTATTAATTAAATATGTGATTTAATTTTAATGAGTTAATTTTGTGAGTTTATTTAAACCTTATGTGGTTATGTGATTTTACTTAAATGATTAAAGGAGTCACTAATAGGTGATTTAAATTAGTGGACAAACCCTAAGTTTCTAATATCAAAGACTTGATAAGAGTATTATTTAAATATTCAATTTACTTGAATATAGTAGCAAGAGATTATTTATATTGATTAATTGCAATTATGAGTGATTAATTGATAATGTGTTAATTAATAATTATTATTTGATAAATAATAATTAATGTGTTAGAGATTAATAATTTGTAAAATGTTTATATGTTACTTGATTAATTTGTACAATATATTAAATATTTATTATACGGTAGTTAACTATATATTTTATATAAGACAAGGTGGCACATTAATATGTCTATATATAGTACTATATAGTAATGAATTGTTTGCATTCATGTGAGTTGCATAATAATATTGTTATATGTATGTGCACTACTAGATATCTTGTAATTGGGAAATACATTGTATGCCTTTTAAATCATTATAACCTATGTTATATGAAATGAATTGTGCACACCTATTTGATAACCAAAGTCTATATTATGTGTATGTGGTATAAACCAATTGTAGCATTTCATTTTTGTGCAAAATGCTGAGAATTATTTCTTTGTCCCATAATAAGAGCCCATTCTTCTCTTTCCACGTGAAATGCTAGCAAGCCTAGCCTACCTTCATCTCAATTTCACCAAAACTAGAGCAATAAGTGGATGGGGAGTGGAATTCATGATTGAGATTACTAACTCTCACCAACTCTCTCTTAACCCTTGTGCATTCTTGAAATTCTTTGGTTTGATTTGGGAGGTATTCTCATTGTCTAGATAATCAATCTTCTATAAATGGGACATCATCCTTCCTTGTTACAATTTGCTGAGAATTAGTTTGCTAGAAGTGGGTAGATTGATAGAGGGCAACTGAATTGAATCACAAAGGTATAACTTCAATTCCCATTCTTAATTTTTGGTAAATTGTTTCATGGATTGATTCTTTGAATTAAGCATAAATTGGTTGTTAGTTGATATTTGATTTGGGTTATGTTACTATGTGTTATACAAGCTTCTAAATATGTGGAGTTATGTTAGAAACCCTTTCCTTTGGGAAATTGTGTGATAAGTTGTTTGAATCGCTAAAGTAGAAAGGCGAATTACGCCTCAATTCGACAGACTACTGCAAATGCTACAGCTTTTGTACTAGCTAGCACAGAAGTAGCTACTGCATACCAGATATGGTCCGATGTGTTCTCGCTATGATTTTGTTGTGCTAACTTGTTGACACTTGGTTGTAGCAAAAGCATGAAAACTTTTTAACACTCACACATAAGCATAAGCATGTAAGTATGAGCAAGTATAATCATGTTAGTACTTACAATGGACACAATACTTGCGGCCTTGAAATGAGATTTGTGATTTCAAAAGTGAACTTTGTCACGAATACATCATGTGAACATTCGGACTTTATGAGTATATGTTAATATGGTTTATATTGACATGAAATGTAGGACTAAAGTGTTTAAACACACTAAGCATGCATGATTGAAAGATTTGTCTATTTCAAAGTCAAGAAATTTAAGGCTTTTAAAGAGAACTTGACCAAGACTTTGTCTTATAAGATCTGACTATTTGAGCATGCATATGTGACTTTAATATGTGTTATAAATGCATGAGAGTTACATGTTAAGATGCCTTGTATATGCTAAGTGGACTTAGTGTAAAATTCAAAGAAAAATAGAATGAGGAAGATAATGTCATCACGTAATGAGTAACGTATGTTATGACCATGCAAGCATGTGTATTAGGATTCATTATGCCTATAGACATATTGACATAAACATCGTTTGATTAATGTATGGTTTTCACTTATGCACACACAATCGTAAAGAAAAGGAAATTTTTAGAACATAAACTATGTGAAATAAAGTATTCATGTGTTGTCTATATACGAGTATGACTACTAAGTATTGTATGACCAAGATTGTAAAGCATGATGATTACATGACTTTTTATGTTTTAATGACATATAATGTGTAAGTTAAACTTGTGGTAATGAATTCAAGTATGATCATGTGTTATATGTGAAACTCTAGCTTGTATGTATGTTAAAATGTATGTGTGACTAGTGTGTTAGAGTCGATCAAGTCGAGAGCAAAAGCTCAATCCTCGGTTCGGCCAGTGGACAACCTGCAGATCAAGGCCATTCCCTAAGCTTAGACTAAAGTAGCAATTGCTCCATCCTGCAGTCTTGCCAAGATGAGCTATTTTTGGTTCTGAAACTTAAGGCATGCTTATATGATTACTTTACCTTGTAATGTGTGACTAATAGGTCATATAATGTGTTGAGAAGCATGCTATGTGATGACTGAATTCTTTTAAGTGTAGACTCATATTAGTTTACACATACTAATTGAAAGACCGACTTGTTAATGTTAGGTCATTTCAACGTAAGTTAATTAAAGCTAGAATTATATTGTAGCTGAGCAAACAGGCAAGTTGTGACGCCCCCAAATTATACATCACCCATCTTGAGTCGCCGACATAATGGCATGTAATACAAATACAATCTTTAATATACAACAAGAGAGTCAGTGGGTTTTAATATAAATATTGTCATCTGCATAATATCCACTCTCGAATAAGTCCTCATTACATTTATTGTCACACTATTTAATAGAATAGTGAGGACTACTAATACTATCATCTCGACCGTCACCCGCTCCCCGACTAGTCCCTACCACGCTCTAATTTCCCAAGAGAGAACAAAAGAAAGAAAAGGTGAGCTCAACTATCCCAAAGAAGAAATATTATGACTAAGATAATGCGTAATAAATTATCATTAGTCTTCAACAAAGTTAAACCGATAAAATACAATAGACATCAAGTTTAATCTGAAGCGGAACAAGCAATCCATTCAAAGAGTCAAGTAGAATAAAATCTACTATCTTTTATGATTTAAAAGTTTTTCATCACTTTTATCGCTGAGAATCAACATAATAAATAATCCACATCATCAAATCATCCATGCACTACAGGCCAAGGATATTATTTAGTATCATGACCACGAATTATCCATGCACTACGGGCCAAAGATAATCGTGTTTTCATCAACTGGTCTGATCATGCCATAAAATAATTCATCTTTCGCTCCCTCGTCAAGAGAATCCATAGCCATAATCATACCAAAAATCGCCCATCAATGCACTACGGACCAAGGAGGACTTTTTCACATCATTTATAAAATTACGGTCACGATTATACCGCATAATCCCCGGGTCGAATCATACCATACCCATCTATGCATAACAAAAATACGATGACTTTCAACAAAATATAAACATAAGGATGATGACAATGATATAAGAATTCAATAAAACAAGTTCAAGAATTAAATTATTCAGAACTAATAACGCCCAAATTGTTAACATGATACTTTTTTCAGAGAGTAAAATTCAAGAATGCTCGTAAGAATATTTCCATGAAAAGATACTCGGATGAAGCACAAATATCAAGGATATTCCACTAATTTCATGGAGTTTAAAAGTCAAAACTTTAATCAACCGAGTATAATAAAGAATGGAATAATAAAAGAAATCACCATGCATGCGGTATTCTTGCATAAACAAAGTTATTCCAACAAAATAATAAATAACGGAACCAATGTCAAAGCGTAATACGCACCGGCAGTGATATTCCAAATGTAATAATAAAGAATGGACTAACAACAGAAAATCACCATACATGCGGACTCATGTGTAAAGGTGTTATTCCAATAGAATAATAAATAATCTAACCAAAGTCGACCATAAATTGCACCGATGTGATGTTCCAACAGTAATAATAAAGAATGGAATAACAATGTAAAATCACCATGCATGCAGTACTTTGCATATGCAGTTATTCCAATGTATAATAAATAATCGAATCAGTCCCACAGAAACGCATGATAGGATATTCCAACGTAATAATAAAGATTTTAACCAGTCCCACAGAACGCATGCATGTGATATTCCAATAGAATAATAAAGAATGGAATAATGTAAGAATTTCACCAAGTATAGGGTAGATCAGCGATACAAAAGTTATTCCAATGTAATAATAAATAATGGAATAACGTAAGTTCTCTTCATGAATACGAAAAGAAATAATACCCTTTACCTTATAAAGAAAGAGTATTCTTACCAAAAGAGGCGGGTAGATATACTTGAAGAAACTTGCACTACGCTCAACATTTTCTTAAACGCTAAAGAAATACACTCAAGATAGAAGAATAATTCTCTCTACAGCTTATCTCTTTAGAGTTTCACCAATTCGTAAATAAATAATGAAAGAATGAACTTCTATTTATAGAAAATGGATCAATAATAATGTACCCAATCTATGAACGGTCCGGATCGATTTACTTTAAACAGACGGATGATTCGTATTGGTTTACAATAAAATATAATATATTCTATTTATAATCTAATAAAACGAATAACCTTTAAAAAGATTTTACTATACAAACACTATGTAGGCACTATACAAACACTATGCATAATAAAATATAATATATTCTATTTATAGAATAACTTTATAAAAGTATTCTATTTTATATAAAAAGATTTTACTATGCAAAACACTATGCATAATAGAATATAATATATTCTATTTATGTAATAACTTTATAAAAGTATTCTGCTTTTATATAAAAGCTTTTTCGCTTTTATTACATTAATAATACAAATAAAACAAAACTTATATAATATATATATATATATAACAATCAACAATAATTGAATCAAATAACGAGATACTATGCAAAGAACTCATCGTAAGCAATAATTGAACAAAAACTGAGTGACTTCTCAATGTAAAGTATCAATAATCAATACCGCAAGCTACTACGCAACCACACACGACATCGTATTTTTATATCGAGTAGTTCAACAAGATTAACTGTAAAACTTCCGCCAAGTTATTTTCATTAAAATATTTTTGTCGCTTTCTCAATCCGATAATAATTCCGCCAGGGGTCCAATTAATGATTGTGCCGCTCGCATTTAATATTCCCCACACAAAAAGAATATTCCCCACCAATCGAATATATAATATAACAACTTCGCATACTTTGCAAAATTTATAAATATTACCCACAACTATAACATTATACTAAATCTACACCATAATATTCAAAAAAAATCGAGAAATTTAAATCTTTATTCGTAAAATTTGGAATTTTACACAAGTCCCCTAAACTTACTCCATTTATTAGTGAGCAAGTATTCAAACCTTACGACTACCTTTATTTTGTATACAAACAGTATAAGTTTATGCAAGTTCTTTGAACCCTACTTTTGTTAAGCAGTTTCCTAAACTTACTCTATATTATATCGAGCAAGTATCCGAATTTATCAGGTTGCAAGTAATAGAGTCTCAACCTTTGTTCTTGCTAGACAAACGTATGAAGTTTTTAAAAGCTATCCAAACCAATTGATGGTAAGGATTCTTAGATCGAAAGAACACCCCTTTCTACGATAGGGGATTGCAGTATCTAATAAAGATACAATGAATGATTTAAATATTATGCATATACATAGTACGTGAGGTCGATCCTCTCAAGTACTTATTACGTAGCCAGAAACTCAAAGGGTCAATTAGCTATCGATTCCATCGAGTGTTATAGTTCAAGTCTATTCGACTAGTCAGTTATTCTAAAAGCAATCATTATCTTTACTTATGATATTCATATTGTTGAATCCTTCCGATATTATAATCGTTGAACCCTTTACCGTACATTTTTCCATTCATCGCGATATATCCTTATTGTTTGTATTTAAACTTGTTGAGCAAACTTGTCGCTCATCCTCGCTATATCATGAATTATATTATACAAGCTAAGCCCGAGACCTCGTGAAAGGACAAGGGTAAAGGGAAGATGTAGGATTATTACGAGAAGTAGAATTTATCTTATGCTTAGTTTAAATTATAATTATGTAATATGAACCCCTAATATTTATTTTTGGGTATGTTTGTAGAATGATATTAAGGTTATCGATCTTGGGAATAAGTAACACCTTTTTAAATGAACGACGACGCTTATTATATTCCGCATTTTAGTTATCGTATGTTGTTTAGAGGTGGATGTTTGTATTTTATCGCGATTTACCAAACCGGGTCGGAGGACCTTATTGGGGCGCCACAGTTGGTATCAAAGTCGAGGTTATAAACGTTAGAAATGCGAAACCTAGGTTATAACCTTATTAGAAAACTCAAGTAGAGTATGTAAGTGATGGGTTGAGGAACCATCGAGTTTTATCATGATACTAAAGTTGTTTATTTAAATCAAGAATGATTGATAGACGCCTTAAACTTCTTAATGCTAACAATGGATAACATATCACATAAAACCTAATAATTTTTTTTTCCTTTCCTCGGATCACGCCACCAGGAGAATTCAAATAATCGGAGGGAGGAAGGATCTGATAACAATGGTGGAGGGGCAAATGTTGATCCAATGCGTAACTTCGTTAACTCCGTTAATCGAGGCAATACAAAATGCACTTCACCAGCAGCAGGCGCCTAGGACAACACTTCTAGCTTTAAGGACTTTAAATTGGTAGGACCACCTTAATTCCAGGAACCTTGATCCAATTGAAGCCCGGACTTGGATAGAAGAAATGGAGAAGGTGTTTGAAGTCGCACGAGTGGTCAAGAAACGTAAGATGAGTTTTTCCACTTTCGATGATGAAGTAAGGTTAACTATTGGTGGAAAGCCAATAGGGCCGAAGAGTATGAAGGAGTTATTCCTTGGGAGAGATTTAAAGAGCTATTCCTCGAGAATTACATCTCGGAGAATACACAACAGGATATGGAAGTTAAGTTTCTGGAACTGAAACAAGGTGGTATGTCTGTCGCAGATTACGCGGGAAGATTTAACGAGTTAGCCCGATTCACTCCGCATCAGGTTGAGATGGAGGCCAGGAAGGCGAGGAGGTTCGAATTAGGACTAAAACCATGGGTGTAGAAGGAAGTGGCTGTGTTAAAGATCAAGACTTACTCTGATCATTAGTATCACAACCACAAATTCTCCATGCACTACGGGTTAAGGATATTCGTGTATTCATCAATGGTCACGATCATGCCAACAACTATCCATCAACGCACTACGCCAACGAGGACTTTTATCATATCATTTGTAACATTACTTGGCCATGATTATACCGATTAATCCCTGGTCATAATCATAACAAGTCCAACTATGCACTACAGCCACGATTTACTTTCAACATAATATAAAATACGAGAATGATGACAATGATATAAGAATTCAATAAAACAAGTTCAAGAATTAATTTATCCAGGAACCAATAACGTCCAAATTGTCAACATGATACTGCTTTGTGGAGTAAAATTCAAGAATGAACAAAAAAATATTTCCATTAAAAGATACTGGATGAAGCGCAAATATCAAAGATGTTCCACTAATTTCATGGAGTATAAAAGCCAAAACTTTAACCAACCGAGTATAATAAAGAATGGAATAACAAAAGAAATCACCAGTACGCGATAGAATCACCATGCATAAAGTTATTCCAATGTAATAATAAATAACGGAACCGTGTCACGTATGTAAACGCATGCAGAGGATATTCCAAATGTAATAATAAAGAATGGAATAACGTAAGAATTTCACCACGATGCGGACTTCAGATGTATTGACAAAGTTATTCCAACATAATAATAAAGAATGGAATAATGTAAGAATTTCACCACGACAATGCTAAGATTGCCCGACAAAGTTATTCCAACATAATAATAAAGAATGGAATAATGTAAGAATTTCACCAAGTATAGGTAATTACAGATACACGAGTTATTCCAACAGTAATAATAAAGAATGGAATAATGTAAGTTATCTTCATGAATACAAAAGAAATAATACCCCTTTACGAGTATTGAAAGAAAATAATTCTCTTCATGAATACAAAAGAAATAATACCCCTTTACGCAGTATTGAAAGAAAATAATTTTCTTCGTGAATATGAAAGAAATAATACCCTTACCTGTAGAAAAACTAGATATAAGAGTAGAAAAGTAGAAATAGAATACTTTTCTTCTTTTCTCTATAGTTTCTCTCTACAGAGTTTCAAATAATTCATAAGAAATAAATGAAGGAATGAGCTCTATTTATAGAGAATGGATCTAATAAGAATTAATTCATTTAACTATCTTCATTGATTTACTTTTTAAACCGGACATCCATATTCAATTACTATGCAAAGATTAATAAAATATTCTAATAAAATAAAATTTTTAAATAAAATATAATATATTCTATTTATAATCTAATAAAACAAATAACTTTATAAAAGTATTCGCTTTATATAAAAAGATTTTACTACGCAAAACACTACGCATTTATTAATGTAACATCTATGTATAATAGAATATTATATATTCTATTTATACCTAATAAAACGAATAACTTTATAAAAGATTCTGCTTTTATATAAAAAAGTTTTCTGTTTTATTACATTTATAATAATAATAAAACAAAACTTATCACCTTTATTATAATTCATAATATTAATCGACTGCGTCGCTCTCAAGAAAGAGAACTTCCTAATAAGGATTTCTCCCTATCGACGCTGCTAATTAGGTGACCAAACCTCTCATTAAGCAGGACTTCTAGATCATCGTTAATATTGCAAATAATAATATTAATAACTTTGTTATCTCAATTATCGATTTAATAATATATAAAATATCGATAATAATCAATCAAATAACGTGACATACTATGCAACAATTACCATAGCAATAATTGAACAAAACCGAAGTGACTTCTCACGTAAACATCAATAATCAAAACCACAGGTACTTACGCAACCACGCCAGACATCAGATTTTTTAACACTTTGGGTGTTTCCAAATGCTAATCTGTAAAATTTCGCCGTTATTTTCATAAAATATTTTGTCGCTTTTCCATCCGATAATAATTCCGTTATGAGTCCACCAATGATTGTGTATATCAGTATTTAATATTCCCCGTTAAAACGCAATATTTTCCCACCAATCGAATATTATATAACAACTCACAGATTTCTGCAAATTTATAAATATTACCCACAACTATAACATTATATCAAATCCACACCATAATATTCAAAAAATATTTCGGTAAATTTAAATCTTTATCCATAAAATTTGGGATCTCACATTATACATTTTTTAATAGTTACAATAAAGAAAAAAAAACAAAACTTATTGTTGTAATATTTATATAATTCGAGGGCATCAATAGCTAGCAGTAACCCAGGTAAACTCGAAATGTTGTAATAAACGATGAAGAGCCATCGAAGCGCCAAAGTCAAAACTCGGAACCCATTACTCGGTTTTGATAGTTCCGGCGGTAAATTAACGATTTCTCCGATGATAGTTTCTGGCACTGCCGCACATGGCAAGCGGCTTAAGGTAATTTTGTTTTCTCTCTCTAAATTTAGCATTTAATAGATAATATGTTGCTCCCCTAAAACGTAAATGGATTAATTAAATTCTTGGTTTTTGTGATCAAAATTAATTCTTTCATTTCTCGTCCTTTTTATTATAAGAAGGTTAACGAATTATAACTCCAGAGCCGTATCTCATGAGATTGCTAGAACCATGATATTCTTTCTAATTCATATATAAAACTAATTTGGGTTCGGCTACTTTATAATTATTTGATTGCATCTTACCGGCTTATCTCTTAATTCATTTTAATAGCCCACATATTTGTATTAAGAGGTCTCTGAATAGTTTAGATTCATATTTATATTTGTATCTTAATGATTTGGAGGCATTTTATCCCTATTTCAAACATTAATATACATTAAGAGATGGGATGTTAAGATATACAATCAAACAACACAAGTTAATTTTACTAATATTCTTATGGGAAATGGATATTTATAGGATTACGAATTTATTAGAGCATAGTATAATAGTATTGATCACATGATACTACATTAATTGTCCTGACAATGTGGAATCAATTTGCAATTTAGTTTTCTAAAGATATTTTCAAATAATATCCCCTGCATTTGCACATATTCCTCTAGTACAATGTATACCATTAATTGAGGAAAATGTAACACTCGTTGCCACTTATAGAAAGGAGTCAATGCCTTAGATTAAAAAAACTAGAACAAAAGCTATTTTAAACTTCATTACTTCCAGTGTCAACTCTGGGATTCTGAATAACCAAAACAGCCATAGAATTAAGGAACACCTTATCTTGAACTCCTGTGTTACAAATGTAGTTAATTTTTTAGTACAAAACAATTACAACTTGCTTACACTAGGCTGTATAGTGGAAATTTATTCAAAGATGCCCTTTTAGGTTCTATCAGTAACATGATATGAGAGGTATTCCAAAGGAACTATAGTGCCGTGAGTCAGAAGTTGCACAAAAATCATGAACTAATGGGCATTTAAGTCTTTAACAACAAGTTTTACTCTATTCAGCTGGATCACAAAGGAATTGGGACTGGAGCAAGCAGTTCACATGCAGTTACTATAGTAGAACAGAAGGCCTATCCCTTTGTAGCAAGTTCACGCCTAGCAACTTATATGTAATTGATCTCAATGACCCAACATAGTCCGTTGTTAGTGTAATTGTGACATCCTTCCACTTGTTGGTGTGACTATGGCATCGATTGGTGAGAATATCTATGTGTTAATCTGCCACAGCATTTACACGATATCGCTATGATCAATTAAGTCTTGAGCTAGAGTAGTCTTTACATCTTCGCCGCTGTTGAAAGAAGAAAAAAGCGCTATAAGAGATAGAATTAAAAATTATCCATACGGGCTTATGATTTTGTTGGTCAAGTTTGATTGAAATTTCCAGTACCTGGGAGAATTCGAGGGTAGAGGTGGCCTGGTATCTATGGTCCAAAGGAAAATCTGAATTGTGTTACGTGTATGGATTCTCTGGTTTGGAGCTTGATGATATTATCACTTTGATCAGATTAATGAAAAGTGGGTCCAAGTGGAAACTAATGGAGTAAATCCAAGGCTTAAAGTGTGTTTTCAGCAGTTGGGATTGATAATACATATTTCTATATGACGGGAAGTGGACCCTAGTGATTCAGGCCACATAGATGCCGGGAAATTTTGAGCTAGCTATTTGCGCTGGACGAGAAGCATTGATGTGGAAGCGGTTGAAGGATGGGTCAGATTCTGGTGATCATCAGGTTCTTGGATGAAAAAAGGCCATAGCTGGTAATCTAGATAGCTAAGACTTTCTGAATAAATCTGTCTAGTCTTAGGCACTGTATATTATTTGGATGGAAAAATCTTGTTGAACATATTAACATGTAGCAGTTTATAACAGTCCTAGTCTTTTTATGTGACTGGAGGAAGTTACTAGATTAAGTAATCAATGGATGCTTCCTCCAGTAGCACAATTTATGGAGACTTCATTCCCATCTTTCTATCAAACAAAAGTCATAAGACTTTCTTTTATATTCCACCAAATTAAAGGTAATTGCTTTTTGTATGCTTTTGAACTGTGGAACAACATGAAGCCAATTTTTCAATGAAAATCCCAGAATGATATTTTTAGATATATGCCCATGGTTTATATTAAAAGAGAAACAAACTATATATCTATGGTAACTTGCAAAATTTGAAAATGATCTAGATAAGAGTATGAATAAGCTTACACATTGTGTTGGACCTGATGAAGCTTATACAGTTAAAGATCAAGTGATCAACAAATGTTTCATGGTCTAGGAAATGAGATTGTAGATGTAAAATCTTAAGAGTGTAATGGGTGCTTTATTATTTATCTGTTTGAGGCTAGTTTTAGCCATCCTAACTATACCAAATTGTCGTATTACTCTCTGGACTTGTCATTTTTGGTGGAGTACCGTGTTTATTACGACACACCGTAATAAAGTGTTGGATTCGTGACGGATCCGGCTTATAGAACTCGTGATACTGGTGCTTTTGGAAGAAGAAGAAGAGTCGCATGCGAGAGAGGAAGAAGAAGAGAGTAAGAGATGAGTCGGATCCGAGATGAGGGAGAAGAAGAGTCACAAGCATTTAGAGGAGAATGAAGAAGAGAGTAAGAGAAATATCCTTGAAAATTACAGCTAGGTACCTTATAGTTTTTTAATTTAGTCTTCGTGTTTTATGAAAGTTTAAAATAGCCCTGAAAGTTACATATCAGTCCATGTAGTTTTATTTTTTCCATTTCACCCCCTGAAGTTTCAGTTCTGCCTGCTGCTTTTATATTTTTGCACTTCAGTCCCTAGGGAAAAAAAACTTGATGATACAATTAATAACATTATTATTAAAAAATCATAACATACTGTATCCATATCCGCGTATTCTCTATTTTTTAACTTCACGTGTCTGACACCTAGATTCGTGATTGCAACCACACTGCACTTTTGAGTCCGAGTAAATACAACCAAATTGTTGTTAAAAACTTTTTCCGAATCATATACCTCTTTACCTAAGCGCTTAGAACCTGCACCTAGGTTTGACAGTATGGACCTTTTTTTTGGGTATTATAAATTTTAGATTTAGAAAGCGCTAGTTTCTACTTCAAATTTTGAAAAATTAAGTAAGTAGATTGCATAAGGTCTGCATAATGGTATTGATTTATATTGTTGTTCTTATGTTGAAAGATGAAGCTCTGCTATCTAGTTTGTGATCATTGATGTTGTGCAACTGAATAAATTAGTTGTAATATTTTAATCCAACTATGGATGAATGTGCATACATAAAATGCAATTGTTAAAAGCTAATAATAAGTGGAGTTGGTGTCATTTTGGAAATATTATGTGAAAAGTTTGTTTTGTGCAAAATTATGCAAACAACAACTTATATAATACTCCTTGATTCTTTTCCTTGCATAGAGCCAAGCCAATAGACAGGGCAACTGCAAAGTAGTATAGTATCAAAGTAGGAGAGAATACTTATTTCTTGCTGGATGCTCCTTCTCTTTTGTCCAGCTTATGAATGGAGTTGTCATTTTTAGATTTAATAACCAAATTACAGAAAAAAACAGCCTCTGTAAGACCCATATACAATTATGAATCGTAGCAAAGTATTAGTTATATAGTTTCTGCAATTTCAGCACCTCGTGCATTTATTGAGATGGTGTAGTAATAGCGCAAGATTTCTAGGCACTAGACACCACATTATTGGTAGAGAAGCATTATTTGTAGACAATAATAGTCTACTTAAAAATTCTGACACCGACACGGTGTCTGCATCAAATCTTGTCCTTAAATCAAGCTTCCAAAACAATTAAAAAGCTCAATCTCTTCCTTGATAACAACATTTACCATACAATAGAAGAATATAAAAGTTTTTCACAGCTCATACCGAAACGGGAATCACTGATCACACCCGAAATAATTACAATCAAATGATAAAGAAAAAGGAAAAAATAAAATAAATAGAAGCCCTTCCAAGAAATATTTGTAAAATAAAAGAAAATAAGAACTATAGAAAGAAAATCATTTCTATAATGGAATCAAGAATTCATTCAAGCTTAAAGAAACACCAATAACCCCAAAGACACTCCCCAAAAGCACTGTCAATGCCATCCTCATACCATTAATCCTCACAGACCCATTGTCGTCACTAGCTGTCTGATCAGCCGGATCTTCGTCTTCCGACGAATCTGGCCCTGGTGCTTCCGCATCTGCATCGTCATCACTCTTTCTTACCTTTCTTAGTCTTTGAGCCTTAGGAGCTTTTGCCGCCGCCTCCGCCTTAAACAACTCCCCTAGGCAACAAAACCTTATCAATCTTGTAAACAGCTAGTGGCTCCTCATCCACCAAAGTCCCCTTTATTGTTGCTGTAATTACTTTTGTCTTTAACATCACAGCCTCACCATCATTTTGAATTGTAAAATCATACTTATTAGCACCCTTCAGTGGCCAAAGTATTCATCAACCCATTATTTGATCTTAACATACCCATAGAATTATACACTGGCACTCCATGATAAAGCACCAATGACATTTTCCCGTCTGCCGTCAAGTTCTTGTACTTGGGCATAAAAGCTTTAAGAACTTCATCACTTGGACAAAAAACTGTCAATCCACCTTCAACGGTTTGGACAAAAGTGTCCTCGGCTTTTTCAGAAATTAACAAGTCTGCAAATGCTTTGCATCCTTTTGCCTTCATGATATCTGTTACATTTACTGATGGTGCAGCTGTGGGAGCTTCAGCTCCAGGGGAATTTAATACGTTACTTATATGAATGACAGATATGTTGTATGGTTTTTCTTCAATGGACTTCACATAGAAGGCATTGAGTTCACCAGAACTGTCTTCTGGGGCGAAGCCAACCTTTCCGCCTTTTACATCAGTGATGTTGACATAACCGGAGGTGCCTTCAGCCTTGCCAGTGGCTTGGAACATGGTGGCAGTGAGGGTGGAGCCGCCACTGATCTGGTGGAGTTTCTTTGCACCAAAGTAATCTGCAAAAACATGGAGGATAGGACATTCTTGATAGTGTAGATAGATAGGTGTTTGGATAGAAGATCTGACATGCCTGCATTATCGACGGCGCAGACAGTTATTGTCAGGCGGCGGTTGATGTCGGCGGCTAGGTGGGTAATTGTTAGTAGTGGTTGAAGGTTGAGAATTCAGGGTGTTTGCCAAGGATGCTGGTGATATTGTGGGCATTGGTGGTGGTGATGGCAATGTGGGAGGCTAAGAAGAGGGTAAGGAGGAGAGAGAAAGTTATCCTCGGCTGAGCTGCATTTTTGTCCCGGTGGGAGGTTGAGGTTGTGGTTTAGGTTTGGAGGATAAGCAGATAAGAGTTGGGGAAAGTGTTTGTGTGATTTCTAGGCTGAATTATGTGTATATATATGGCTGATTTGTTATTTGTTTAGAGGGTAATGCATTTTTTTATTGTTAACGGGTAGGGTACAGAGAAATCAACCGACGAAAATATCAAGTGTAATGTTGGAATAAAATTTCTGTAGGGCAACTTGATTTTTTTAGACTGGCTCCACAAGTTGCTAATCATATTAGTAAAGATTATTATAGTAAAGTTAAAACTTATTTAAAGTTGATTTGTCAGTGATTCGAATACGACCTCCTTAATTTGTTTAAGAAAATTGATACTTTCTCCGTCCCTTCAATGCGCCTTTAATATACGCCGCTTTTAGAAACAGACATAAATATTAAGAAACGATTGTATAACATTAAATACGATATCAATTTGCTCATATTATCCTCAGATTTAAAAAAGAGAAGGTTATTTATCGCCAGAAAAATAAATGAAAAGAATTAAAATTATATTTCATATTTGGAAGTTATTATTAAAATTAAAGAATTAATACTTAATTGAAATTTTAAACGATAAAAACTGACATTTAAAAAGGACTTGTAAATTTGATACTAAAGTAATAGTAGTAGTAGTAGTAGTAGTATATGTTTTATGCCTTTATTGTAACAAGAGTTTTATGTGTATGAATTTTGAGACAAGCTTGAAAAAATTACAAAGCTCAGAAACTTGCAGCTTTAATAGCAGCCAGCCAGCCAGCCTTGAGAGTATGGCTAGTCTCTCTCTCTCTCGCAGTAGAATAAAGGTTATTTATTCTGATTATCTTAAAAAAAAAAAAACAACAAATAATAATAATAATAATAATAATAATAATAATACTCTTCCAAACCACAAACCAATAATGTACTAATATAATACTATGCGTGTCACGTGTTTTAAATTGTGATCGTCAAATCATAATATAAAAATTTAATAATAATTATATAAACTCTACGTACCCACTATTATTAATTATTATTATTATTATTACGATTGATTCAATAAAATAGAGGAAGTAGTATATGTCGTACGTACATAGTGTCTTGATTTATAAAGATGTTTTAATTTTTTTTTAATTAATTAGTAGTAAATGATTTAAGCTTAGAGAGGCTGTCGGTGGCTGAATTGATTTGCTTTATAATTCGTGTGGAGGAGAAAGTGGGACCAACCAGTGTCGGTCATCTACCAAAATTGCCAGCCTGTCCGGTTGTCTGTACCATAACACTGCTTCCCAGCTTTAAAATTATATAAGAAAGAAGTTAAACTAGACGTAAAATTTAAATTTTATT